>OW443315.2:0-391404 GCA_937001585.2 Brachylomia viminalis | reverse complement strand
ATTTAACAACTTATTTTAATTCTTTAAAATGGTCATCGCTACTTAATAGTTTTCATAAAAAATAGTGTTTCCAAGCTATGGTTTACATAGCCACTATAAAATATTCCAGAAAAATAATTATTTTTATGAAATCATGTTCACTAATTTTGCCTGTATTCAAGGTGAATTTGTTACGGACATTAATTGTCTTCGAAAAAACTGAACTATATGAGTGACTGAAATATATGAACTAACTATATGAGTGTCGGTACGCCAGCGAAAAGCGTATTCATAGTTCAGTTTTTTCGAAGACAATTAATGTCCGTAACAAATTCACCTTGAATACAGGCAAAATTAGTGAACATGATTTCATAAAAATAATTATTTTTCTGGAATATTTTATAGTGGCTATGTAAATCATATCTTGGAAACACTATTTTTTCATGAAAACTATTAAGTAGCGATGACCATTTTAAAGAATTAAAATAAGTTGTTAAATATCTAAGGACATTAAAATCTGCGTCCTTGCAACATTATTAACCTAATGCCAAACTTGTCAAGTGTCAATGTCAAGTCATTATGGAATTGTAAATAGTTTATTGTTGTCATTGCAAGCAAACAATGTATTTTCAATTCAATGGTATTTACTTATAATTGTTCATTGATGTGACAATGTTACAGCATATTATTACTCGGCTAACCCAATTTGGCTCAAGCGGCGACCCCACTGCTCAGAGTTTCTCATTAAAGTAATAGAGTTGCGTAATATGACACTGGACTACAGCAACTCTGTAATGCTGTAGCATTTGAAGAAATGGCTAATGTTTACCTAGGAGCTCGATAAACACGTCTCCTGAAATTCTGTAAAGATACGGAAATGAAAGATTTCAACGGATTTTCACTTTCGTGCGATTTGCAGTCTCATAACCATATCAAGGCTGTTGGAGGGTCTCTGAGGCAGCATGAAGCAAGCGGTCCACACTTCAGAAGGCCACATAGCTTGGAGATGCATCATTTGTGGTGGCTATCTCCTGTAGTGAGAGCATGATGTAGAAGAAGAAGAAAACAATTTGAACTAAGTGAATAGTGAAAGTTTACATTTTCAGTCAATAAATATTTTTCGATAGGTATGCAACATGCCCCATGTAAACAGTGTCTAGATTATTAGCATACATGAACTTAGGATATGATTGTGGTAATGGAAATTTAATAAAGTTGAAAACATGATTTGTGGTTGTGCGTTATTTATTTTTCAATAGAATATTTATTTACAAAGAATACACATACTAAAATCAGTTGTTACAGTTGTGAGGAATCCATGTACATTCTACCTAATATAGCAGGCTAATTTAGTAAATAAATTACAAAAACTAAATTTCAATACAGTTAACTTACCGGTTACCGGCTAAGAAATCTTGTACAGATTAATAAATAAATCTACTAATGATGTTGTTAGCTGTTTTCTACATTATTGAAATGGTAGATCTTTAATATTGCTAGGTACTTATTTTATTATAAGTTATAGGTGAGGTGCCATACAGATATTATTTTTTTCTTGAGTAAAGAAGTTATGAGTCCCGTGCATGAGTCCTTGGACATTGTGCCACCCTATGTAAAATTTCTACATATATGTCTTTAATTTTGATGGTGTACATATTAAACAGTATCATATCTATCTATGTATTGAGATCTCATATCTGTAGCATGTTTTATAGTTTCATTAGAGGTAGAAAGTAGGTAGATGTTTATTAGTTTTTACAAATTTGGCTACTTCAATGATTTATAGGCATGGGAAGGTTAACAATTTATGAGACACCAAACCTTAAAACAGAAAGTAGGTACCAAACCATGGTAAGCAACCAATATTTTCGGCAGACTAACTTCTTTTTGATAAGTTATGCAGCTTACTCTTGTACAAATTTCCTCTGCCTGTGCCTTCCTCGTCAACTGGCTGTCAATTAAGATCCCTAAAAATGTTGTGATGGTTATACTCTTTTTCTAAAGTTTATACGGGTAACCATGGGTAAAAGTGTATGATTTAGGTTTTTTGGAGATTTTAATTAAATTTCATTATTGTCACTTTATTAAACTGCTGAGTTTATTGGTAATGTCATGCGGATAGGTGTGCAACATAGACATGACATGACATGACAAACAGAGATGTATAATTAACATTGTAAACATTGTAAACAGAGTGTCTAGAATTATAATGTGTGAACTTAGGAAAGGATAGTCATACTTAATAGAGATTTAATATAGTTGAATGATTTGCGGTTGTGTTCTTTATTTATATACCTACTAAGATCGGACAATTCGCTCCCTTCAGAAAGATTTAAAATGTCTTTGGCTCCTTCTAATGCGGTGATTGTCGGCGACGTTCGTTCGCACGTAAGTAGTATGTCCTGAACCTATAAATAGGTGGACTTAAAAGCCTCATTGGTACAGACACACAGACACACCATCGCGACACATAATTCCGCATAATTTTTGTTTGAAACTACTTGCAAACACCAAAATATTATAGTTTACGATGACAAATTGACAACGAATCACTTAGCGGGCTGTCAAAAATGGTTGCAAACTATAATCGTAAACACTAAAGATATCGTCACTTCTTCGACCAAGATTGATAAAATACCGGTAACAACCGATAAATTTGAGTGTCGAGACTACCAAATATCGTTACATCTGGATTGTTAGGACTTAGCAACCGAAAACGATTGTTAAGCGGTTTGCGTCAAGTCGAGACTGCAGGCCCTGGCCCTGCAGTCTCGACATAGTTAGCAATCGTTTTCGGTTGCTAAGTCCTAACAATCCAGATGTAAATGTTGATGTAAATGTTTGGTAGTCTCGACACTCAAATTTATCGGTTGTTACCTACCGGTACCTACCTAAAATACCAGTAACAACCGATAAATTTGAGTGTGGAGACCACCAAATATCGTTACATCTGGATTGTTAGGACTTAGCAACCGAAAACTATTGCTAACTATGTCGAGACTGCAGGCCCAGATCTCATAAGTTTTAGCAACATTCTCATCAATATTGTGCTCCCTGAGATTTCTAAATACCTTTAAAATCTCAGAGTCACGCTGCTGCTCTGCTTGCA
Organism: Brachylomia viminalis; assembly: GCA_937001585.2. Lineage (NCBI taxonomy): Eukaryota > Metazoa > Arthropoda > Insecta > Lepidoptera > Noctuidae > Brachylomia > Brachylomia viminalis. Next base: position 388,316 of record OW443315.2, on the reverse strand, counting down.
ACCAATTTTCAGGTAGACTGGTTAGATCTACTCGTTTTTGCTCCACCTTTGCAACAGGTGTAGCCGGAAGGGGATTCCTAGATAAAAAATCCGCATGACACATACGCTTCCCGTCCTTGTACACAATCTCAAAATCGTAAGCTTGTAGAAATGCCCACCATCTATGTACGCGCGGGGTTAGATCAACAGAGTTACAGTCCGTTACGACTGTGAACTTATTGCCGTGAAGGTAATGCCTGAAATGCTTAATGGCGTTCACAACCGCCAAAGTCTCTAACTCATACGAGTGATATTTGGACTCGGCGGCTGTGGTACGCTTACTAAAGTAAGCTACTACAAATTGTTTGCAATCTTTTGTTTGCAACAAAATGGCACCATAACCGATTGCACTTGCGTCGGTATGAAGCTCAAGTGGACAGTCAGGATCAAAAATTATTAAGACTGGCTCGTTAGTCAATATCCCTATGATCATTTGCCTAATGCCTTCGTGTTCGGGTTTCCATTCAACGTTCCTGGGGGCTAAGACGATAAGGTCGTCGATAAACGGTTTTACAAGGGTCAATAAGGCGAATTTCTACAGGGTCCGTATTGGCTGGGCCTGATGGAGTGCCGCAAACGAAGTAGTCCTTAAACTCAGTTAAAATATTTAGCAACTTGGGCTTGAACTCTAAGGGAATGCCACTGTCAATATTATCATTATCAAAGCTAACATCACTATTATTATCATGGACAGTACACGCATCAATTATTGAGGATTTAATTTTGGTAAAAATTACTTGGTCAAAAGTAACATGAATTTCTAATTCTTGAGTCAACACTTCCTGCCCAATCATAATGTCATGTAACAAAAATTCATCAGGCAAGGCGTGAAATAGAATGTTAAAAACAATGTCGTTGATACTAACTGACGCCATAATCTGCGTGGTACTGTAAACACTAGTTTGCCCAATACCGGTCATCTTTACTAAATTATTTTGGCGTTTACCATGAAATTTCATTGACACTGTTTCCTTGATAAGTGAGCACTCTGCTCCCGAATCGAAACGAAATGAAAAGAACTCACCGAAGTGTTCTAGAACTCCCATTGGTGCACTGACTGCACAGACTTCAACACGCCGCTCCACCGGCTTGCTGGTTGTACTGACAGCGGTCGTCTTCGCTTCTATACTGGCAGCTCGAGGGCATCTTGACGCGTAGTGTCCAACGCCCTGACAATTGTAACATGTGATGTCCGTAGTTGTAAGCTTCGAAGTGGCTGCAAGTTTGTTTGCTTCTCCGTGAGGCGCTCCAGTGCTACGATTATCTTTTCTGAGACGACACGCAGAAATATGGTGGCCCAATCTCCCACAATGTGCACATTTAACCGGGGTTGACATCAGCTTGCGTTGCTTTGGATCAGAGTTGTCATTGTTGAAGTCACTAGTTGGCGCCTTTCTTTTCATGTTTGATAGTGCCTTTAACTCCTGCTGCATTTTTGTCCTAGTTTCTATCTCGGTGGTGAAAGCAACACGGTTGACGCGGGGTTCTATTTGAGCTATGTGTGCCATTACAGTAGAGATAGCGATCTGCTCTGTACTCAGGTTCTTCCAGCGTGACATCAAATTATTCAGCTGAGTAGCAGCGTAATTTGCAAGGCACTCACCTTCCTTAGGTTTGCTGTTGTAAAGATTGATGAGTGTTGAAGCAGCAGTCTCCGAAACATCATAACGAGCGGTGAAGGCTTCTTGAAAATCCTTCCATGTCATGCCGGGGAAAGATACTTGGGACAGCCAAGCCGACGCCTGACCTTTTAACGCTTCACTCAGAGCTATCATCAATGGAGCTCCAGATAACGGTTGGTCCGCCATGCACATGTCTGCCGTCGATAACCAAGCACGTGCGTCCACTGATGTCTTCTCGGGGTCGAATGTAGGTAGACAAACCCTACCACTTGTTGTCGGTCCTTTCATAGCTTTAATTAGGGCAAGAAAATTCTGATTTTGTTGCTCGAATAACAACTTCCATCTTTCCTCACTATTGTTCATCGTTGGCTGTGGGGCAGAACGTGGATCACATCCCACTTCTGATGACGGAGAGGCTCCAGTTACGTTATTTTCCGGCAAGCCTTCCTCCTCGTACATCTTCAGGAAACAGGAAATAATACCACAAACGGATAGTATTAATCTTCTTTAATGATTTTACAAGGTTTTATTAGCGAAATAATTACGAATTTACACGATTAAAATGGATGGAAGTTTTGAGGTTATCCGCTCATGAGCACGTTCTCTGGCAGAATGGCTGACACCACCCTACCCCACTCTCACTTGTCAACCAATGACACTTTGATATTAAAAATGACATTACCCCCGACACGGACAGTGACAGCTGACAGACAGAGGCAGACGTAATGACGTCACTACCGCCATCTGACATCAGTGTCAGATCAGCGTCAGTGTCAGCGTCAGTTGTCACTGTCAGCAGTGCCAACCGACAGACAGAGACAGATGGAATAACCTCAATACCGCCACCTTGTAACAATTATTAGATGTAGGTCTCTTAATATCTACGGCCTCTTGCTGCGACATACATAAACATAGTTAAAACATGTACATACACAAAAAAAAAAAATTTTAATTCTTTTAAAAAAACCGATAAAGTGGAAATAGAATAAGATTTACGTTTTTGAACGTTACTTATAAAAAAAAACAATGATATTACAGCAGGCCACAGACAAGCATTACCTCCAACTTCGTTCAATAGTCGTTCACCTTTATTACTGTCATAGTAGGTACGATTATTAGCAATTCAAAAGCAGGCCTGCTTTTGAACTGACTGGAAATTGAATGTTTTCTTATAAGCTCATAGTAAGCCCCCAGAACATGATTAAAACTGGAACCCACATAGTCCTCACATTCACAACAATTATAATAATATAATACTTTATACAATTTTATTCATGTCATTGTCTAAGTAAAAAATTACTCTTTGGCGTGGTGGCCTGAAACTACGTGAGCGAGCGAAACACCGCTGCCCATTCTGGCGAAATGTGCCTAATCCTTTGGGGACAGGTGTGATGTTATGATACGATACACGGTAAAAACTAATAATTTGGTTTAAGGTGATACGTAGAAAATAAATCATAGCTCGAGGGGCGGGCTTAAGAAAGTGACAAGTCAATTACTTTCGGATGCGAAAAAAGAGAGCGTAACAATGCGCAATGGAACTAAAATAAAATAACGTAAGCGCCAAACCGAATCAAAATTGTTTTAAAAGAAATTAAGCGGTCTATCAAAAATAGTTTCAGCCCGAGTTTTGAATTATGTACCTAATACCTACGCCGTACATTTTGAATGCAATGTTGCAATGAAATTACTTGGGATTTTAAATGACAGAAAAAGATGTAAAAAAAATAGGTAGAGGTATTTTCGGAATTTAATTCTATCGAGGAAAACCCAATTGTCAATAAACATATATCCAAAAATTATTTGTGAGTAATGAATGAGTCCTCACATTGTATAAGAATAAGAATAATTTATTTGCAGAAAATATAGGTGTTACCAGTTGTAAAAGTTGGTGGTTAATGTATGTACAGACGCCAGCAGGTCAAGCTACCCGAAACTGTCAAATTTTCCCAATCAACCTTGAACCTTAATGCTTTAGCGATAAAGTTGAAAATCTATTAAAGAAATTTGATAGATTGTAGTAGCTTGATGTGCTGGCGTCTGTACAGTCCATATTTTGCCTGTTTAGGGCATGCAAATTAGTGTTACATGAATAGGTACATAGGTAGGGTACTTATTTTAATAAGATATACAAAATATACACCTATGTTCTAATATAATTTCTAAATCAAGATAAATTTAAGTTACAATAATATATAAAAACACAACAAAACTTAAAACCTATTAAAAATAACATGTTGTCTTTAGATAACATAAATTATTTATTAGAATAAACAAATGCCACAAAACTATAGGAAACTTAGAATATCTTTTTTTCTTTTTGTTGCAGAAATTCTTGTAAACTATAAAAACAATTTTCTATCAACCATCTACGCAGTTTAATTTTAGAATATTTAAATGGCAGTTCCCTTATGGTCTTTGGTAATTTGTTAAATATTGTAATGCACATAATGATAAACATTTTTTTTATTTAAAGTTGTATTACATAGTATAGTAATCCATACTACTACTAGTGAAATGGTTACGAAAAAGACCCTAATTTATTTTGGTATCGCCTTAAAAAAAATACGTTACGTTCTATAATTTTATACTATGTATTAAATCAAGGTGATCCATCGAGAGTGGTCAGGGGAAAATCTGAGACAGAATTTTGTTTATTTATTTTAAAAGGCTTACCAACTAAATAGGTACGTATATAGCATTACTTACCCACAGTACTTTACATAATTATAGATTTCGCATTATCTAAATTAGAGGAAAGCACAGGAATTAATTACCTTACTTGTAGGTACCAATGTTATACATAAGAACATAACAGGTGGCTCGTGAAACGAAGTCCAAAGAGAATTTTCAAAAGCCTCTCTCCCTAAACCCCCGAGTAAGCGGTAATTTATAGTTTATGAGCTGGACGGTTTTACATTTTTTGGGAAATTCTCTCTTGACTTCAGACTTGTACGGTCAGCTGCAGAGAAATTTTACCCCCTCCCGAGTATGTGTATTAAGTCTAGGGGGTGAGGTTTCTCAGGCCGACTGTACATGCATGTTCAGCGATTACGAGTATCTATAGTTTATATAGATAACCGCTGAACATAAATATGGGTTTGTTTCGAGAATTCCTTGGCGAGAGCGTTCTATAATTTTTTTGGGACTTCGTTTCATGGGAAACCCTTTCTAGCTAAGGAACCACGTTTTCAATTAGGGAGTTTAGAAAATCTGCATTCAAAGATTTTCAAATAAACTTCGGCACCGAACTGACACCGTGCATGCTTGATCATTTTGATATGATAGTTATATATATCTTTATTTCCAAAAAAGCAACTTACAGTACAATAAAATTATTAGTATGCGCAGCATTTACAACGTGCCATGGAACTTAGTGCACAGAGATTTGATCAATGACCCCCATGCTACGTGGGACCTGTTTTACAGGGTCCCAACCATCCGTCCATTAAACAAATATTATATAATTATATTATAAATAAGTAAGTAGTACAATAAGTAAGTAATTAAGTAGTAAAGTACGTAGTTCTATGAAAAAGGTGTGGTTAGTGCGTGTGGGGGGGGGGGGGGGTGGGGTGAGGGCCAGATTGTATATAATGGTCATTGTATTGGTCACGTTTATTCCCCCTGGCTGGAGGCTTTGAGTTAGCTCAAAGGCACCACAGGATTGACCGGTTAAGCGGTCACGGCCTCTCAAGGCCAACTGCGAGATACCATACACCCAAAAAAAAAAAAAAACACGTGTATTGCGATTTTAATAGGTCTTCTGTTTCACTGTAGTCAAGAGTTAATAGATATTCTTTAATTTTAGATTTACAATGAAATGTGTTAAGGGAATGCATATTCAAAATCTGGTTCAGTTTTTTAGAAATGGGTAGTTAAGTCGTCTAGCAAAAGTCGTTTGCGAGCTTTTTGTTGGACATGGGGGTTCTGGTCTCCTTCTTGTTATAGAAGGATTATTCATTTTTAATGGCAAGTTTGAGTGTCTGCGGATTAGTGCGCGGTAAATAAAAAGTTGCCGGACTGTCAAAACCTTGTACTCCATATACTTATAGTAGATGCGTGGGAAATCTAAAAGGTTTACTAAGAAGCACTTTGATTACTGCTCTTTGCGCCCGCTCCACCTGTATAAATGTAGTCTTCGCTGCTCCTCCCCAGGCAGTAATACAATACTTTAAAATGGATTCACAGAGAGTAGAGTAAGCTATATATAGAACTTCTTTAAGGGCGGACAGTCTAAGTTTTTTGAAGACATAAATTAGTTTTCTAACCCGCGCAGATAGAGTCTCAAGTTGACAGTGCCAAGATCACGAAATAGAAAAACAAGATAGACACTTAGACAGGCTTCAACCTGTAGGCCTAGATATTTAACGACCGGGGCTCAGGACACGGAGGGGCATGCGCATTATGTCTCAAATTACTTACAATGACAATCATAATGTAGCATGTATGTATGCCCAAGTTGCGAGATAAAAATATTATTCTTGCCACGCTACATATATCACATAAACGACAGCCGGGCTGGATAGCGTAATCTTGTATGACTGAAAACTAAGTTAATTTCAGAACGCATTGAATGAGTTCTAAGTTTCTAATTTCCGAACGCGCTCGCTTGCTGTCATCTCATCTGCAAGGCAGTAAGACCGTTGCGCTGCGCGACCAACACAACTTTTTATTTAATTTAATGAGGATTTTTTAAGTTCTAAGATAAATTAGCGGATAATTTGTGATCGTGGCATAATAAGTGTAATTGTGGTGATGAAAAATATATAATAAATGTAATTCATCGTCGTCTCAGCGGTCATTGCAGGCGAGCGTAACAAAATGGGTGAGTACGCCGGCAATTTATTCGTTTTGCTTTTATTTTGTCCAGTTGTTGAATGTAAGAACAGTGTTTTATGACACCAGCAGGACGCTAATACATTTTCGTAGCTGTCGTCTAATTAGAATCGAAATAGTTGGACGGCGCCTTGTTTGTTGGTGAAATTATCGATTTTTCTCATGCGTCGCTTATTTCGACGGTCAGGTTAAAATAATTGCTTTCTTGCGCCATCGTTACTTACGTCAGTTTAAACATTTATTTATCGTCTCATTACGCCACACAGTAAGTCACGTTCGATAACTTTCTTGCCTCAAAAATGCGCTGATTTATGGGGAAATATTGTGCTGCCAAACTCGATAGAAAACGAAGAATTGAGTAACTAAGATTAAAAGTATTTTGGTTAGAAGCGAGAGTGAATGAGCGTGTTATGTGCTAGGCAGCGGTGCTAAGTGGCGGTGATTAGCGGAGGCTCGCCAGGTGGTGCCGCGCGGCGGCCCGGCGGGCGCTAATCGCCGCGTCCTTGTACCAACGCACTATTCGTAGCTTTTTGTAATGCAAAAAATACTTGTATCTTACAAGCTGACTATAATTACCTACTAATAGCTCAGCTGCCTAGTTTAAAAAAGGAACTTCACATTGTTTGCTCCAGCTCAGAGACAATGGTGACTACAATATGTTAAATATTAATGTTTCAATGTCACTGTAGTGTGTTTTCCTTACCATGTACAAGACAAACTGTGTGTCATTCAGTTTATTACTACAATGCTTATGAATAACACTAAAGTTTAATATATTTTTATGCATTTCTTTTTAACAATAAATTACTATCACATAAGATGATTTGAGTCAACTTTGTTCACAAACTGCATCAAGTGAGAAGTCCTTGTGCACAAGCCTCACCACAAGAGCAATCATTCACCTATCTGTGCACATTCACATTCATTGCAGTCCGTCTGTTGCTATGATGCTCACCATTCAAACAAGGCCACTTAAGTATTTCCAGAAGAACAATATCACTCATGTAACACTCATGACCATTCTTTCCATTTGTTTCTTTTGACAGAATGTTCTTAATTCAACTAAGTTAGTATGCTTACTTACTTACTTAAAGTCATTAACATCATGATGGTACTGTCAATATATCTATGAAAACATATGTTCATATGGAAAAATTAGAATCTTTTCAGTAAAAGAGGTGAAAGACACAATTATAGGACTAGAAATAGGGACCAATTAGTTAAACCAGGTTTCAGACTGGCTCAAGTAGACTCAACCTTCATGGGTTACTGTTTAAAATGGTATAATAAAATACCTCCCCATATATTCCAACTAAATTAAACAAAATTTAAATCTTGTATAAAACGCACACTATACAGCCAAGCATATTATAAGTTGGGGGATTATACCACTGACAAAAATGCTTGGCTCAGCGCTGGTCCTGCTCCACAAGGGTGCATAAACTAATTGATTAGCAGTCAAAAATATTGTTGGAGCTGATGAAGACTGTAAAACTATCTTTGCATTGTATAAATTCAATATCGCGTAGTAAGTAAAATTGCACAGCACAAGTGTGAGCACTATGTACCCACTATTAAGCTTACTGGGTTCATCTTTTACAGTTTTACTGACTGAATGTACTCGCCCGGGTACATTCAGTCAGTCACATTTGAGTGAGCAAGACATACTCTCAGCCGCCCGGCTGAGAGTATGTCTTGCTCACTCAAATGTGTCGCTGGTGGTGGTGTGTGTATTGGATCATTGAATTCCCTTAAAAATGGTTGAGCTGAATGGTGCTGATCCATACGTCATGTTCGTGAACGGGCACCGTCAGTAGGCACTGGTTATCTCTTAGCTGCCACGGCCTATTTTAATTCCATAATAGTTTTTACCTTTTTATTACGGACGCTTTTAGCGTTCACATCTTTCTACATCATTCTCACATGTATAGTTTCAACATGAATGATGTAACCACTTTTTTTAGAATATTTTGATTGAAAAGAGTGTCCATGGAGTTTCTTGCCCGTTCTTCTCCATAGGTACCTACTACACTTTGGAATGGGCAACTAGCTTCATCTTTCTGACTGAATTCAAATTAAAATTTTCCAAATTCAAATTCTTTATTGCAAACTAAGTGTACAGAATTTTGAAGATGTTAACAATTGGTAGGTTCTTAGAACTTAGTTGCCTGTTAAGGCATTGCAATTTAAATGTCTATACATATAAGAACAGTTTACATTATATTATATTAATTATCATTATTCATACAGTTTATATTATCTCATACTATTCTTATAAATTATATCACATTATATTATGTATCACAATAGTTTTAATATAATAATTATTATTTATCTGCCAGGAAGTCTTAGCTTCCTTTTAAAAATACCAATTGAATGTAGGTTCTTAATGTCTATGGGTAACTTATTATATCTAACCAACCCCTTGACAATTCAAAAGTGCCTGTAATTGGTGGTTTATTTGAAATAAATGCTTTGAGTTTGAGTGGAACAGAGGAACATAATAGTTTGTATAATAGTGTGTGAGTGTACTGCAGTCCACAGTGTAGGACTGGGTCAGTTTGGTGTTGCACCGATGCCTACTACCAATAGTACCAATGTTTCTAAGTACTGGAATATTTTCCTGTATGATAGGCAGCTCAATTTGTCTATTTAGTTCCAGAGCAACCAGAGCACATCCAGTAGGTGTTGATAAACATTGAAGCCACAATACTTAGCTTGAGAATGTTTATTTGTTTTGTACAATTTAATCATCAAAGAATCTCTTATTGTTATGTTAGTTTTGTCATTCTCAAACTGTGTTCTTGAGTTACATACACTGTGGCACTTGATTAGTGTTCCTATGTTTGTCATTAGCCTAGAATTACTAATAATAATATAATTTATTTCTAAGTAAGTAGGTATATGGTACATTAAGGTCTTAATAATAATAAACAGGTTCACATATTCTACCGTTGCCAGTAGAAATAATAAAATTAAAGTAGGATTATTATCCCCATTAAAATAATTATAAGTTAGAAAATGGGTTAGTTTTTTAACACAATATCAAGTTTTATAAGTACAATTGTTTTTTTAACTGCTATTTATGAATGAAATGTCAAAATTAACTGATTATTTAATGTCAAATGCTTAAAAAGAATAAAAAAATCAATATACACACATAAAAAGTATTGATAAAATGTAAATTTCTAAATGTATAATAAAAAATTCGTTAACTGACAGCTAGTAGCAGTGTCTATGTCTAGTAAGTAGGTACAGAGGGCGCTGGGCGTGGCCTTCTTGGCTTGGGTGTGGAGGTATTCGGTTCGGCGGCTGCCTTCGTGTCCGGTGGAGCGACGCGGTGTCCGGTGTCCGGCGGTGTCGCCGGATCGCATGCTTCGCCGCCTGCTCCGGTTACACCGGATACTCACTATTATTATTTTGTTAGAATTTTAATAACAAGCACGGCCCCCAGCTAGGCCCGCATTTTCAATTATTAGGGCAATTGTCAGCCCGTTACAAGCCGATATTCGCATCATTCGCAGATCAGTTGGTCACCTTGTTCCAACTGATACGTTTGTACGCGTGGTCACCGTTTGGACGCGTGGTCACCGTTTGAACGCGTGGTCACCGTTTTGGACGCGTGGTCACCGTTTGTACGCGTGGTCACCGTTTTGGACGCGTGGTCACCGTTTGTACGCGTGGTCACCGTTTGTAAAGGTGTGTACGGACTACGCGTTCCTGTGTTACGCGTAGTCGGAATACGCTGTCCACGCATACATTGGATACGTGTACAGCTCCTGTACGGACCGCCGCGAACCTGAACGCGAGCTCAATCGATCCATAGCGCTACGCGAACCCCGCCAGTCATCCGCCATGACTCCGAGAAACATAGCGGTTGCGTGCACCACCATTGCTGCGGCATTACTCATCATTCAACACATTTTAAATAAGTAAAAGAGAAAATAACGGATCCTTAGATGGTGTATGAAAAAATTGTATCGTGAAAGATGACAGTACTAAAGCAAGATATAATTACTTTTTTTAAATAATTCTATTGGAATTTTCTTTTCATTTGAAATTGCCTTCCATGCATCTTCGCGTAAATCGTTATTTCGATAGTTAAATAGTGTGCTATCCCACAAAACCCGGTGAAATTCATAAAGTTGAATCAACCTTACAATATTTTCATAATTGAAACCCTCCATATTGCCGTCCAAATATAGCGTACCCGGGCATGCACGGTGCACGTCGCCTTTGACGGTAGACCAAAACCCGCTTAGCGGCGCGCGCTGCGCTCGCGCTGCGAGCTACCTCGCGCGGCACGTGTTCCCTAAGAGTGTACGCGTAGCTGCAAGTATTGACATGGCGTCCAGGACACGCGTAACCGACTACGCGCTGTCCGTACCACCTTATGCGTGGTCACCGTTTTGTACGCGTGGTCACCGTTTGTACGCGTGGTCACCGTTTGGACGCGTGGTCACCGTTTGGACGCGTGGTCTCCGTTTGTACGCGTGGTCACCGTTTGTACGCGTGGTCACCGTTTTGCGACCCCAATACTACTTACTACCACTTGCCAAACACAGTATCGTTTCAAAAGCTCCTCAAAGAAAAAGGACCTTTTCGGCTTGTCTACTGTCAATGCATTCAGATCAACAGAGATCAGAGATATTCAAACAACATTATGGTTTATCACAATTTTTGTGCATACCTATGTACAATGGATTCTATACTCACTATGTAAAGTGATATATACACAGCCTGCTGGCAATTATATCTATCGGAATGTTTGTGTTTCATGAGAACACTCATCTAGCGATTTGGACTCGCGTTCTACGCATAATTGCATTAATAAATGAATTATTACAGCAGATTGAACAAATCGATGACGCGTACATAATTAACAAATTATCCTGCTTAATTTGTTAATCACAGCTATCGCATTGTTCGAAGGCCGATTATTTTGTCTGTCATTAAAATATTTCACGATGAGGGTTATGCGCAATTACACAAAACATAGTTGACCGATAAAAGAATAGAAATAACAATAAACACCTACCACACGATCACAAACCTGCTGCTTAAATTATAGCAAAGCATAATAGTGAAGTGAAGATGCTATGCTGCCCACCTTCTCGACACAATAACTTAGTAGCCTTCACAACCACGACTCGCGAGATCAACTAAAATCAAAAATTCACAGTAAAATCATTTTTGATATATACAATTTATTATTCACCTGCTCGAACAACGGTCTAAGCATTGAGATAGCTTGGGTTCCCAGTCACTCGGGTATAGGTGGCAATGAGTGCGCTGACTCACTGGATAAATTTGCTTCATCTAACCCGGTGGATCAGAAGCACTACTTGATACAAAGTTACGACTTACGAACTGACACCAAACACAAGCTGTACAACTCGTGGTCAGCATGTGGCACGTAAGTTCTAAATTTGAGGGGGCGTACTACGCCCGTATTCAACCCAACATACAGCGAAATCCTTGGTTTTTTAAATGTCCCAAATTGTCCAAAAGACCTGTTACATCCTTGTGTAGACTAAGACTTGCTCACTGCTGCGGTCCAGTATTCCTGCACAAGATCCGTGTTCTTGACAGTTCCCTGTGTGAATGCGGTCTTGATAATGGTACTCCGGACCATATCTTTTTCTGTGGTCCTATAAATTCTCAATCCTTTGACTTGTATCATAAGCTTTCCAAAATTAAAATACCTCTTCCCACTAAAGTCAAGTCAAAGTCAAAGTCAAAGCATTTATTTCAAATAGGCACATAAAAGGCACTTTTGAACGTCAACATTTACATTTAAATATAATTGATTCTAGTCGCCCCTTCCAAAAGGTAGTTTCGTATGGAGAAGAATGGGCAAGAAACTCCATCGTTACTCTTTTAAAATGTGTTACAATATTTTGTATACATTAATTATATAATTATATGTGAAGACGATGCACCTATAATAAAAATTACCCTACCAAAATAGGTAAAAAGTATTTAATAAACGTAGCAATGATAAATAAGTTAATTAAATGATAGATACATGGTGTTCACATATTTACAAACATTGTAAAAGTATACGATTTCCCAAATTATGTAACCAATTAATATGTCAGTGTGTGAGTTAAAGTAGTCACAGAATGTAAACCAATGTCATAAAAATAACAAACCATACAATTAAAGTAGCAACAAGTTTTAATTTTGTCAAGACCCTAGATTGTCCTGTGGAGCTGGACCAGCATGTTTCCAAGCATTCTTATCTTGGATATAATCCTCTAATTTGTAATATGCTTGTTTACACAGTGAACTTTTTATATGAGTTTTAAATTTTCTTTCATTTAATTGCAATATATTACAAGGTATTTTGTTGTAGCATTTAACACAGTACCCCATAAAAGATGTATGTACTTTAGCTAATCTGAAAAATGGTTGATCAATTTTATCTTTATTTCTTGTATTAAAATTATGTCTATCACTTATTTTATTAAAAAGATGTAGATTTTTTCTTACGTACATAATATTTTCATAGATGAATTGGCAAGGTACCGTCATACTAACTTTCATTCCCCCCTGACTAACTTTTCTCCTTATCAAAATTCCTCAATGTAAATGAAATCAAAATGTAGTTTGGTGTGTAGTAATAATGACTTTCTAAATATATATTTAAGTAAATTTGTGTGTTTTTGATAAAAGTATAGAAAAAAAAGTACTTAGTGTAACAAAAATTGTCTCGTCCTTTCAGTTACTAACATCTAACATATAACTAGAAATCCCCCGAAGTGCAAAGTTCGACTGCTCCCCATTACGTTGCCGTCACCACGTGACACTGGCAGAATAGTCGAAATCGGCTCAGTTGACAAAGAAGGAAAAAAAAATATGTAGAACCCGGCAAAGCACGCCAAGTGAACTTATTTAAATTAAGAATCAAATGTGCGTTAGTTGGTACGTTTAGCAGCGAATGTACTTACATCGTATAGGCTCGCAGCCTTCGCTGCACTTTCCTTAAAGTTAAGAAAGTATGTCCGTTTCGCCAGCCATAGCCGACCTACAGGTATTGTGTTAAATGATAAATTATTTTATTTCTGTAAGTAGGTTTGTTACAAACACTTTTACACGTCAATCATATTTTAAAAACTAGATGAGGTCGGCGTTTCCTTTCTGACTACTCTGAGAAGAAAGGCCGAAACAAACTCAGAGGTCACAGTCTCTTTTAAAGTCCAGACATAATCTTGGTCAGATAGTTAGGCTTGGAAATCGAGAGATCGACTTTATTAATTCGCGCAGGTAGTCGCAGCTCGTCCGTATAACCTAGATATTGTGATGGTGTTGTGTAGCTTCACTGCCTCATCTCAATTACATTCAAGTCCCAAGGAAAAGGGTTCTGTCTTCAACGCTAGCTCATATTGAATTTGGTCAGACCCATATTACATCCTGAATCTTTCGAAGATAATAATTTCCTCCATAGTAGGGTAGAGTCATTCGAACGAATAGTAGAGAATCTTTGAAACGTGGGCCGATTTGATATCTGTTAAAAACTTAGTCGTGACCGTAACGAGTGCTGTAAAAAAACGGAAAGGTCTAGATCGCGTGATCGCCTTCAAAATAATAAATAAAACAAAAGCAACTAGACTAGACAAAGCATTGCGAGTGAACAGCCTGGATTGTTGGCGGCAGACAACAACAACACTTTAGTACAGCCCGATTTAAACTTTATGGTGGCTCTGAAGTGCGCTTCTCGCTGCGCAGTACCTCACCCCCTCTGATAAGTGAATTTGTTACTGCTGCGCAGCGACTCGCCTCATGTTCCGAGCCGCCATAAAGTTTGAATCGGGCTGTAGTATTGTAAAAGCAAAATACAGACTAGAAACAACACTAAGCAATGGTTAGATAACGAATGTATGTAATTTCATAAACTGAGAAGCGACTCAGATAAGTTCGCTAGAAGTTCGAAAGAAGCTGCAGCAGCTCCAGTCTATGTGCGGCTAAACGAATAAGTTCTCATACCCTCATCGATAAGCTTCTGGTCCGATAGATGTATGCTGCGATGATCCTGCAACCAGGTAAGTAAATACGGAAGTTGTAGAGAACCCATACTGATAGAACTCGTCAACTTACGGAACCTGTTCAGTAGTTAAGCTGCAGCTGCTGATATTGCATTTCAGGTGTAAGTTGATGTCCTCGCGTTATTCGGAGTGGTCCTTCCGAACCTTCCTCTTCAGTCCTACCTACACAGCATCGTAATATGTCCGTGTGTTCAGGAGAGGCGGTCCCTGCGACTGTGCTTGCAATAGGCCGCGGGCGCCGAACTAATGGCACCACATCGTTGACTCCACTAGAAGTGTATGTTTTGTACATTTCAACACGTGATTACGTAACCGGTTCGTAAAATTTCACGTTGCCGCGAGCACTACGGTCTGGAAGCAAAGTACTCGTAGTTTGTACACAGTGAACTTGTTAAGCTTATTACTTAATACAGTAACGTGAATTATACGTTACTATGACCGTATCGTTGGACGTATGTGTAGCTAGACCTAGTAACAGTGTTACGATACGACTAGCATACTTTTTTGATCACAAATCATCTCCTCACATCTAATTTCATTTTTACCGGCCTTTAGTGTTATCCAAGATATTGTTATTAAATGATTGTTATTCATAACAAAAGGGGAGAAACAAGTTTATCTGGTGTATGACGAGCGTGTGCGTACCTTAACGTTTAAGATCTGATCTTAAAAATACGACTCTAGTTTTCGATACTTATATCACTGATCATAGGCCTACGTTTATAAGCATTCAACATGTGAAGCCACTCCCTACCTCTAAAGTTAATCGCATAGTTGTTAATTATACAGCTGCAACTACTGACATTTTATCAATGGACTTTAGTGGTATATTGACTATTCAAGACGCAAACAAGGCCGCCGAATCTCTGGTTTCCATTATTAGCTCTGTAATCGCTAATCACTCCAAATCTGTCTACATGTCATCTAAACGCAGAATCCTGAAACCTTGGATTACCAACGGTCTGCTACGTTGTATCCGAAATAGAGATAGCATGGCTCGAACCCTACAGGCAGATCCTAAAAATTACATACTTATGGTCACATATAAGCGATACCGTAATTTTTGTAACGAGCTTCTTAAAAATTTAAAACATACCTATGAAAACAAGGAGTTTCAAACGGCGAAGAACAACCCTAAAGCAACTTGGAAGATCATTAAAAATATCACTGGAACTAGTCTTAATGCGAAATCCCCTAACGAGCTACTAAGGATGTCTTCGGATGAAAAGTCTTCGGTCAACAAAGTTAACGAGTTTTTTACCAACGTTGGCAAGAACTTGGCTGACAAATTCTCATCCATCTCGTATACCTCGGAGTATTCTCTCGATGCGCCGCCTTCTAACTCGCTGGTACTTCTTCCCACTGATGAAGTAGAGGTCTCAAATGTCATTATTGGGTTACGAACAGATGCTGCGGTGGGTTGGGACGGCATCTCATCGAGACTATTAAAATCCTGTCTGCCCGCAATTGTCCCAGCCATCACTCATATCTGCAATCGCTCTATTTCCACGGGTTGCTTTCCCAGGGTTTTTAAAAGGGCAGTCGTTCATCCAATCTTCAAGAATGGAGATAGACACAGTGTAGATAATTATATACCGATCTCAGTCTTGCCTGCTATCTCAAAAATTTTGGAAAAGATACTTAATAAACGGTTGGTAGACTATCTTGAATCATACAAATTATTAAGTGACAACCAGTATGGTTTTAGACGTGGCAGGTCAACTGAGAATGCCGTAGCTGCCTTGGTAGATCAAATAGTATCTAAACTAGATCGTAAAAGAAAATGCTTGGCTATTTTCCTCGATCTTTCCAAGGCATTCGACACTGTTTCTGTTCCCCATCTCTTATCCAAGCTGGAAGCTACGGGCATTCGCGGCCATACCTTAATAAATGACGTTATTAGTGACACTAAATCATTGAGTTTTGGCGTTCCTCAGGGCTCAATTTTGGGTCCTACTCTGTTTCTTATTTATATAAATAACTTATGCAAAATGTCTCTAACGAACTGTTCAATTTATACTTACGCAGATGATACGGCCTTGCTTCTTCACGGCAGTGACTGGCCAGAAACAGTGAAATACGCGAAACTTGCTCTAAACTCAGTGATGAAATGGCAAACAAATAACATCCTAACCTTAAATCTTAAGAAAACAGTTTACTTACCTTTCTCCTTACTATACACCAACCTCCCTCCACCGGATTCAATGGCGCTTAGAGCTCATACTTGCTCACTCGGTCTATCCTCGTCACAATGCGGCTGTCCACAACTCACAAGATGTGAGTCCGTTAAGTGCCTTGGAGTCGATGTAGATAGTTCTTTGAGCTGGAAACCTCATGTTAGCAATCTCATATCGCGAGTCCGCAAGTGTATATTTATTTTTAAAAAACTAAGGCACTCCGCGGACTCCCGTACCATTAAAACTGTTTATTATGCCCTCTGTCAAAGCATAATAAACTACTGCATCACGGTGTGGGGTGAGACTCCCAAGACAACTTTTCTGCTTCTGGAACGAGCACAGAGAGCTGTCCTCAAGGTTATGACCTTGAAGCCATTTAGATATCCTACCTCGACTCTCTACACCGAATGTCAGGTCCTCACTGTGAGACAGCTCTTTGTTCTGAGCACTATTGCGCAAACATCGCTCTGTGGTATATAAGCCAAATGCTGCTAAAAAGCGTAGATACTTCGAGGTATGTTCAACTAGCGGATGTAGAACGGCTCTAGCTCAGCGTCATTATGATATTCTATCAAACCATTTATATAATAAAATAAATAAATTTTGCACCATTGCTCCAATGTGCCTAAATGGATGTAAGACCACGGTCACAACGTGGCTATTGACACTGAGTTACGATGAGACTGAAGATTTACTACGTGTATCAATCGCTTAGCTTAGTTAATAATGTCATATATTTATACTTATAATTTTAAACAGACTTACATAAACGCAAGTTTTTACCATATTTATCTCTCACTATATACATACACATAGGTACTTTAAAAGGCCACATCATATATGCATTTTTAGTAAGTAGTTATCTTAATAATAATAAGCTGTGCTCGTCCTACAACTACTGATATATGTTCAAATTATAGGCGAGGACGCTGGCACCCTAAACGCAAGTTAAATCTTACTTTGGGTGCCAGAGTTCATCGAAAACACTCTTTTCTTAGTTGTAACGCTGCATGGTGTAAATAAGTGTTTTTGTACAACAAAAGGTAATAAAAAATCTTTATTTTTTTATTGGACACTTTTGCTTTCGACCACCAGCGCCATCGCGCCACACCGCGCCGGTCGCTACGCACCGTGTAGTCGTTAGAGCCACGATCAGGTTTACGTGTGGACGGTGGACGAGGATTTATGGCCCATAATGTTACGATGAGTCAGACCCTGCTTCATTACGAATTTCAATAAGTAGGTGAAGGCGAGCCACACGTTTACGTAAAGCTCGGCCCACTTGTCGGCTCATTATGAGTATTGAGCATTGAGCGAATAGCTTTATTGCTGTAACAATCAAATGAGAACGGATTGGCATCCTGCTGTATGGCTTTGATTGGTTTTGCAAACCTAAATGTTTTTGGCAAGTTATTGTTGAGCAAGATATGAAATAAATGTTGACGAGAGTTTGCGCGTAAGACCTGAATTCTATAGGTACTCAGTAGTGAAGACATATTAGAGAATTCACTTAACATAATTATTATTTCCACAAACCACTGGTAATAAAGAGTATCTTTATGATGGTACCTTGGGTCACTGTTTATAGCACAGATTATGGCAAAACAATAAAACAAAACTTTACTGCACACATTTCTCAAGACAATGAAGAAATAAATGGCATTAAATTATTGTAATAATGTACAATTGAGCCACGCAGCCCGCATGGCGCATGGCAGAGTATAGCAGTAAACGAGTTAGAGCGAGGCCCCATTAGTGCGTTGCGCTGCGTTGCGTCGCGTCATCGCAACGGAACAACGCATTGTATGCCACACCTGTGTTGCGTTGACGCTGCGGCAACGCAACGCAAGAGGGTATGCACGCCGTCGCAGCTGCGTCTCAGTTCCTCCTCTAGCAGTGGATCACTGTCCGTCGTCGCAGCGGAGCTCCGACAACGCAGCGCATCACCCTCCCTCCCGCTTCATCTCTTGTCCGTCGATCCGTTGAAACGTCGCGCGCGACGACGCAACGGTCTAATGGGGCATGTCATAAAAAATATATGGAAAACGACGCAGCGACGACGCTGCGAGGACGCAACGCAGCGCAACGTACTAATGGGGCCTCGCCCTTACGCAATGTAACCCGAGCGCCACTCGAGAGGTAAGAGGAAACCGAAACGTGCCTGCCCAATAACACTTATATTTATTCACTTCACAGTATTACATGTAACTGATGTAACGCATAACGCTGCCTTCACATATCGCCTTCGTAATACTCAAAGGATTACGGGAGATTCTGCCTGCGCTATCGGCTCACGCACGAACCATATACGAACATATAGGGTTTCCACTACCGATTCATAAGGCGGTCCTTCCAAAAGTGTTTTTACAGGATCTGATTTCACTAATCATATTTTAATACAGAATAAGAAAGTATTTTATATAGAATACTCTTTATTATGTACACCATAAAATCACAGATAAATGTAGGCATTATACACAGGATGACACAATGGGCGGGCAATATTATTATTAGTGTAACAACGAACTTGATCACATCCGTGACGTAGTCGAAGGTCCTATCAGTCCTGTGGTCCTGTCTGAATTAGACCTTTCTAATTCGACTAGAGCAATGGTCGTACTTGTCCGAAGAGTAAACGATTTCGTGTCTCGTAACATTATTTCTACGTAATGTCTCTATTCAAAGCAAGTCTAGCGTGAGGTATGTATTGAATACCGCCTCACCCACTCTCGCGCACATAACTAGAATTAGGATACCTACTTGAAACACGCTGAAATAACGAGCAACCTTCACAAAATTAACTGCCTACATACGTGAAATTTCTGGGAAGTTGATGGCACCGACACATGAACAGAAGAGAGCCACGGACAGACTATAATCTTATGTATTAGATAAGTGAAATACAAAACAATTCTTTATGTAATTATGTAGGTCGCATTCATCCATATGTTTTAACAAACGTTATACGATTGGTTGTTTAGCAATCAGCAACAAACCATATACTTCATGATAAGATAACCTGCGCCCTCTGTACCGTGCAATCACGTCGCATGGTGAGGCTCCTGCGAGTTACGTTCATTACTTGCTATGCTTACCGTCGCTGTTCAACACCAGTAGAAACTTCGCTATGAATGTGCGAGTGCTGAGTCTAGGCTAGATCGTTGCAGTAGAGTTATTGAGCGGATCGAGCGTGATCGAGTCTGATTAAAAAAAAAAAAATCGGTCGCGTATCAATTAATTTATACTTTTCACGCGTAAAGTCTCTCGTTATTTTCGAGGTATCAAGCGTGAAAACATTCACATTGCGAAAGTTAACTAGATCATTATGATACATTAAATTTTAAAACGGTCGTTACAAGCTTTTAAAGTTCTGTCGTGGACTTGCGGCTGTACTACTTGGCTTACTGCCCTTTACTATGTGCCTCTCCTATAACGCAACTACTTCCTACGTAGCCACCATCCATGCTGTATATGAGGACCAGCCATTGCTTGGTTTTGCGGTGTAACAGACAATAAAGTGGGTCGCAGGCACGTGTGCGGTGTGTCTCCGGCGAAATGTCCCGGGACGCAGGTCGCCGATCCCGGAAACAGGCCGTATATAGCACACCGCGGCGCCGCCGCCGACACACCTTTACGCATCCACACGTCAAATCGATTGGCATACACTTTCTAGATACCTTTCACCTAAATAATAGAGTCCTCAAACCTCGACTACTAAAACAAACTGAACTTCAATCAAGAGAACATATGGCAAGTTATATCCTTCCCCACCACAGGGGAAGAATAAAGGTTTCTGGAACGACCGAGACTCGCACTGTCTATTTGATAGAGCAGAATACGATCACGATGTTATTTCGTGATCCTACATTTCAGGCGTTAAGTCGGTCCTTTTATTACACAAACGAAAACTAAGTCATTGGCTTCAGATTGCATACCATCTGAAGTAAGACTTTTGAAATGTATACAATAGGAAAAGGATTAAGGCATTGGGATCTAGTCCACGATATTGAACGTAGGCAAGTCTGCGCAGAGCTGTGCGAAGCTGTACGTGCCTCGAGCCTTCGGGACATAAGCTGCACCTACTTGTTGCCGTGACGTCAGCGATTCTCGCAGACACTTGGACACGGCCGCAGATTTGCCTGATCTGATAACTTAAAGGCTCCTTCAAACAGGCGCGACACCAAGGCACCGCCTATCGCGCGTCGAGCGATGCCTTTGTGTTGCGTGCAATTCGCGTCGCGTGTCGCGCCTGTTTGTAGGAACCTTAAGGCAGCTTGCGAGATTTTTTAAGATGGAAGTTTAGAGAGGGCTTATGAGATGAAGTAGAAAATTATATCTTGCAGAAAAGTGATAATTTTGATTGTGTATGTGTGTAGAGAAACTCCTTCATCACTGTAACGGTCCGGATTATTACTGTTTTAGCGAAAGCTCATTTCCTGATGATAGTCGGTCATGTTATGAAGCACCTTGAACAACAACTTAATGAACATTTCCAATTACGCGCTTGATTCGGTTCCAATTTCCCAGCAGTAATGCAATGTTTAATGACTAACTTTCTGTTGAAGTGGCTTTTGCTGCATGCAGCTTGATAGATACTTTATAGTGGCTTACACTATAAAGTATCTATCAAGCTTATCCGGAAAGGAACTTTCCCTAGTCAGATTTAATTACGCGCTTAATCTCAAGGTCTGAGCTGAACGCTCTCCCGCGGTGTGTCGGCGGCCTCCTTCGACGACACGCAGTGGACAGCCAATGGAGTACTGGACCGTGTGTGAGTGCGAACCAATGGAGAACTACTAATCTCTTGTTACAAACTTATGGCATGTGTAGAGCGAAATATTGCGTGTAATCATACAGTAATACGATCATTATATACGCAGCGTTTGTGCAGAAAGCTTTCGCCCATTTCTTTGAACATTATCTCTCCATTTTCCTACTGCTAAGCGTTTGCAAATGTTATCGTCAAGTTATCGCTATCGCAAAGGTGACCGGAGTTAATCACGTCTCCGGTGGGTACGCGTTATGTGCAGATATCATTACCTACGAGCGCGCAGCCGGTAGCCGGCCGCGGTGCGGACGTGGGGCAAGCGCAGACAGCGCAGCGATAGCGCATTCATCTGTGAGAAATTTAATTATAGAGATCAAAATACTTACTGAGATACCTAGCAAAAGTTTTAAACTTTTTACGAAAAAAAAAAAACTGCTAACTCATACAATAATAGTAGATTGTTAAACAAGGAGCTAAAATGACCCATTATACACGAGGTAGTTTTACTCCCGAACTTTAGCGAGGCAGTAAATAGAAACCGAGTTTTAATGGGTTTTTAGCGCCGTGTGTTACACTCTACTTTTCACTACGATTGCGAGAAAATAAAACAATCCAATACAATATGAAATATGTAGTTTATTTTATTAAAAATTAAATGTACAATTTGTACAATTCTGGATATTTAACGAGATGTTTTTTCCCGGTAACTTAATTTCATAAAGATTTCGCGCCAATGTCTTTTTTTTTTGTTTTTTCTTCTGCAGCCGCAACGCATTGCATGCATTCTACCAAAGAGATCGCCGATTTTAGTTCCATTTTCAAAAATAAAATGAAGTTCTTTTTTATGAAACAGTAATAAGTCGAGTCTATATTCATGATTATTCTACTTATGACTGAAGACTTTTTCGTTTTTGTAGGCTCATTGTCATTTGACACACAAAAATAAAAAAATAAAACTTTTTCCCCTAGAGGAAGAATTGCTATTTTTTTTCGCTCTGGTACGCCTCAATGACGGTCTTTTTGAGCAAGAGGAGTGAAAAAGAAAATGAATAAGTTAAGGCTCTACTACTCCCTTCGAAAGTCCTTGGTGACATAGCCTTCTCAAAACCAAATTTTATTCAGCATCACATACCTCTCTAGTAATCTTCCAATTTGTCTCTGGTTATTCTGAGCTGAGCATGGCCGGGGTCACATGCAGCGTGGTGAAATCGGATGTCTATCACTACGCCAATTTGCTTGAGGTCGCCTGCTTGTCGGTCTTCTACAGATTGTATTTCGGTAAGTGTGCCCAAGAACTCCACGACCTCGTACCACCGGCCCCCTTCTTCCATCTGTCATCTAGACGCACTGCAACTTATCATCCATACCTAGTTGCTATTCCACGAATTCGCACTAAGCGTTTCCAAATGTCATTTGTTATGCGCACAGCAAAAGAGTGGAACTCTCTACCTGCGTCTGTGTTTCCGAACACTTACAACCCTAATCTCTTCAAAGTGAGAGTGAACAGGGGCCGTACTATGACGTGTTAATTCCATCATTGTTCCAGCGTGAAAGAGACGGAGCTATACATGACCGATAGCACTATCTCTTTTTCGCAACGGAATCATGATGGTTTTAACACGTCATAGTACGGCCCCAGGCTTCTTCTGGGTAAGCTCACTCCATTGTCGACTCTGTCTCTGTCACCACTGACCTAGGCTAGAGTCAAGAGCAAACCCATCTTTAATAAAATAAAATAAAAACGTCAAAAGCTTCGCTCAGCAATGCAGCCGTAATTGGATGGTGTTCCAGCGGATTCTCATTTGATGCACTTTGTATAATAAGTATTATTTAATACGCGTACTTTCTTTGATGTTACATGGGGATATTTGTAGATCATAAATTAAATACGGGAACCCGATGAGTTGTTCAGCCACGATGCATAATCGTCTCAACTCGTTTTGTACATAGGTTGGTGTCCCACCTCACTCCTACTGTTGGTTTCGCAGTGATTAATCTATTCTTCCGGTGCACCGTTTCCCCAATCTGTAAAGTTATTACGCGGTTGGGCCGCTTTCTCGCTGGCTGCGGTGGCGGTGCTGCGGGCCCAGTGCCCACCGCCCGACACGCTCCGCCTGCTGGGAACCGATGTTAACAACGCTTTTTACCGTCTTGTGTTTTGCTAAGAACTCGCCGACGACATCCCATTCATCGCCTTCCTTTTCCAGGCAAATGGGCTTTCTGTTTCCATAAGGATACTTTATGAGGATTAACGAGTGCAGATAAATACGCATGCAGAGGGTTTAACTTTTTGGATAATGGCCGTGAAGCAATTGATTGATTATGTCAATACTCATTGTTACTTATTAGATACTAATTTTGGAGCCGGAATTTCGTAAAGATAAGCGAAACGCAGATTAGTTTATCACTACCACGACCTTGCTGCTTTGTGAATGAATGATTTAGCTTCATCGATTTGCGATTGGGATTTGATAGGAGTGTTATTTTCAAGTCACCTTTATTTCATGTTCTTTCAAATGGTATCTTTGTCGCATCTTTTGTCGAGTTTCGAAAACGTTTTTTCCATCCAGTATTTATCGGCCAACGCGCCATGTTTGGTAATGGACTCTCGTGAGTCTCGTTGAGAAATTTTAAGGGCTCCTTGCAAAGAGCCGCCGCTTTGCTTTTGAGTTTTGACAAAGAACAAAAAGGCAAAAGACAATTCTTTGAATAATTAAACTTACATCTCGAATTCTCGATATCCGCATAACGATATTATTTTTATGACATTGGTTTACATTCTGTGACTACTTTAACTCACACACTGACATATTAATTGGTTACATAATTTGGGAAATCGTATACTTTTACAATGTTTGTAAATATGTGAACACCATGTATCTATCATTTAATTAACTTATTTATCATTGCTACGTTTATTAAATTCTTTTTACCTATTTTGGTAGGGTAAATTTTATTATAGGTGCATCGTCTTCACATATAATTATATAATTAATGTATACAAAGTATTGTAACACATTTTAAAAGAGTAACGATGGAGTTTCTTGCCCATTCTTCTCCATACGAAACTACCTTTTGGAAGGGGCGACTAGAATCAATTCTATTTAAATGTAAATGTTGACGTTCAAAAGTGCCTTTTATGTGCCTATTTGAAATAAATGCTTTGACTTTGACTTTGACGAGAGTTAAGAATTGGAACAAAGAGTCTTAACTTCTATTAATCCTGTGTAATGCACTTTCATCGAGAAACACTTATCATTATCACCTGAGACCTAGGCATCTAAACTCGCGAATGTAATCATTTAGATCTAAATTGTAATCGTTTTTTGGTGTTGGGCTGTCATGGGTTCAACGGCCATAAATCGTCTTCTAATTCTATACTATACAGGGTGTAAATACTTGGGGCTTTATTTATAGAGTTTGAGGCACGCGTCGCTCGCGTTTGGTGCGCCGGCGGCGGCGTCGCCGTCAGCGTCAGTGCCGAGGCCAGGGGGGCGCAGTGCTCGCGCACGCTCAGTCACGGTCGGTGCTTTGCGCGTTTCGGCCACACCGCACGTCGTCGCTCGCGATCGATCTCCGTATCATCGCGCACTTTGCTTTTGAAATCGTTCAAGAGTGCCAGTGATAATTTCGATACCGTTTCGCCAATAGCGAGCATTGGTCGTAGCTACGTGTACGATAAAGCGTCGACAGCCGCCGCGCGCCCGCGTTGTGCCGAATTGAAATTTTTCTTGCTAACGAAACGTCGAGATAAATTCTAAGAGAGTGCATTTACAGGGGATTTTGTTGCTATAATTACATTATCCTTGTGTGAGTTGATAGTGTCGCGTTGTGATCCACGATGAGACCAAAAGAGGAGGTGGACACGAAGGTCCAGACGGGGACTTTCATCCTGTCCGAGAAAATCGACGACACTAAGTCGAAGAAGAACGAAAAGGAAATGAAGAAGGAGATGAAGCGCCTGGAGAAGGACAAACAGGAGAGGGAGAGGAGAGACAAAAAGGCGAGAGAAAAGGAAAAGGAACGAGAGAAGCAATCGAAGAGAGGTTAGCATATAAATAGTACTTATATCATTACATAGATTGTACGGAGGCCCTGCCTTACCTTTGAGCCACGTTATCATGATGTCATCTCAACTATAGGTCTGTCGCACCGGTAATAGAGTTGGTAATTAAAAACGCACATTAATCCGTGTCTATTGTTGTTGCGGTTACATCATTAGAGCTGGACCTTGACTGACGTCATTTATCAAATATTTGTCGCTGATTACTCAGTATTTATAATACGGAATGACTCTGCTGACTTCTCAGTGATAATAATGTTAATGTAATGTAGTTCCTATAATGGTTCTTACGCTTTTAAAGTAATGGTTTGATGCGAGTGCTAAGTCGCAGGCGCAATCATCCACATTTAAATGGTTAATGTGCGCGTCCAAATTAATCCGCGTTGCGAATCGCTGAAACTGGTTTTGAATAAACAAAGATTTAGCTTTTATTCACACGGACTGAACGTTATTCACGTTATTACAATTTGCTATTGATTTGTATAGCTTATTGATTTATTTTACTTCTGTCATCGATTCGTTTCGGAGTCTAATGAGTCTGTACGAGATTGTTTTGGATTTCGCCGGAAGCGTCATCTTCGTGTCGTTTACCTTTATATTCTTGGAGATTGAGGTTTCCTAAAATAGCACGCCACGCTTGTGTTGGTTGCGGTGATATTTTGGCACTCACTCTTCTTCACGGATTTCTCGGAATGTTTATTCATTAATTTATTACAGATTTTGTGACAATCAGCATCTCATTAGCATTATAATGAATTATTATTAATAACTTACGCTAAATGCAATTATTATTGCAGATCAGTAGACAGTATCAAGCAAGACTCACTAATGCTTTCGGCTAACATACTTGTCCTCCTTATACTTATAGAGTCAGCAATAACATTGCTGTCATGTATAGACAGACCATTACGTGCAGTGTACGCTCCTTCTTCAGTTTAATTTCACCCGCACTTGTAACTGTATGCGCATGTTACTGCACTGAATGGTTCGCAATCAGCTTGCACACATTACGTTGTTGTATGAATTCAGTGATATTTGTTGAAACAGCACGGAGCGTGATCACGTCAGCGAACGCGTCGATTTCAATGAGATTTATGTACTGCTTTGCATACAAAAGTCTTGGACGTCACGATTTCGCCTGCATTTCAATGAGTTACAACCGCTCTTAACTAGACCGGAGAGAAATTACTCCTGAGTCCACCGGGGCCATGGATTGCCTGTCCGTGTTCCTGTCGCTACTTATTTGGCCAGTTTATAGCAAAACAGCTTTCTTGTTGACTCGTTCGTTTCCTGTACATGAATTATTTGCAGTTTTCGTTTTCCTCGGTTCTTGTCACCTGCCTGCCGCTACTAAGTACTAATAGCAATCGTTTCTCACGTCCAGTGTTATTTCAGATTACAGTTTTATTGTGTTCTTGGACGTAAGTTGTATGTTTTGTATCCTTGATCCGTCTTTTATTACTGTCACCTGTTTTATATTTTATACCTACCTTTAAATTGTTAAGAGCTTATTATTTTTAAATTGATTGTTACCAGTTAACTCAGTGAGAAACGGTTATAAATTGCACTGTGTATTTTGGCACAAAGGTTTTGAAGCAGTTAACAATAACAAAGTTGTTCTAGACTACGTTTTGGGCCTGTTTCAACTCAACTAGCAGTGATTTAGTTTTGGGAGCAAGCTAGTGACCGTTAGCTGTGTGCAATAATATTGAACGTTAATGATTGGCGTGTGTTATATCACGGGATATTTACCGCAGCGCCGCCGCGCGCTCTGGTGCCTCCAAAAACGATCGCTGTTTCTACCTCGTACATAACGTTATTATTTTGTCCCAATTCACGTGTTGCTTTATGTTATTCATAACAACTCTCGTTTACAACATCTGTCACGATTCGTCCTTCTGCACAATCGTTGTCCAACTGATGTCATACGTAGATATTTTATCGTAGTATTGTCAGCGTATGAAGAATTTAAACACAAGGTAGTTGATGTGCTTTTGATTATAGTAATTGTTTATATCTTTCGTTTGCTTTGCAGTTTTATTGCTAAGGTACGGCATACAATTTAATTGATTAAATTC
Organism: Brachylomia viminalis; assembly: GCA_937001585.2. Lineage (NCBI taxonomy): Eukaryota > Metazoa > Arthropoda > Insecta > Lepidoptera > Noctuidae > Brachylomia > Brachylomia viminalis. The sequence goes on along the minus strand of OW443315.2, from coordinate 360,682 downwards.
TACTATTCGGATTACCTATTTTTAGCTAAATGTCTAATCAAACGACTTCACTAACGTGTGATTACAACGATGTATCTCTTTATCAATGCCGCTACAATGAATTTCAATGCGTTCAGTTGGTGGCGCAGCGCAGCAGCCTACAAAGCAGCTATGTTGATATACACTATGATGCCTGTTCACTTCTCACGACAAGGTGACATTCATAATCATTATGATGTCATTGCTGGTCTCGTTCTCGATCCGGTTCATTTGGAGACACTGCACCGATAATAACAGATGAATTACTAGATTAACACGGAAGATAGTCGAACCATTTTAGAAAAGGTCAGACGATAGCCGACTCTCTACTTAACTCGACCATATTATTTTCATTGTACTGCGTAACCTGCCAAGCAGAAGGAAAAATAAGCAAGAAATTTATCCGTATCACAAAAGGGAAAACTGCAAGTAAAGCAGTCGCTGATATTAAGTCCAGCTTAGTTATGCAGTGTCGGCACCAACAGCTGATAATTCAAGTAGCGACCATCGTAGGACTATCTAAAGTGTTCTAAGTCGTTGACGTCGGCGGCGCTCTATTAACAGCGGAACGGTTCGCACTAGCCAGTGATTCTGATTACATATTATCTTGTTAGCGAGTGGGCTCACTTGTAAAGCACCAGCACGACCACGAGGCATGGTACAGTCGGTTCATTTTGTAAAGTGGGATGACAGCTTCAATTTGACGTCGAAAAGACGGCTTCGTCTTATAAGGTAGTTGCTGGTCGGGGTGCTGTTGCAGCGCTGTTTACAAGTAGTCTTTGATAATCGAAAGATTTTAAGGTATTCGTGGCAAACTAGTCTGTACCACTTGTTGGAATGTGTCTGGTCTCTGGTCTGAGTGTCGTGATCCTCTGATCTTGCCACTCGACCTTGCGCTCGCTCAGACAATCATTTTCATTGTTCTATTTCATAACGATCTTTATGACCTGTGTCATGTCTAGGACTAGCAATATCTAAAGAATACATTAAATTATCCGCACATCATCACACATGTTTCTAGTCAGTTGAGATTAATTTTATTCAACTAATAAGATGCAACTAACGAAGAATAGGCTCACTATAATTTTAAATGAATTTTGGAGAACTAATCCTTTAGTATGCGATTACTCTCTTTAGCAGCAATAAAAAAGTGCACCAAACAATTGGGAATAAAAACTTTTTGGCAAAAAAACCACCGACTTCCAAAAAAACCATCGTCTTTGGCTTTTGTTTTTTCGTTATTTGCCACCGTCTTCGGAAATTAAAGTTATTTTTCACTTTGTAGTGTGTTTTTTTGGAAGTCAGTGGTTTTTTTTGGAAAAAGTTTTTATTTATCACTTTTTAGCCAAACAAAGTCGTAAGTATACCACTACTTGCAATGTCAATAACAGTGACAGGAAGTTACTACAACATCATCGACATACACTAAGTGGAAATAAATACGTATTATTGAAGCCGACTCAAAAACCACTCATCAGAACTTGACCAAAATATGGGATAACAGAAAGTATATCCTTTCAAACAAAAGAAGAATTTTTCAAATCGGTTTATAAATGACGGGAGTTCTGAGATAACAATCACAAAAATAATTTAAAGAAAATACAGCTGAATTGAGAACCTCCTCTTTTTTTTAAGTCGGTTCAAAAGTGAATAAATCAAACGTATCATTGAACTGCATACACACGCGTGACTCTCGTGCACTTCCTCAGATTTATACAATGCGGCACACTGTCAGATATTCTATTTAATACTCACATTAAACTCTATAATGAACCATTAGTACTAACGACGACCCGAGGACAATGCCTGTGTGTTCTGTAACCTGTAGACCGACCCAGAGATGTGAAGACAGCACTGATACGAAAGCTGTATCCATTTGTAATTGAATATCTCCCGTCATCATTGGTTGTAATGATTGAATACGTGCACAAATCCAGTTTTTATTGAGTATAAGGACGTAAATGGTTTCTCACGAGAGCCGGCAAGACGGGAAGTACTCGAGATAATTGTGACTCGTGTCAGCCGCAGTCGGACGATTGTTTTCTGCATAATTGTAGTTCGTGCATCAGTGGCCAAAAACATGCATCAGTGGCCAGGACCTGTGTGTATCACACGCAATCATTCATTTAAACTCTCTGATAGATATGGGTATCATAGTTTAGTTTTCGACTGCACCCGGTGCGATCGCCGAATGGCATGTAATACACTAATTAAAATTCTATTGTAATTATTATGATGTAATCAACAACATTTATATATATGTGTGTGTGTGTGTGTTATGTTGTGTGATCGATCAGACAACGGATGAGTCAGCTAATCGTTTAGACAAATCCTTCTAGCTAAATGACTTCTTCTTTCTTCATTAATGGAAGACAATTGATCATCAATCTGCTGAAGACTCTCAGTTAAGTACTTGACTCAACTTTATGGTTGAGGGTGTGAAAGATTATTACATTCACTATTGATAGCTTATGGTTGGTAAGGGAAGGACTTGGCGCCGTCCTGCCACCCGCCGCCGCCGCCGCCGACGTCGCCGTCGCCGCAAGCTGCGTGCGGTGTGTGCCCAATGATTGTCGCGCGCTACACATAGCCCAGGGTTCGTTCTGTTCACAGCTGGGTGGTTGAGAGTTACCCATGTGCTCGGAAGGGTGCTCCTGACTTTGCATAACCTTCTAATGTTTTGGAGTTGGGACTTACAAGATAGGAGCGTACTAGAAAAACAATGGAAATCATTGACTCTACGTAAGTATGCTGTAAAGAGCCTAACTGGATAGGTATCTTTTGATCCGAGGCTGAAGTGCAAATCAATTCATCAATCAATGGTTCTTAAATAATTGTATACGTTCTCAATTCTCCGTAGAGTTATCAGACTCAAAAGAGTTAAGCGTCTTGTAGGATGCCCTTTGTGGCTGCTACAAGAAGCTATTCTGTAATTTAAATGAGTGTATCTATGCCTTATACATATTTGAATCAGATGAATATATTTTTAATAGATCCAAAACAAAAAATTGCATTATATGAACTATAACGACACAGTAATTTCTATTGGCACTTGCAATCACAAGCAAATTGGCTATTATTTCACGAGCTGTAAATAATTCAACTAATCACAGAGCCGAGTCGTGTTTACAATGTCCATCACAATTTCAACCGGATCTTACGGAGCACGCTATAATCAGCCCGTAATGAAAATATAATGATTCATTTAAAAGAACGTAACTATCTCAATAATGCTATTATGGGTGCCAGTCGTAATCGTTAAGTGGTTTGGAAAGCAAAAATAGATCGAAATTGCGTTCCATTCACAGTTGTCTGTTGTAGTTCCGGAGAGGTCGGCTCCGCTCCGCAGCTGCCAAACATCGGAAAAAACCGAAGCTTTCATTCAGAACTGGTGATGTACGAGCAATATACTCGAATGTTTACATTATGCATGCTGAGAATACTTTAGGTACTGCTAGCTTTATAACGTGCCAATACATTGCTCTGCGAGAGGCGTCTAGTATAATTATGTACAGAACGTTTATAATTTGGGGCACCCATGGCCAATGACTTCTCCAATGATGTACGAAGTTCAGCCCAACTATTGGGAAAAGTTACGCTCTGTTCCCGAATCTCTATTAACGTTGTTCAGATTTAGCAACACACGTAAGATTTGGAGCTTATATCAGCGGCTTGCAGTGATAACGAGCGGCGACATTGAACCGTCAGTCAGTTTATTGCACAAGCGCTTGCGACACGCGGCGCGCAGCTATCGGCGCCTGACCTCCGAGCAACTGTCGCTGTTTTGATACACATCGATTACATTTCACCGATGAAAACGTTTAGAACTAGTTGATAGTTAATTAAGTACCTACGCTACGGTAGAATCTCTTCATCTCATCTTGTCTAACGTGAATGACAACCCGCCGCAAAAGATTTGGTCAGTTTTGCGGGAGTGTACTGACAGTAGTCAATTATAAGTATAGTTGCCGGCACGTAACTTGGCATGGTTTTGGCGTATTGGGAGTAAGTTTGCGCATGTACACTTAGTGCAACAAAAAAAATTACACTTTTAGTGTTTGTCATTATTCTATGTTCATTGCCATATTTTATTTTGAAACATGTCTGTGTAGATGAAAGATAAAGAAGCAAAAACGCATCTAACAACTCTTGCCAAGTTACGTGCCGGCGACTATAACCTCTGTCTATCAAGTGGACCACCGTGGGCCTGTCTGTCTACCTCTTATAATAACGCGAAGAGTATTTAGGCTGACTTAAAAACTTCATGACATCATATTGTGCCACTTCACAAGAGCTAGCGTAGCGTGGGACGCCCCCCAGCTATATCGACCGACGACCTCAAGAAAGTGGCTGGGACAGACTGGATGCGGAAGGCCAAGTTGATTACAAGAGCGGAAACTATATTTTATCACAGAATCACAGTAACCACTCCTGTTTTACTCTCCAGGCAGAATATATCTCGATTTGTTGCGGTTGAATACAACTACTCGTAGATGCCCTACAGAGTCAAACATTGAACATCTTCTGAATATTTGGGATCGCATAGTGGTGCTGATCTGAAAGTATTGTATTGAACTAATTGAAGCACTAACCCCAGAAGGATCTAACGAATTCGGTGTATGTATACCGGCTGTTCTTAATCACTAGTCGCCCAATGAACACTTGAACAGCCATTATGTATTTATAGACCAACTCGAAGGGCAAAGATCCCTAGCGTTTGGAAACGGAACGATTTCATGCGTGACTTCCCTTTTACTTTTTACTCTTAAATTAATAGCTCTCAAAATGCTAACATCAATGACATTGCGTGTGATTCCACACATCTGTCGTAACGTTACTGTCTATGTATCACGAATTTACGAGATGATGAACAGCTATTAATAGATGTATACGTTTCTACTTACGCTTTCTTTAAGTGTCGATTTTCCAAGAAAATGTTAAAATGCGTCATCAGACCAATTGTAGATAACGATGATACTATTGTTTTATGGAAAAAATAATACCTTTGAATAATCAGTAGGAGAATATACACAAACAATCCACGAGAGGAACACAAATAATGTGCTGTTAGGAATGTTAATGTGGTTCTTGTACTTATGTTCACAACATTTTTCTGCTTTGATAGACGGGTTGGTCCAGCGAATTCTACCTTGTTTTTGCTACTTTTATGATGATAGTGATACCCTGATAGTATCAGCCAAGTCATTCTGGACGTCACATTTCAGTCCAACAAAAACGAGTCGCAGAAATTAATATAGAATATGAATGTTCAAACTGTATACAAATACATATCATTTATTCAATACGCCGAGTATTATTTCCATGTGCTGTTTATTTAGCCTCGGCCGAGGACAAAGTGAACACCTTGAGGTAACTTTTCAAGAGATACGTTGTCTTTATCGAACGTGAGGAATATGAAGAGATAACCGATCCTTGGAGGGTCGCGCCGTGTCCAGATCTCAAGGTCAAGGTGAGCGGACGCTGCCGCACTCGAAACTTGTTGTTTAGTGCGGCTGTCGTCAAGTGCAGCCGATGTACTTACCTCGTGTAAGCTCGCCATCTTGTCACGCGTTGACTCAGCAAGTTATTCCTGAATGTTATTGGACTGGCCGTTTTTAGTGTTGACTCTGACGTGATCAGGGCTAGCATTGTTTAAAACTCTGGGAAAAATACAAAACCATTTAAAACGTGTTTTAAAACATTATATTTTGAACACGTTTCAAACATATTATTTTATTGTTTTATTTCATACAGTTAATAATGGTTGTACTTTTAAAAAAAAATTGTGGGCAACATTATAATTTTGTAATTTTGTGGTGGAAATCGCTGGCGGCCAAACAGATCTGGCGTTGCTAGAACTCACAAATCAGTTATTTACGGCCACTGCGTCTTCTGCCGGAATCGAAATATTACTTTCGGCTTTTGGGTTGGTGCACTCGAAATTACGCAACAGACTTGGCACTGAAAAATCAGCAAAACTAGTTACAAATTATGAGGAGGCTTGTCCGTTTACGTGGACGAAGACTGAACAGTTTTATTTTATATTTAACTTTAGGTACATTACAATACTCAATAAATAATACATTATAATATTTTATCTTCTATCTAAATTCGCGTATTATCAAGGTTGACTTGATTGTAGAATGTTAAAGATTAATATTAATGACTAATCTTATCTGATCTTATTTTTTTTAAAACGTCTTCTTCATTGATTTCATTTCTAGTTTTTTTCCTCCCTATGAAACAGTTCAATCATTAAAAGTGCTTAAAACAATTTTTAAAACGTGTTTAATACATTTTTTTAAACAGGTGATTTGAAACATTTACGTACAATTGATTTAAAACATGAAGTTTTGTTCTTATCGAAAAAACAAAAAAACAGTTTTTTCTTCAACCTTGCGTCATGTATGTTGTTTCAAAGAGTGCTTGTGCGCTTTTTAAAGTTGATTTAATATTTATGAATGATAACAACCTGTCCCTATGGAGGCATGTGTACAGTCACTTTTATATTTTGAGCAAGGAATGAAGCATGAAGAAATTAAATGGTTTAAGAATATACTGACTGATGGTGTTGGCTGTTTATAGTTGAAGAAAGAAAGCCTGACTAATTAATTAATTCTATAAAACAAAATGAATGGGATTATTGTAATAGGAGAACTGCAGGGTGTCGAAACGAAACGAAAGAATGCGACGATGTTAATATTGTAGGTTTGTGTGTTACATAAGTGTATCATTTCTCGGACTTGGACACCGGTGTTGTTTCGCTTAGGAATATTCTGAAGCAATTACCTTTTCATCCAGAATGCGATATTTTACGTGTCAACTCGTAAATCAATGCCCCCAGAATTAGGTTAGACGCTACACCGCGGCGCACGCGCATGGCGGTGGCGTGCCAAGATCAACGGTGAACTATCATCACTCCCAACTTTTCGGAAGTCCACCAATCAAAAATATGCCATCGTATTAGTTTTGAGAGAACCGTAATTTTATGTGATAGGTACGAACGACATTTAACGACCTCGCCGGTCAATTAAATCTTGCGTCGAAGACGATGTTAAATGATTTTACTGCTAACGTATTGAGATTATGTTTAGCGCCACTGCGATACATTATTCTTGCTAAATTATGTTTAGCGCCACTGCGATACATTATTCTTGCTAAATTATGTTTAGCGCCACTGCGATACATTATTCTTGCTAAATTATGTTTAGCGCCACTGCGATACATTATTCTTGCTAAATTACCAACTGCTTGCGTATGTGCGATGTTGCCGTGTGTTCTAAGTTTACTAACTAGTTGCGTCGATGCACGGGCACGCTCACGCTTGCCAGGTGTGACTCTGGATTTGTATTCGAGAGCCTTCGCGTTCACTGCAATGTTTCAATTACGTTTACCGCGAAGTGATGCGTACAAATAAATACGGTGAGTAGTGCACGCGACGCCGACGTGAAGATGGCTCATTTGTGTTGCCAACTATTGTATCGAACAGTGGGACTCTTTCATTCAAATAATCAGTGAGCGACCTTGTTCGCGAATTGTTTCGTCTGTCGGACGATCCCGGACCCTGCGTTTAATCTCTAAGTGGTGCCCGAGGTCGATTCTTCCATCAATTGCTATGATTCCTGTACTTCCCAGCGAAGAGCGAAGGTGGGTGTTGTTAACCGTGACCACGTGACGTTCTCACGTTGACTCACCGTATTTGTGCTCTTACGTCCTTCTCGTAGTAGTTTACAAGCAATTAAAATGTTGTCGTGGGAGCAGATCCCATGTCACGTCTTTGTAGTAAAGTACAATTTTGTTTGTAAATACTTCAGTTGTTGCATTATTTATTTCCTTATTATGGGCTACTTGATATTTTTGATAATGGCTGTTTTAGTTTTATTACCATGATGCTTATAATTCGTTTATTTTTTGCATATTTCCGCCATTCTAGGTAGCTCTACATCTGAAACATTTACTTAATCCGTAATGTCTCAATTATCTAGTTTAGGTTCTTCAACATATAAATCACACGTTATTGCCCACAAGTACGTCTCTATAAGTACAGTGCTCGATTTCATGTAATACCTAATGTTCATCCACCAGAGCGACGTCTGCTCTCAACCCCGGCTGCCCCTCAACCCCTCCCTAGCCTCACTCGTCCCACTCTGTCATGGTGCAGAAGGCTAGCTATTAACAACTCTGCCACACACTTTAATTCCAATTACTTGCACCGATTGACAACTCTACCATTGTGTGTGCCATAATATTATGCCCATAACATCCTTTTAAATTTGTCCAAGTCTCAGTTTTCAGTTTTAGATTTCGCAACTTAGTGATTGCCCACAATCTCTTCGTCAGATTTACCTACCTATAAATGTAATTATGCGTCAAGTCCCGTGCTATAGACGAAGATCAACGGAACTGATCATCACTTTATTTTTTTTTGTCCTTTTGGAAATCTGAAAACCCTGTGCACGCCGCCAACTAACGAGGTCCGACAAATTGCTTTGCATTTTTTGATGTTAAATTAAAGTAAAACTGTGTAATAATATGGATTAAATAAATATAAAAATATAGGTACCTATATAAAATTTTCGCCCTGATTGCTGAAACACGATGTGTGGGCTCTTACCAAAGATTACCCGCTCTGTCTGTCTGTACATATTCGCACGTGGTAACAGTCACAAGTACCAGTCAGGTAGCAGTCGAAACAGATAGGAAGGACAGCCGTGTCACGTGTGTGCCCAACTAATGGACACATTAGCGGAGTGTTTGCTTCATTAGCTATGTTATGTGGGCCAATGGGAACGTTAGCTTGGAAATTATTATTCAGAAGTACAAAATGTCATTAAGCTGAATGTGATAAAATATTTATGTACAGACATGATAAATAATAACTTACATAAAACATGAATAATTACATTTTAATCGAGGATTCACCCCATGAAAAGGACTCTGGCATATCATATCGGAAGAAAAGCCGTGCATGTAGCGTGGTAAGTGCGGTGCGCGTGTGGTATTTGGCGGCATGTAGCTCCGTGCTCCCTAGTTTGCGTGCTCCCTAATAAGAGCAGGCGTCCGTCTCAATTGGCGCGTATTACGTAACCTGCGCGCGGTTCTCTGGGAATTTAATTTTCCTCTTCGCGAGTGTTCGTATAATATATATGTATATTATGTATAGACCACTAGATCACTACTATTGGAGCGAGCTTTAAATTGTTTCTTAGTAAGTATTTGAAGTTACCGCTATCGGAAATGGGCTGTGGATATGCAGGATTCAATAAAAGCCCATTGTTCCTTGTTAATTATATTACGAATGAATCATTTAATTTTCTTGCGTGACAGACTTTGACAAGTAAGTACCTAGTTGACACCAGAAAATTAGATCTTTAAATTAGTTTTTACAACATCAAATTAAATAACCCGTCCAATAATGACTATTTTGTTATTAGCTTTCCAGAAGACCGATAAATTCATGTTATTAAACATTTTCAAAATCTAGTTGCAATCTCATCTCAGCGACAATCAATGTCAAAAACTTAACAAAAATGTAGGGTAATTACAGGTATTTTCGACAGATTGAGACTGAGATCAGATTGTGAACATTCATTGCCCCTCGGGTACGCAATAAAATGCCGACCGCTAAGGAAAAGGCAAATGACGGGTAGGCCAAATAGATAATTGTGTATCCCGTTGACCGGCAAGTGTGCATGATGACTTGGGGAGCGAACAGCAGACTGGCATAAATATGTCATGAACTCATGATGCATTTGTTGGGCAAGCAAAGAATGTAGATAGTTGAGGTTTCTAGACCATGGTGTCTAATGTAATATAAATAAACCTACTCGCATTGCAAGTTGTATGTAAAAAGTATGTTTCAATACGTTAGGGGAAGCGATCCTCAACCGTGACTTCGGCAATAGAATATGTATGGGTTTACATGACAAATCGAATTTAGTTTATCTTATCGCTGGAGGTAAAGTCGCTAATATGAACGAATGACTCCTAATTAGTCGTGCTGTGCCATGCCATGTGTTCGTACGTAGCTACCGTCAAGTTACAAGTTAGAAGGTCTAATGCTGCTCTAATATATACTCCTGCACTTGTGTTCTTATACTCAGGAAATAATGAATACGCTGCAGTGCTACAAGTAAAAACATGTCCCCAAAATAATCTCTGTACACTTAATATGGTAGGTGAACAAAACCAGCAACGAACTGACCTTCACAAAGATATTGTGCTTTTGTTATAAGCTATGCATGAGCCCCTGACTTTGATTTACCTTACACGCTCAATAACAACTTCCCTACCGAACAAAGAACAGTCTCCAACATATTATAGCTGATTACATTACTCTTAGCAGATTTTTCAATCTATGACACGTCTGCTGCATCTATTAGGTTCTTTGTTCAGTTCTGTATGAACCTTCTGAATGTAGCGTTTGTCGGTCGTCGTAAGCAGTCTTACCCAACATTGATGAATGTACGTCTGGGCGCGGCACTGCTTTGATCCATCACCCAGACCAATCGAGCAGATGTGACCCGCGTAGGGTTGACTATATAGCGAAGGATCTGTAAATAGCTCCACAATGTGGTTATATCAACTTACTGTTCTAGTTTCAGTGTCTAGTTCTTCTAAAAAAGTTGCGTTTCTTCAAGCAGTTGTGGTGCTTTAATCTTGCCTATCGCAGGTAGCATTTCGCACACTTGAGAGTGAGGCGGACCTTTTCTTTATTCCTTATCAGCTCTGTCTGTTTGTAGTAAAGCATGTGACATACATTCTTCGTACGTTCATTTGGACCTCATGATTGGACGAGGCTGTACATTTTCTACACTGGACGCTTGTGAGTAGTCTCCCGGCAGACCTAGCAGTGCCGCCCTACATTCAAGGTTCCGCTTTGATAACATATTTCCGTTCATAATGTAATCCGCTTTTAAATGTATCCGCAGTCCGCACGGTCCCCGTCTACTGCGAGCTCCGTGATAAACTCTCCGTTTGAAGTTGAACTCCATTATCATACACGGATGACCTCTCACTTTTATAAAAAAAAATGTTTTGTTGTATACAAAAGTACGGTTTGCCGCTCGTTTAAACAAAACAATCGTTAATTTATGTATACTATTGCAGTTAAAACATTTCTCTTGGAATTGTTTAAACGCTGTCATTTATCTTCTATCATTAGAGCCGCGGACGTTCTATTCAGTAGAATAGCAAGTAAAACAGAAACATGCATGAGAAAGCACGCTTCAACGTTCACTTTATAACAAGCTCTTTCAATGCTTTCTTAACAAATGTGAGTATTCCAGAAGGTATACTGAGACAATAGTCAAAACATACGTGTGCGGAACTTGAAGCAGCCATGAGTCACACTCACACAGCGTAATACAGTAATAGCAATGATAGCAATAATGTGTAGTTGTGAACATTATGTATGAAGCAGTATGTCTATGTCCCCCGGGCGGCTGGGCCGTCCGGGTCAATTGGACCAGTTATGTAACCTTATGGACCACTGCCACTTGCTTGGTTCAGCTGTGCGTCCGTGTGCGCGTGTGTCGACACGGTGCGAGCTGTGTCGCTGTGTCTGCGCGGGGAAATAAATGATTACTGCATTGTAAGCTCGACGCGTTAGCATAACTCGTTAAGGTACCGCTATCACATGGATGCACACCATGTACGCAGGTACGCATCCCGCAAAGGAAACTATCCACGTTATAAATCTCTGCGGCCGCAGTCATGTGTGGGCTAGCCAGGTGTTCGAGGAAGTTAAAATTATACCAGACTGCATCGGTTATGATACTCCAGCTGAATCTTGCCAACTAATTCTCATGTTCCTATCTAAAGGTTTGAACTGCTGAACATTCGTCCTTTCTTGTGTCTGCCTCGTTATTTCAGCTGACGATGGGTGATTCGGCACGTAACGAAGCTATACGGCTAATGATGTGTGATGGCGTATGCACGGAATCGTTAGCGTCGCGCCGCCGCCGGCCCTGTCGGCACTCGGTCAAGCAGACGGGCGCGGACGCGCCTGTCTTTGTGCCCGCGAGGGGCCCGAGGCCCACACCAGCGCATGCTTTGTTCTTGTGCTCCAACGCTCACTGCGCCGGCTCTTTGTTCACTCAACTGTCTTGTCCCAAATACTTGTCTCTTAGCTAATTAAATGTAATGGGGTCATTAGTGCTACACAAAGGAAATGTTTGTAATCGTGCAGCACTTACTTCCTAGCTAGTATCGAAGCAAACGGGTTGTTATGATAAAACGTAATCTTATCATGTTATCATTCCAAGTATCCTCGGTAGTATTTAGCTTGCTAATATTTAACTCATTGCTTTCTCAGTTTCGATTGTTTCGAAGGGGACTTGTGAACGCAACACCAGATGTAATCTTCGGCCAATAAATAATAAAGTTGGCGTTGTAATTGATGGCGGTTGATACATTGCGGCGTAGAAAGTACGTCTCGTTACAGACAGCGTTGAGCCGGCAGCGATAGTATCGTGACTCGCGACACTCGCATCTTCGCGGTGCCCTCGCGAATTCGCGATTATTGATGTAACTGATAGTCGGCGATACATTGCTGGAGATACGTCTTTCAGTCCAGAACTCCAGCCAGACATTGAGAATACCCAGAAGGCTCATTGATTCACGCATTACACCCGTATTTACACCTGATTGCATCTAATTAACAAACCTGTACCACCGCGCGCTTACTACTCATTGAGGCTGTATCTGTGCCATCAGTGATCAGTTCTACTGTGGTGTGGACGTAGCTCTATCTACATTATACCAATTTTCTGATCTGCCGACAGTGTCAGCGGGTCTAACGGCTAATGCATTGAATACCAAACTACGTTCACTACAGTCTCACTATCTAAACTATTTAGACAGCTCTACTAATGTTGTAATATCACAGTTTGTGTACATTTTTTCCTAGATTATCACGTGTTTCGTTGATAACAAATGATAAAATTCGTTTAATCTGTGCTATACGGATATTTGTTAGTACCACCGTGTAGTAGTCATCCAGTTATTTGTGTTTGTAAACTTGATTGATACGTTTAACAACAGCTATCGCACCCGCTCGGCTAGGTATTGATACGTTTAACAACAGCTGTCGCACCCGCTCTGCTAGGTATTGATACGTTTAACAACAGCTGTCGCACCCGCTCTGCTAGGTATTGATACGTTTAACAACAGCTGTCGCACCCGCTATGCTAGGTATTGATACGTTTAACAACAGCTGTTTCACCCGCTCTGCTAGGTATTGATACGTTCAACAACAGCTGTCGCACCCGCTCTGCTAGGTATTGATACGTTTAACAACAGCTGTCGCACCCGCTATGCTAGGTATTGATACGTTTAACAACAGCTGTTGCACCCGCTCTGCTAGGTATTGATACGTTTAACAACAGCTGTCGCACCCGCTCTGCTAGGTATTGATACGTTTAACAACAGCTGTCGCACCCGCTCTGCTAGGTATTGATACGTTTAACAACAGCTGTCGCACCCGCTCTGCTAGGTATTAATTCGTTTAACAACAGCTGTCGCACCCGCTCTGCTAGGTATTGATACGTTTAACAACAGCTGTCGCACCCGCTCTGCTAGGTATTGATACGTTTAACAACAGCTGTCGCACCCGCTCTGCTAGGTATTGATACGTTTAACAACAGCTGTCGCACCCGCTCTGCTAGGTATTGATACGTTTAACAACAGCTGTCGCACCCGCTCTGCTAGGTATTGATACGTTTAACAACAGCTGTCGCACCCGCTCTGCTAGGTATTGATACGTTTAACAACAGCTGTCGCACCCGCTCTGCTAGGTATTGATACGTTTAACAACAGCTGTCGCACCCGCTCTGCTAGGTATTGATACGTTTAACAACAGCTGTCGCACCCGCTATGCTAGGTATTGATACGTTTAACAACAGCTGTCGCACCCGCTATGCTAGGAATTGTTCTACACTATTTAGTGATCAATAATGTATTAACCAATTATCATATTGTGTTCATACATGAAGACAGACAAAATCGTGTTTAAAATAAAAGTGTACTTATTAGCAATGATTGTTGACACATTGAGGATGTACCTATTGCAGCGTGTCATGTAATGTACTCATATAAACGGGTGGCGTGAGTCATGTGTTGTTGGTTCACCATGCGGAGTGCGTTCCGGCACTTATGCAATGAATACACAATGCTTTACAGCACTCGATACGATGTGCTGTACCTTTACCGTACCGTTACTTTATTATATTACAGAAACAGCGTTGGGCAATAATTGACTCCTCGTGCCCAGAAATACATGCAACATCTTGTATATTTCGAACATTGTTGTGCAGCATATCTTTGTACTGATGACGACTCTGAGGTCTTGTGCTTCGTTTTCAGCTGGTGCTGCTCCTCCGTCAGTATTGCTAAAGAAGCTCTGTATTGGAGGCTTATCTTCTTAAAGCGGGATCATCCGAAAGGGGTACCGCTGACCCGGAACATAAAGGGCCAAGGAAGGAACACGGGTGGGTTTTAGTCAGTAAGAGTCTGACACTCCCTTCCGCTCCACCCAGAACGGGAGGGGTCATTTGATGATTTCCCATCCTCAAAATAAAAAAAAGGGTTAAAACTCAAACTTAAAGCATTTATCTATCTATCTATTATATAAAAGAAAGTCGTGTTAGTTACACTATTTATAACTGAAGAACGGCTGAACCGATTTGGTTGAAAATTGGTGGGGAGATAGCTTAGAACCAGGAGACGGACATAGGATACTTTTTGGTTTTGATTATGCCATATTTATTTTCTTTTATTAAACCATTCTTTCATACTTATTTACTACACTATTTTATATCTATCTTAATTTATATAACTGTACGTGTGTTTGTCGCCTAACTTCTCCTTAACGGCTGTACAGATTTTGTTGACATCTTGTATGTATATTTCAATGGGTTAGTGGATGGTTTGTAAACACAATTGGACCCGGTAGGTGGCGCTGCTGTCGGCACGTCACCAAATTTGATTTGACAAGAGAACATTACATAATTTTGAGCGGTTTTTATTGCCTAGCTAGAAAGAATAACACAAAAAACAACATTCAGTATGCAGAAAATTGGAGCAACTCAATCCCAAGCCTTTTTGTAATAAATATAATCTTTAACGATCTAAAAGGCTTTCTGGCACAACTTACATTTAATTAATCATTTGTGTATTGTTGTAATGTTGATGTTATTGTGATGGATTGTTAACAACATGTAAGTTAGGGTTACAAATTCGGGTACAATGCCACGTCGCCGTGGTTAGAGGACGAGGGGGAAATATTGGTCGTCGCACACAAATTTCTCAAACGGTTTATACGCTACGATTAAATAGAACCGCAGAAGAACGATTAGCGGAAAATGCAAGTGTAAGAGACCAGATTGCAAGTACACGTGCAAATGAACGACAAGAACATCGCAACCAACGCCTTCGGGCTAATCCATTGAGGCAAAGACAGGCGCGATAATTAAAATTATTGAAAATATTATGATAAATAAATAAAAAATAATAATAATAAGTTACTGATAAATCAAAAGAATTTAAAGAAAGGATTCTCGCCAATACTTCTAACATATACTTAATACTTTGAAGAAAATTTAAATAATTTATACATAGGACAATATTAAACAGTGAGTTATCAAAAGATTATTACTCTGGTTAGAAGTAATTGTAGAATCGCAAAATTAAAATGTTAAATTTATGATAAGTGAAGCTGCTATTCCCGGAATAGCATTTGTCTCTCATTATTATTGTTTTTTTTTTACTTTAATGTAACAAAAAAGTTAATCTAACTCAGTTAATAACTAAGTATAATTACGCAACATATAATAATTCTAATGCGGTACGTAATTCGCCGGGTCAGCTAGTTTCAAATAAACCAATTACAGGCACTTTTGAATTGTCAAGGGGTCGGTCAGTCAAATCAAAATATTGTTACAAAAAAGTGGTTACATCATTCATGTTGTAATTATACATGTGAGAACGATGTAGAAACACGTGCACGTTAAAAGCGTCCGTAATAAAAAGATAAAAACAATTATGGAATTAAAATAAGACGTGGCAGCTAAGAAATGACCAGTGCCTACTGACGGCGCCCGTTCACAAACATGACGTATGGATCAACACCATTCAGCTCAACCATTTTGAAGGGAACTCAATGATCCAATACACACGCCACCACCAGCAACACATTTGAGTGAGTATGACATACTCAGCCGCCAGGGCACATTCAAGTCAATTAAAGACGAACCCAGTAAGCTTTATAGTGGATACATAGTGCTCACACATGTGCTATGCATTTATACTAACTCTTGACATTATAAGTTACGATCAGCAACGTCTTATAAAACCTTGCATCCTGAATCTCTAGTCATGTTTGTGCTCTATTTCCGTATTGATCCCAGTTCTGCATAGACTTCAACTTTTGTATGTAGTGAACTTTTGTGTACTCCAAGTTCACAAATTTCAAGGAGAAAGGTCCTCGTTTTGACGTCGAAAGAAAATTCTACATTTACTGCGGTTTTCCTGCGTCATACATTATGATTTATGTTCCTGTTCGGTATCGTAATGACAGGATATAACATAACACAACTACACAGCTACTCGTGCGTCTATCGATATCGTAACAGTCGGAAGCAACGTCCGCGCGCAGTTCGCGGCACAGCGGCAGGTGTACCAGACTATTAATAATTCAGACGCATTGCTTCGCGGAAACGCACTTGGGACACATCCGGTACACCGCACTCCAACCGACTGGCACCCGAACGCAACCGTACTGTCACTTGTTAGCTTTCATACCGTGTTACATCATCGTGGGCCATTTCAAGGACATTTCAAGACCTAGGAAGATCTGGGAAAGGTGGCTGGGTTGACCGAATGCCGCAACTATGGTCAGCGAAAAATAGTCAGCTGTGTTCAAAATAAACCTTGCCTGCTGGTTTGTAAAGTGTCTACTTTATAAACCATACTTCACGGTACACTACAGGAGTTCATCCAAAAAGAAAAGGAAATTGAAGACTGTGTTTTGTAGTTGGGAGAGGAGGAAACGTTTACGGAAGATGTGACGAGACGAGACGGATAATGTTAGGAGGACCATCCTATTCCTTCCTTTGTTCATCGCATGGTTTAAGAGTTTGCAAAACTGTTATCTATTCAGAACTACGAGTACCTATGTTGCTACTTCTCTGTGTTTTCTAATACACCACTCCTCATTAATTTAGACCGGTCACCGCGCCGGGCGCCGCCCGGTTCTAGAACGCGTATTTTGTCATTGTCTCCTCAGAAGGTTTAGATAAAGCTGATTTCCGTTAGCGTTTAGTCTCAATAAAAATGATCATATTGAATGTGGCATAATTGCTAGGTGATATAGGTGTATGGTATTTTTGCCGCATGATCGCGTGCAGTCGTCCGTCTGCAACGCCCCTCGGTCGCGGCGGTCGTTGACCCGCGACACGTCGCGCCGCGCCGCGCCTTTGCCGCATGTGCGCGAACAATCAAGCTTCGCTTTTTTATTTCACTTACGAATGTATTCCACAATGTTTTGTTCCAATGTTATTTGATCATTGTAGGTATAATGTGGAAGGAGGACAACACATCACGCGTTTGTTTCGATAGAGTCGGGTTACAGTTTTCAGTACACTTTATATATCGGAATGTACTGACACATTACTGAGTGAGTAATGCGTATTCATACCGAGGCCGTTCTTTGTTATGGTATGTATCAAAATACGTATTGTGCTTTCGTCCAAGCATTTCTTGCATTTTACCAGCTCTTTACTAAAATTATTATTATATGCATTGAACCGCAATGCAAAATAAGTTTTGTTCCGGTTTACATAGTAAACAAAGCAACAATGCCTTAATGTTGTGCCTTGAAAAATGCTTTGTTTACTATTTAAACCGTTACCGCTATTTAAATTCCTATGTAGGAATTTGACAAACCATTCTTGCATGTCTTGGTCAGTCGTTACTACGGAACGCACTAATTCGTGTGATGAACGCGCGACGCATGGCGACAACATGTCGCGAGTCGCGTCTGCTCAATCTGTCTCAACAGTCGTGTTCGTTGTGTCGCCGGTCTGTGTCTGTGTACAATTGTACATCATGTTGTTTTTAACTAAACATCTATTGACCTCGTCGCCGACACATCAGTCGCTATTTTCAGTCGGCGCTACAGCTATTGTTGTTTTATTTGTTTGTGCGGTCTGTCTGAGTGTATGTTCTGTGATGAGTATTTATTACCGGCGGCGGTGTTAGGGCTCTTACAATCAGGCGCGACACGCGACACGGAGGCACTTCTCGATGCGCGACAGGCGGTGCCCTTGTGTCGCGCCTGTTTGAGGGAGCCTTTACTGTGTCGTGTAGTAACGATAGCGTTATATTATAATACAAATGACATTGATCCATTTCTCCGCGTATTATTATCGTAATGTTCTAATTTCTGAGTTTAAGTTCTAGTTCTCGTAATCTCTGAGTTTGTTACGGCCTTTCTTCTCAGAGTAGTCCGACAGGAAACGCCGACCTCATCTAGCTTTAATAATATGATTGACGTGTAAAAGTGTTTGTACAAACCTACTTACAAAAATAAAATCATTTATCATTTAATGGAACTTTTTGTGGCACGTACAGGCACAGAATACGTAATAGTACAAGTAGTACGTATAGGTTCCATTTTCCATGACTATTTATGAACGTGATTTATTCAACCAAATCAAGAAAAAAACATTTTTGTAACTTAGGTAACTGTAGATATCTATCGATACCATAATTGGTTAGCTACTATTAACATCAGCTGCACCTTAAATTCCAATAAAAACCTATAAAGTAACTCTTTTGTTATTAACACAAAAAATATTTAGGGAACAAAATGAATGAGAACTACTCATAAGTCATACCTGTAATAGTGCGGTAGATGTGCTGTACAAAATGTTCAACCATACGATGTGACCCAATTGTTTCGTTCATTTTATTTAGCCGGGTGCCCGTAAATAATAACGTGAACGATTCCCTCGTACTAAATCCACGCGTGAAACAGTTCTGCTTGTGTGTAGTATATACATATTTCGTTTCCGTTTTACGTATCTAATGTGGTTCTGATAATCTAACCATAAACCGATGTACCTAATGTAATTTACGCGAGTTCGGAACTCAAATGTGCTGCAGCAACCAGCGCCACGTGCACGCCATGCGCCACCAGTGCCACGTGCACGCCACGCTGTGTATCGGCCGATCACAATATTCTGATGTACATATTTTCATTATTTTTGTATAATATTAATCAATATAAAATAAATTATTTTACATACTACTTATGGAACTATTGTATTCAGGCGCGTCTACTTATCTCACTAGCAGGTTAACGAGCGTCTTCATTATAAATAAACGTTATGGTTATTTAATTGCCAGTGACGTAAGACGACACTGCTTGTAACACAACATTAAACCAGATAATCTTCGAAGAAATAGGTTTTACTTACGATGAGTAACCGTTGCTTTTTTCTTTTCCTCAGTAGGCACTAAAGGGCATAAGAAATAGTCAAACTGTAAGTCCCGCAACCAACAATATATCAAGTCAATTGTGTTATTAAGAGCTGCGGGCACGCTTGCGGCTATTAAAATGAATCAAAGGTCAACCGCGACTGATAACGTACACAGTAAATAAAAATTAATTTCTTGAAGTCCCTATGACATAATGTATATAAATGGACAGAAGGTCCATTTCACTCAAGTGATTTACTACCGATATCTTGAGACAGCTGGACTGACGAGGCTTTGAAGGCTCTGTGCAGTCTGAGGTTAGGATAATATGGAAATGTGTCACCCAATTTAACAGTCAGTAAGTAGACCTCATACAATAATTCAGATGAATGGAGCGAAGTGAGTTTTTCAAAACGTATAGCTTCGTAGAGCAGCGGCTAGGCGCCGCCGTCGCTCGTAGCGGTGGGTTTTCCTTCTGTACCGCGGCCGGAGCGGTGCTACGGAGTGAGAGATATTATGTTGCGTGTGTGACTGTGAAGTAGTGGCAGCGGTGACGTGGTTGCCCTTGGCATTATTAGCGGCCGCGCTATCAGCCGGTGACATCACCGCCCCGACCGCCCGCGCCCGCGCCCGTACGCCGCTCGTCCATGTGCACGACACCTATCACGACTAGCGGATCAGACCAATGCTGCAGATAACTGCTAATTGAGTGCAGGTAAGTATGCTGACCTGAGTGAGTATCGCTAAATGCCCGAGTCCTGTTTCATAGTAAAGTTATACAATGACTGCAGAGACAAATACCACCTTAGCTGATAGGCTGCTAAATACCTACATGATTTTGGTAATATGACGTGATATTGGAAATGTAAAATCACTGCATTTGTTTATTAAATATTATATATAATATTATTATTATATTTCGGGGCAGACCTTGTCACTGTTATTAGTTACCATGAGATTAAAATCTGTGACCTTACATTTACTTTCTGCAAAGATAAGATCTGTGTAAATAGATGGCAGCTCAAGGTAGCGGTAGTGGTTTCGAAACGTCCGATATTGTGCGGCTACCGGCTAAGAGCTTCGCTATAGAGAGACGACCAGTAAAGTCCCTGCACATTACTGCACGTCGCGCAGTCAAAGGTCGCGTTCGGCACCGGCTATTATTAGCACCACACGGTACATCAGCTACTTCGACCACTGCCCAGTTTGTATGTACCTCTACATAGGTAGTCGTTTTTAGTCAAATGAGAATGAAGAGAAGATGGACCGTATCGAGGAGCCAATTCCTCCACTCGTCTGGGTGCCTATTACCAACTGGGCAAGAAGACTCTTCCTATTTATATGTTAATGCAAAATAAATCAAATATATATTTTCCATAGACTCCGAATAACTCAATAACGTCTTACACAAAAGCGATTCCGCTACAACATTAGAATTTATATTATGGTCAGGTACTGATATAATATTAATATAAGTAGTATTTTTTTATTAGTGTCTACCAATCACCACGACAGCGATTAATCGTGAGCCGTGGTGGCGCACTTCAATCTTCGCACACAAATAGCGAGTACCTTGAATGAAACTGGATTGAATGTTTGCACGAGCTGTGCCGCTCATACATAAATACTGTTTCGTGCGAAATGCTAAATGCTTGGTATCGATCACTTGCTGTTACTTTTCCATCGCGGAGTCGATTTCCGATCACCGTTACGGCGAGAGCGTGCTCCACTGTGCGGCGGCGGCGGCGGCGCTACTGTTATAGCCAGACGTGTCGCCACTCGCCAGCATCAACTAACTTATTATTTCTTTATATTGCTTTTCATTCGACTCATGTCTACTGAGTTTATTTTTAGTGAATCATTAAAAGCGCCACAGGCATTTTTCAACCTGAAAATTGGCTCGTCAATTGAGTTCAGATGCCGAACGTCACACAGCAATCACTTCATCTAAAGAAGGGACTGATTACTGATGTTCTGCTGAACACGCGTTGAACTCCTTGCAAACGGCAAGGATCATGTTGCGTGATGAGTTTGATAAAGTCTCACGACAGGTGTTAATTTCACTGATATAATCTAACCTGCGCCGACCTAGGTTTCTCCCGCGCTTTACCGCTCCTTCGCGTAACTAATTATTTTATCGTGTTGTCCGAACTCAGGTCTTGTTTGCGTTCTCAGAAGCAACAAAAATTACATCTGAGATTCAAGATAGGATAATAAAATGTCCGGCATTTATTTATCTAGCCTAGATGTTATATATCTCATTAATCCAGATATGACAAACTGATACTGCTGAATTCTCCGGGTTGGATCTGCGTAAGCTTACATTAGCCTATTCTAAATGTTTGAATTTGCCGCCGAATTGTCAAGATGAGGTTAGGTCGCTCCGTATTTTTCACCATCTAAGTGAATATGAATACCAGTCCATCTTCTTCTTTTAGCACAGCTAATATTGTGCGGATTCGGAGCAAAGCTTTGCTTAGAGATTGTAGAGCTATTTATTGACACTAATGATCCCATACCAGCCACAGATAGTATGTTTCCCTTAAAACATATTTTAATTACAGATACGGGACTTTGAGCCCGAGCAACTGCTATGCTATGATTGAACATTATGAGAATGTTCCGGACATTGAAAGGCATTTAACCGGCAATGTTATCGTATGTTGTCGTGGATTGGTGCGATCGGTGTGATCGGCCCGTTTAATGTTCCCATTGTGCGGGACTGCGATCAATGGCCCGTGGCTTCTTTTGTCGGCGCCGCCGCGTGTTACATTACACTCACCAACGTGCTCGCTGCACTACCTCCAAGTCCAGTGGAGCCAGTCAGCGACTCGATCTCTTGACACAACTTGGAAATTGCTTTTGGCCCCTTAAGGGTTGTTAGAATTACACACCAACGTGCTCGCTGCACTACCTCCAAGTCCAGTGGAGCCAGTCAGCGACCCGAGCTCTTGACACAACTTGGAAATTGCTTTTGGCCCCTTAAGGGTTGTTAGAATTACACACCAACGTGCTCGCTGCACTACCTCCAAGTCCAGTGGAGCCAGTCAGCGACCCGAGCTCTTGACACAACTTGGAAATTGCTTTTGGCCCCTTAAGGGTTGTTAGAATTACACACCAACGTGCTCGCTGCACTACCTCCAAGTTCAGTGGCGCCAGTCAGCGACCCGAGCTCTTGACACAACTTGGAAATTGCTTTTGGCCCCTTAAGGGTTGTTAGAATTACACACCAACGTGCTCGCTGCACTACCTCCAAGTTCAGTGGCGCCAGTCAGCGACCCGAGCTCTTGACACAACTTGGAAATTGCTTTTGGCCCCTTAAGGGTTGTTAGAATTACACACCAACGTGCTCGCTGCACTACCTCCAAGTTCAGTGGCGCCAGTCAGCGACCCGAGCTCTTGACACAACTTGGAAATTGCTTTTGGCCCCTTAAGGGTTGTTAGAGACGAAAACAGGCTGAGCTTTTGTTTACATTGGAAAACAAGTTTTGCTCTGAAAGTTACGAGTATAATATTGAACTGAAATCTTGGAAACACCGGGCTCCGTGACGAGCTAAATTACGGGCCGGAAATCCTTCGGACCTTCGCAGTAAGATCGAAGTTTTCAACATTTATCGTGGTCATGTTTTACCTGTTAGTTATCTTGTCTCGTAGCGTTCAAATAAAGATGTGTAATCATTTTGTGGTTTTCCTTGAGTATTGCGTACCTATATATTTCCACAATTTAATCTTTCTCGTCGTTTTCCGCACAGCGGGACATTTGTTTTGTTTTTTATTAATAACTCGTGTGTTTGTTATTTCATGTTCTGCCATTTGTCTTGAGGTAACGATACTGTTAACCTCGACCTTAGCTAGTCTAAACAAGGTCGCGAGCTAATGTTTTGCCAACGTATCACGATGGCGACAGGAGCATTGTTTACTTATACAGTGCCGCTCATCGTGCTGCTAATTCTAGCGGAGTGTAGTAATGTAAATGAATGAAACAAGTGTGCCGACTGTTGCGCAACATCGCCACACGGTGTTTGGCAACAAAAGCGGATGACGTCACCGCACACAATACATTGGTGTCATCAGTGTATGTTAATGAAGCATGCGCTGGAGCGTAACGTTTACTGTTCTGCGAACACTAATCATGGATGCTTTTACAGGATTTTACTATCGAAGAGATGGTTTAAAGGTTTGTCGTTTTCTCCGAAATGTGATAAGAAGTTATGGGCATTCGTAGACTGCTTCGGTAATGTGAAACTACAATTAATTAATGTTACGCATATAATGGTATATACATTAAAATGCATAAGTTACGATTTCTCTCCAATTAAGATACATCTATAAGATTTATTCAAGACATCCTGATTCAATACATTTGTGCCCATTTTGTTTAATAAAATTTTCGTGTTTTCCAGCCTTCTGCATAATGTTCTTGTCACACACGTCATGCTCTACTTACATTATTTAATTAAGAGTGGTGTTGGTTGAGCAACATAATGGCGTGTCCATGTCCACGCAGACCACTATCCGGTGCAGGCAGATCTGAGATAGCGCCGCTCCGCTGCTGTGACAGTTTGTGCGCGTGCGCAGTGTTCGTCTGAATTAAATTATAAGGCTATGGCTTCCGAAGTTTCGATTAGTTATTGTAAGCTGGCGTATTCACAGTCACATCGGAGAAATACCCAACCAAATACTCAAGCAATCATGACACTCAAAGCTCGTGCCAAACGAATAACTGTATCGACTTGTACCTACTACTACACACTACTACTACTACTTGTACTACTTTACTAGTTTTTATAATATCATTTTTAATTATAAATCATTTATCATTTATTGCCCCGAAGGATTGCTCGCGTTGTAAGCGAGAGTAAACAATGTACTAAACAATGACAATAACTGGATCACGTGCGTAGAATAAGATGCCGAGTAGTAGGTAGTAATCTAGTGGGAAATAATGCCTTCTATAAAAAAATTCCTGTATAAGTAAATTAAAAATCTTCCTGTATAAGTATGTATATCAGTCATCAGGTTACCGTAGTACAGGTTCTACCTAGTTCGGGACCTGAAGACCTTGTGTGGATGTTGTCTCATATTATTATTATTTTCAAGTCATAAAAGTGGACATTTGGGAAAAAAGTATTATATTATAATGTCTATGAAAGTCGATTTTCAGCCCACTGTGCGTCGTGGATATTACTGCTGCTAGTGTCTGTCTTCTGGTAGGGATACTTCTTGCTAGACGACCTAGCGCCTTGCGCCATTCACTATTCTAGCTAGTTCTTTTTTCAACTTTTAAATAAAAAAAATGTTTGACTAGTAAAATTTGTAAGAATTAAAAATGTGTGGGGCCATTATTTAGTAGTGGACTGCTACTGCAATTGGCTGATGATGGAAAATGTTATAATGCCCTGCTATGTTTGTTGTTGTAATGACAAATTTACGATGGATAAATCCTAACTGTCCATACCAGTATTATAAATTCGAAAAAGTAACTCTGTCTGTCTGTCGGTATATGTAGGTACCTTGTCGCGCCTAAACCACTGAACAGATTTTTAGGTTACACATTTTGAATGATTAAAACCTGTTTAATAAAATAAAAAGATTATTAACATTTATTATCAGCTGTCTGTCTGTTACCTTGGCATGCTTTAACGGAACTTTGGATGATAGGATACTGTGTATCCCAGTAGCACGTTCCCGTGGAATAATTTAATATCCGACATCCCGCGGACAGGAGCTAGTCCTAACATAATATTATAAATGCGAAGTAAGTTCGTTTGTTTGTCCGTGACCACTTTCACGGCGAACTGGCACATGGGTAGACCATGACCTGGGTTAGGACATGGCTACTTTTCATCCCGGATGGCAGACGAATTCGCGGGCAACAGCTAGTGCCTAAATAGTTGTTACTAATGTTAAGGAATATCATCGTAGAGTTCCTGCTTTTGTTATAACCATTATTATTCTCAAACATAAAACGAAGGCTTTCTACTGAAACGATGTATATTTGTATTCATAAAACTGTTTGTTTCTTTTCAGGTAAGACGTCATGTCAACGTGAACGCAGGTTGCACATGTTCAAGGTGTAAGGTAAAACAACGGGGAACATTATTTTCTTGTAGCCACATTCAAACTAGAAACGTGTATTAGATTTATGCGACGTCTTGTACGAAATGGTGGATGTACTTTCTTGAATGGAAAATCTTAGAATTTGTTTAGAGATTAATACTCCATGCGTCATAGACTCATAGCGACACAGTCCAAGAGCACAAATGGTTTGCGTCAAAGATCGTTCGCTCCAGAATTTGGTAATATACAGCTGTGTCATATTCTTCACATGAGTCACTGTGCAGCTGTCCTTACATTGTCTGATAAACACATTTGTACTGATCTCGAATAGCTTTTTGTTCACTGAATCGGTCAGAGCCGTTCTCAAGATTGACCAAAGTCGCACATGCGCACAGTAAAGCTGTCCTGTGACTGCTCTCTGCTGTTCTGCCTGACCAGCTTATGGAAGATGGATGTTGATAGCTGACCCTGCAATAGACCTTTATGAGTGCATTATTATTACAAGCTCAGCCACTTAAACTCTCTTCGTGTAAGCCAATAATACATCAGTGCATTAGCCACAAACTCAAGAGATGAAGACGAACCTTGACCGTGACGGGGCATGCAGGTAGTCTTTATGTAATACTAACTTCTGCCCGGGTGAAGCTCCCGCCGGCCCCACCGGCCCCACCCCGTCGCATCGCATCACCTGCCTGCGCTAAACGAAGTGACAGCGCTTGACGTTATTTCCGACTTTTTTCTATTTGCTAGGCTTCTAAGGGCCCTAGCGTGATGTTAAATAGCCTATAGCCTTCCTCAAGAGTTGGGCTATCAAATGCAAAAATAAATTTTCAAATACGACCGGCAGTACAAACTTACAAACAAACAAATTTTACCTCTTTATAATAATGATTAGTATAGATTGTGTAGTACTTTCTGGAACATACGCGTGCGGTCTCGTTGCTTTGTCTTTTGCGCGTTTCCCCATTATGGCTGGTACTGTGGTCTCTTCGCCTGCAAGTGCCCTTACTCTTTATGTTCAAAGCAGAAGATAGCAACATTAATTGACCGTTATCGTCTATTTTTTAAATTATAATTTATTTTCTTAAACAGCTTAGCGATTCAACCCATGCTCATGACATGACCCACGGTTGCCGTTTTTCTGTCACGATGATCATATTATTCAGTGGTGTCGTATTGTTGAAGGTTAAAGGTTCGACATAAGAAAGGACATGCACCTGTTATCTAAAGCATAAGAAAACTAATGATTCCTTATGAGATAGTGTAGCTCCCCACTGGGAAGCTTTGAGCAAAAAACAGTTTATCATTATTAATACAAGTGCAGAGAAAGGCAACACAAAACTAATGTTAGTTCGCAACTTAGATTGTATCTCACACGTGCTTATATTTCGCTTTCTACTATTTCATATCCATTGCCGATTGCGTCCACTTTACTATCGTGCAGCCTGCAGCGGTCGCGCCGGAGTGCAGCGCGCAGTGGACGGCGCAGCTTTAGAAAGCTCTGTACGTAATGTAATGACTCGTTGTCATGTTGGGGTATGCGCGTTATTGATTGTCTTCAGCTACATTATTCCACACAATGGGCACAGACAGACTGACACGGAATCTTATTATTATTGCGATAAAAATAAACTTTCGGCCCCGTAATTACTGGTAGAGCTCAATTTAAATTTGGCAAAAAATTTGCGTCTTTAATAATATAACCCGGGCTCACGTCGTGTCCTCTGAAAAGTTACCTAAAAAGCAAAACCTTAGCCTTTCTTAGGGGAGTGTTCAATGTGGTAGAGACATTTCTCCACCAGAAGACCTTCTTGTTTGTGTTATGCGAACAGATTCCTATAGTATCGCTATTGAGATCACCTCTTAATCAATTCGTGGTGTTTGAAGTGTAGCGGTATCTACATCGCCACATGAGAACTACGTCACACTGACGTCACGCAAAACCCTGCATCACCCCTATAGAAGAAATGTTTTAACACCACTCAATTCTTTGCGGAAAATTCAAAAACTGCCCAATTACGATAGTTCCCTATCACGTTGGGATTTCATGTCGTCATCGGTCAATAGCATCACTCTCAACCTTTTGGGGGTTCCAGTCGGAGTAACACATGAACTTCTAGTTAGTTTATTTGTACTGATGATCATTGTAAGAAACATAATGCTCGTCCCTAATACGGCTCGCTATGACGCGTGTGGATTTGTGCTTATATTTATATATAATTGGGTATATGTATTATATTTATAGTCTTAATAAGTTTATGCGTGTCTTTATACTTATTTACAAAATATTTATTCCTAAATTATCATTATAAATTGCACCTACTACTGTTTGTCTCTGCATCACCCAAAGGTTGACTGGTAGAAAATGCCTATGGCATTAATTCCTCCTCTGTACATTTGTGTGCTTAAAGTGTTAAATAAATAAATAAATACGCGCATATATGTGACACAATTAGTGGGCAGTACATCGCGCGCGCAGTTTGCTTATTGATGCGATTGTATTGTGCGATTCAATGCCGATGTCGATACAACTTGCGTATCCCTACTCAACAGATGCGCAACACATTCATAACACATCGCTTAGGACCCAAGCTGGATTCGATCAGTGGCTTCTATCAAGTATCTATTTAGTATCAGATCCTATAATATTTTATTTTATTTATTAAAACTTTATGCACAAGTAAAAAATAATACTGTACAAAGGCGGACTTAATGCCTGAGGCATATTATGTTCTTACTTGTTATTTCATTGCTTTTTGCACATAGTTCGTACTTTATCCGAATTATATTATGTGTAAGGACATGTAATCACTGCAGCACCGATAAGTGTTATCGTGTCGATTTACATAATCGCTGACATTGTCACGAATACGTTACGATGGTACGAAACTCGTTTTTCGGATTGAATTTGTGACTTGCATCAATTTGTATCATTGCATTTTGAGCATTTCACTCTCAGAAATATATGAAAGTCAAATCTTTAATGTGGATACAAACAGTTTCTACAGTCTACACTACAATATAATTATGCTGTATATAAATTGTTCCTAGTGGATAAATCAGGTCCAACAAGAAGATGCTGAAAATAGATTTAAAGCTACGTTCGTTCTTTCCCGATGTATAAGTCCAGCTTTCTCCCTAACTCCCGGGCATCGTGGTCGCAGCCTCGCACTGGGTCGCGGTGAAAGCCTCATACTCTAATGTCAGAAGTAATTGCGACCGCACTGATGACGAGCCGCGCCGCCCCTAATGACCAACTACCTAACCACTTAATTGCATATTGACGGAATGTCATTTCCTACCGCCTGCAAATAACCAACAAACGAATCTCAGCTATAGAAACAGTTCCATGCGCTCGTCGCGTCGTCCCTACACTCTGCAGGAATGGATGAGGCGTGTTAGAAATGAGCCCGTCTCACTTATTGCTTAAAACTGTCTCCGCCATTTTATTATTTAAATTGAAAATGCGTGTCCTACCTACCGACTACCGAGAATAAAGAAACCTTTTGCGTAGTTATAACAATTGTTATAGCGTTTGATAACGTAGTGAAATGAGCGCTGCCCTACAAATAGTTGATTGTTTAAACAAGTTTGTTCTGGACTTCCTACAATGGCAGCAGCGAGCTTGCTGCCCGGCTATATATAGCGGCGATTAAATCGAGGAAACACCGGTGCTTATGATACGTTCAAACAGTACATATTTCTGTTGGCTCTCTTGTTACGTACAATTCGGTGTGTGTATACTTGTTCAATTCCCAAAACTTCAATTATGTCTAATCAGAATTTGATTTTATGAGTTTTCTATAGCTTCTTTCACCCTTCATATTTAGGGTCAAATTAAATTAGCCAGCGAAACTGCAGACGTGATGGGAATCGATATCTTGAGCTTATTCTAAATAAATAAATTAACATTTTGGGTATAAAATCTGGCAACGGTGAGTTCGTTATTATCCATGTGGGAGTGAGACCGCACAAATTATTCCCATCTAGCGGCATAGGGGCCGCGGAGCCGCCAATGTTGCGCATACGCATGCCAACGACAGTATTAGACTCCACTTTAAACCCTGAAGTGCAAAACGATTGTGAATATGTGCGAAAATAAAGTAGATCCCTCTCTTCCACGACGCAGAAGTCCCCGCAGCAAAGTCGTTCTTTGTTTGAATATTTTGTGTCTCGGTCGTTGATGTATTAGCTGACCAACGCACATTCCATATTGTGTTGTTATTATTATTTCAGAGCTGAGCGCTAAAAGTGTCTGAAACTAAACATCACTATCTTTCTCTCCTTGTAATAGTGCATTCATGTTTTGAAAGGAAAGTGTTTGTTGCAATCCTTTGTCGGTGTCGGTCTGGACTGTTATCTTATCTGTCTACTAGTAACACACAGCTCAGTTCAGCTACAACAACTTGTTCTTGACACTTTTCTTATTTGTCTGTGTAGTGTTGTGGCTCAAGACGCGTGTCGCTCGTATCAAATAAAATCACAAATCAAATAATAAATATTCAATTCAAATAATTGCTTATTTTACTTCACGCTGCATGCACTTGTGCGAAACTACATTGTATATATGTGAAGAGTTTGAGTTTGTTATGTACGCACTTAGATGATCATCAGGCGAAGCATGTGTAGGTCGCGTCAACATATGTACGCACTTAGATGATCATCAGGCGAAGCATGTGTAGGTCGCGTCAACATTGTACGCACTTAGATGATCATCAGGCGAAGCATGTGAAGGTCGCGTCTACATATGTACGCACTTAGATGATCATCAGGCGAAGCATGTGTAGGTCGCGTCAACATTGTACGCACTTAGATGATCATCAGGCGAAGCATGTGAAGGTCGCGTTTACATATGTACGCACTTAGATGATCATCAGGCGAAGCATGTGAAGGTCGCGTCTACATATGTACGCACTTAGATGATCATCAGGCGAAGCATGTGAAGGTCGCGTCAACATTGTACGCACTTAGATGATCATCAGGCGAAGCATGTGAAGGTCGCGTCTACATATGTACGCACTTAGATGATCATCAGGCGAAGCATGTGAAGGTCGCGTCAACACATGCTCCAATGTTTACAGACGGTGAGACGGGTGAGCCACTAGTGACGTAGAAGCGTTCCTCAAATAATGTTGACCTTTAAACATAATCAGACTGAAAACAGATCTTCGTAATTTTAGACAAAAAGTACGATTTTAATGGAGCTAGCTAGGACGAATAAATTAGTCATAATTATGCTAAGTTCCAATTGGTCCGCCTTAACTGATAATAATGATCCGTATGATTGTGTTACTAGTCGACCATCTGTCCGCTGCGGCCAAGTCCTAGTTCCCGGAATTGGGAGCGTCGTGTAGGACGCAATTACAATCATGACTGATCTTACTGAAATATACTCTGACGTTATTTCTTCCCACAAAGTCGTGCAGTACTTGTTACAAAATGATAGCTACAATACAGCTTTACTTAAGAAAAGTGTATACGGCATGGGTCCCGGGCCACCATTTATAACAAAACACCTGATGTTATAAAACAAAAACCAACCCACATGTTTAAAAAAAAACGTGTGGGTTCGGGGGACCCCCGTCAGGAACGAAGTTCCTTACACTTTGTCTTCAACTCCGAATGTAATTCGAAGGAGATTTAGATAGAACATGTTTTTTTTTTTAATTTTCATCAAACGTAATTCATTTCATATAGTCACGTTTGCAGAGACCAATTAGGGTGTATATTCTTGCAATGTCAACACAAAGCCGCTTCGATTTGTATAGAGGTCGCTAGAAAGCAGTTTGATTGACACGACAATTTGTCGCGAGCTCGTGTGCATCCGACAAGGCGGCTTGATGAACGATCGGCGTGGCCCAGCGCGCAGCGTGGCGTGGCAGAGTCCCAGAGCACGCGACCTGCCCTCGGATGTTCGTCGTTTGACAACAACTGGCATTCTTTATGCTGCACTGGAGTTTCCATTCGTTTGCAAAGAGGATATATAAAATATGACGCTATATTTACGACTTTGTACACGCACTGCGTCTTTGCCTTTCTGCTAGCTCTAGACAGTGTTTTCTATAACTCTATAGGCCAAATCACCAAATGGCCAAGGGTCTTTACTTCCTTTTCCTTAGATTTGGTCTATAACGATTTACGGGGGTCGTGTTCAGTCCAAAACTGAAAATACTTGAACGGGATATACCAATGTTTTAAGTAGAGCCACTTACCTAAATCAAATAATGTTTTCGGTTGTGTGCTGTGTTCATAGGTCACCGACTTCTTCGTAACGATATTGTTAAGGGAAAACGTTACGAAACTAACTCGTGTTTGTCGTGTTGATACAAAGAGCCGAAGTCAAGATGCTGTAGATTATCTGACGTGCAGAGAAAGCTCCGGTACAGCCCGATACTTATTTGTGAATAACAAAAGAAATAAGTGACGGTCATTGTGTAGCTTCGCGAGTGATGCTCATCTCACGACCTCTTCGCTTTCTGTCGCGCTTCTGGCAGGCGGCTCATGTTGAGCTAATATCTGATGCTCTCCGATCGATCCTCTTGAAATTGATGAATAGTTTTCGAGAACCATATACTTACTATAGACATCTGTAAACTCGGTTCGCTTGTAGATTATATATAATATCTTACTTTAGAGTTTTACAATGACCGTGAGTTAACTTAACTTTTTTATTTATCTCATGCTCATCATTTGATGATTTACTTATGTTTATTTTAGCAAATGTGGATATTGAATCGATTCGAGAATATCTTGAGCACCACAGAGCCGGTGCAAAATAAATAAACTGATAGAACACGCAGATGTGACGTGTGCAGCAATGTTTAGTTTCAAGAAACCATTATTCATGGAAATAGTTCACTTTCGATGAACATCATCCTTTGTGCAAGCTTCGATATGTCTTAGGCACAACGTAATTTGCAATGTAGTCGGTCTTGTTGTTTGAAACGATCATTACTATAATATGGCTCTTCGATTTTTTGGCATGGTCAATTGAGCGGACTCGTTATAAATAACTTTGGTTCTTTGTAACATTCAACTAAGCACATCCGGAATATAATTGTGAGTAATGCTAGGAATTACTGTAATAACGTATTTGCATGGCAGTAATGTGCTGAAAAAAAAGCTCGTCACCGCTAATACGTATCATTTGAAGTAATTCGCTCGCTGATGAGCTTGGTTCGCGACCGACGCGGTCTCTTCTAAATTAAAAATAATTCAATGTAATGCGAAACAATTCCATGGCCATAACATTAAACATTTGAAACGATCCAATCTTTACTTTCCTGCAAATGAAACAATGGCGTGTTTTATTCTAAATGATATCATGCAAGGAGTTGTCTAGATTTCTGTGATCCTTTTGCAGAGCGGATTTTCTAAAATTCCACCGCCTACACAATATGACTCGTGCAGATTTGGTGTTCGTTTCCTGATCGTATCTGATGAACGGTTAGTGGTATATTTAAAAGCTTCAGTTATAATCTGTTTTATTTCTCGGAGCGATCTTCTTTATTGGCAATTGAAATGTCTATCATCTGTGTCGCGTGTCGGTGTCGGCTGTTCTCCGAACGATGCAACAATTATAACAGGACACAGTGGTTAACTGGTCGTTATCATTATCAGATCGCCAGTGGCCCTGCACACTTCGGCCCGCGCCGTCGCCTCGTCTGGTAATTACGGAATAGATTACGATGCAGCCCGAGTCGATGTCGTCTGGTCTCTAATACAGATCTTTGTTTATGGCATATCGTCAGCTTATCTGATATACAATGTGCCGTTCTTCTGATTTCTCGCAATTGTCGGGTCGATTAGGTTATCAATTAGATATTATGTTAACTTGTATCTGTAATTGACATTCTCCTGATAGAATGGCTATGACTCCTCTGAAAGTAGCTCTGTTTCTGATTGCCTCAAAACATTTGCGTTTAATTTATTATCCTACTGCTCTAGCTTGCAACTACCTAAAGTCCATGTTATGTTTCATAAGCCCACTAAAATCCTTGTGCTATTTCGCGTTGTAGGAACTGTATTCCCCGCGGCATGCAGCGTTGTGACAACAATGGCAGGTCCTCGGTGGATTGCGCCGCGCCACCAACACGGCCTGACGATTACACCCACGGGACGCGTGCTGTTGGCAGTAAACACTGCTAAGACTCCGTACAAACTGTCCATACAATAGTACAAAGTACCCACAAAGTTTACCTACTATACAAATGGATCATTTCTGATCCTAGCTCATAGCTTGGTAAGAGAAAATCGTAGAAGACGAATGAAAGTTGAGTGAACAAGAAAGCGTTGAAATGCAGATCGGTGTTGCTTATTTATTTATTATTAGGCTTTCCAACAATGATAAATTTATACATCACAAACTTAAGTCTAAGCGCCTCATGACTTACAGAAAAGTACAGCATGCACTAGATTATGCGCAGATAAATAACGCGTTAATGCGTTTTGTAACATTCAATCTGCCAATTCTAAATAAGTAAACAGTACATAATACGCAACAAGTGGCAACTGGTAAATAGTGAATAGCGAGCGCTGTTGTAGTTATGTCACTGACGTACTGGCTCGGTCGGCCGGTGACGAAACGGCGCAGTAGCACTTGCGCGAGATTCGGCACCTCACGTAGTTTCGTAACACGGCGCTGGACCATCGTCGCCGCGGCCGGAATGAAGCATCTCGTCAATAACGACTTGATGAACAAGCCGCCATCTGATTTAGATGTCTGACTCAGTCGCCTGAAGGAGCATTAGTTTGCGTGTGCTCAAGATCTATGACTGAGAGTTGTTCTCATGGAATAGGAATTTGTTACGAGACTTTGTAGTAGCTTTCAGTTGAAATCTTCAATAGAAATGCAAGTTATATAAGTCAAAGATATTGGCCATATTCAAACCCGCTGCATCCTCCGTGCTCCTATTATTAATCAATATAATCGGTAATTGCCACAGATATGATATCACGCCACTAAGGACTGTGCCCACTTGCTGGTCATAATATGCTCGGTGTTCTTGTACTGCCACGCCGCATGCCGTGCTCCGTAGTCGGTGACTCACCCGTGTCTAAAGCCGAGAGACCGTTTTTGTTACTCTTACGTCACAAAGTAACTAGAGCAAAAAGTGAGGATGTATTGCTTGTTCGAATTTGTTGAACCAGTTCACTGTTATTTTAAATTAAACCGTGTTATTGTTAACTCTGCTATAAAAGCAACAACTAGGTATTTACTATACATTTTCTGGACGCGGTTTGAATGAACATTGTGCGAGAAAATAATAGCGCTTTTCAAGAAACAGGCAAAATGCATTTTTTTAAGAGATTACAAAACGAAAAACTCATTTAAGTTTTTATATCACATGATGCCAGTTCCGAAGTATTTGTACTAGCATAGTGAACTTTGATTGCTCGTTGTTCGTTTCATACATAGTGCCTACCTGAGTACGTACGCACGTGCTCGTCATAATAGCCTTGTCTGATGGCCGCCTTCCGCGGCGCCAGCCCGCCAGGCTATCGGCGTTGCCATCTAATTCTATTAACCTATTGAAATCGACAAATAAAACGATTTATTAATTATATTTTTAATTAAGCTCGCTCGGACGATACCAATTGAGCCATTTCGTTTTTCATTGGGTAGTATTCGCCTGGAGACTTTTGTATATCAATAAGTTCTTGTTAGCCTCGGCTACTAGTGATTTAAAGAATTAGTCGCGTGTTGAGTAGAGGTTTCTAAATACTTTACTTCAACCAAATACATTTGCAAGAAAGAGAAGACACTGTAAACAAGCCGTCTGGTAAGTATGTACTTCCTGAACACCCGAATTCCCCTCATTTCAAAGATTATTTCGGAGTAACGGGCCTTGAATCTGATAGGTTTTCAGGTTACGGAATTATAGGGCGTCGGTCACTGTCAATTAATTATCGTGCGCCGATATTTGCTGGAATATTTACCGCGGCTGAGATGAAATGGAAACAGTGGCTCATGACATGACAATCACAAGGTACATTAAGGTTACTCGAGTACATTAACGGTCGGCGAGATACACCGCACCCTGATCCCGACTCCGGCCATACACTAAACAGATACGAGGGCGGGTCAAAAAGTTCGCGGAATGGAGGTGTTAGAGTGGGGAGGGGAGGACTTTTTTACCTGTCACTACTTAGTGACTCAAAACAACTATAATTACTAAATTTCAGCCCGATCGGTTTGTTAACCTTTGAGATTTCGCGGGATAAACAAGTAAATCGGGAAGAGAACAATGTCTATGGTGAAAATTCGTTTCTTGCCGTGATAAAGTTCCTTACTAAGCAAGGAAAATCACCACAGATAATTATGGAAGAGATGTCATCTGTTTATGGGGACCCTTGCACTAAAAAATCGATGATTTACAAGTGACTTGGTCTTTTCAGACAAGGCAGAGACTCGATTGAAGACGATCAGCGC
Source organism: Brachylomia viminalis (assembly GCA_937001585.2). Lineage (NCBI taxonomy): Eukaryota > Metazoa > Arthropoda > Insecta > Lepidoptera > Noctuidae > Brachylomia > Brachylomia viminalis. Next base: position 324,693 of record OW443315.2, on the reverse strand, counting down.
TCTGGTCGACCGATTGAGGCAACATCTTCAGACTTTGTTAGAAAAACGTTTAAAAACTTGTTCTCGAAAACACACCGCTTCAAAAACAGCAGCACGTCGGGTGTTCTCGTGAGTTTTTGGTTCTGTGTAGTGAGAACAGCCGGTCGATTCTGTAAAAATCTCACCGTGATAACTTAGGCGAAGTGAGCTATCATTCCACCTGATGCTAGGGGATTGACACTATCGACAACTTACTTCATGCTCACTTCACCTAAGATATCACGATGAGATTGCTACAGAAAAGCTCGGCTGGGACGAGTTTATGAACAGAATTGTAACTGGGGATAAAATTTGGGATCATCACTATGAACATGAGTTAAAACAAGATGCGTGGCACATAAAAGGCACAGCACCGCCTAAGGAGTTCAAGGTAAATTCCACAATCGGCCGGAAAGATTCTGGCTACAGTTCTTTGGGATTCAGAGGGGATTTTGTTGATCGATTATAAAGATAAAGGTGTCAATATCACGGGACAACTATGCTACTCTACTAGAAAAAAAACGCTATTAAAGAAAAAAGAAGGGGAAAGCGGTCTCGAGGTGTGCTCCTTTTGCAACGACAACGCACTCGTTCACAAGAGTCATGTTGCGATGGCTGCCTTACACAAGTGCGGCATTGAAACTCGGTACCACCCACCGTACAGTCCAGATTTGGCCCCTTGTGATTATTATTTGTTCCCAAATATGACAAAAGAGCTTCGTGGAAAGAAATTCACCGATGACGAAGAAGTGAGGTCGGCTATTTCTGCCTATTTTGAGGGCCTTGACAAATTATTTTTTTTTCGAAGGTATAAACAAATTTTTGAAAGGTCTGAGAAGTGTATTAGGGTTAATGGAGAATATATTGAAAATTAAAAATAATTTCATCATTAATTTCACCTCCCTTCCTTTTCATTCCGCGAACTTTTTGACCTCCCCTCGTATGTGCTCTCTAAACAACCACTCCATACAACGCTCATACAAATACGATATAAACGACAGGATTTGGAGTGGGCGTTGTATTAAAACGTCTTTTTTTCCAAGATTAATAAGAAGGCTAGGTAAAGGAGATTGTTCTGCATCCACACATGTTTCGCTCCCAGAACTAACAGCGAAGGAAAATCAGCTTACGTGTTCTAAATTGCAAGTATATGCCCATAAAGACAAAGTAACAGGACACGGATTAGGGATGCCCATACATTAGATCCGTATCGATATATTTTAAACAAAATCGATACCGTTCAATACCCAGCGTGTTATTCTATTTGAAATATTACAATGCATCTCACTTAGGGCGTTTGTGCACTACCTCGTATTCGGTTCGTATTCGTGGATCGTGAAAATACAATTCGAAATTGCCTTTATGATAAGTGTATGGTAATTTGTGCACTGCTTCGTTTTCGTTTTTATACTCGTGGATTTCTCACATCGAGTCAGTTTTTACGGACTGAAGTAGCCGTACTGCTTAATATAGGGCGCTTTGTGCACTCACTCGTACTCGACTCGTATTCGTGTTTACGAATCGAATATGAGTGCGCGCGAAATTCTGCACACACATTATGAACACGATCTCTGCCTATGAAATGTTTTACTCGAATCTCGGATCGGTGCACGTCGACTCGTATTCGATTCGTATTCGTGTTTTTAAGCGGATGATGAAAAATTCCCCAAAACGAATCACTACCAGTGAGTGCACAGCGGCTATTAGTGAATTTCTGATCCGTTTTTATGCTGTTCGTAAAAAACACGAATATGAATCGAATACAGTACAGACGTAGTGTACAGACGCCCTTGAATTGTAAAGAAAAAGATAATTAATTATTTAGGATGCATCAGATGCATGGGTTAGGATATGAAAATCGGTATTTTTGTTGAATTCTTTTCTCACCCAAGGTGATTGGTACCAATAGAAATGACGCACAAGTCACTACAGAAGCGTCATACCCTAGAGCGAAAAAGGTTGAAAAGGAAAGTACCTTCGTAGGTACCTACGGATGATGCGTATGTCATCCGTGAGCAGCAGGGCTAGCAGGATCGTACCCAAGACTTTTGTGACAAGACGTGATAAATTATGTCAAGTCTTACAATTGGTCTTAAATGCTAGCACGGGTCAACCTGACTTGTAGCTGACTTCACAGCGTGAAACAGTAAATTAAAATGTCTATGACCATCTGAATATGCGACCAAATAAATTGATACGTCTTAAATAGGGCAGTTCATACAGAAAAACAACTTTTTCCTTTTGTTGGGAAAGACACACATGGCTTGAGTCACACATACTATAACAGTTTGGGCGTTAAAACCGTTGTGTCTTAAATGCTAGCACTGCGGGCGTGAGATAATTTCTTGACATGTGGCATAACTTCTTGAAGTTTAGTTGGGACTCCATCGGTCTTATTACAAAACACGATCTAACTTTAGCCCGAGCCTAACCCTTCGACTCAGTTTTTATAAATGCAACTTTATGCCGACTTTATTAAAGTTCTTAATACAAAATTGACAATCTAAGATCGTACTAAGTTGTCAGTTTTGTAAAAGTAACTGTATTTCGATTTCTGTTAGGTTCTTATTTCAAAAACAGGCTCGATGGTTTAAACCATGTCAAAAGAAAAACCTTGTTTTGTAATAAGACCGCATATGTCTTATTTGCTAATACGGGCGCACCCGTTTTCTCACAAATGTCACATTTTGACAGATGATTATGAAAAATTTATCACGTACGTTCGGACGCCGTGATAGATAGATTTAAAAATTGATAAAAATAATATTTTCTTAATAATTACTGCACCAAGTGGCAATAAAATGTATGTACCTAATTGGTTTTTATAGGTAAATTGACAAGACTACGAAATAGTCAATAACGTCGTATATATCGCAAATATTTCTCAAAAGGTATACTACTTACTGCTTTTTCCTTCCATTATTCACCTCAAAAACTTTAAATCAAATCAAATCCATCTATTTATTACAATATACAATTTTGTGAGATTTATCTGTGTAAATTTATTTTATGAAATATATACATAATTTCTTAGAACTACTTATGTCAAGATCAAGTTACATAATATATTCTTATTTATTTACACAGTTAAATCTCGCGACAAGCTTTTATATCTATCATATAAATTGTATGTATAATGTAATAAATTGATAGGTTTGATTTAATTTAAAGTTTATTTTCTCTTTTTTAGAGCATTCAAATAAAAGTTTGTTTAAAAAATGTTTTTTTAGGTACTTTTTTTTCTTTGGTTTTTGCTGCGACTCCACGTAGTATGTGTTTGCCCTACTCCGTGATTTTTTTTTACAGCCGGAGGCGCGCAATGCGGGCTGCCTTGACGTGTTTTAAATATATTATGGAATTTTTCAGTTTTTGTATGGAAGATATGAAAAATATTACCTAAGTGTTAAGTTATACGGATTTACGGGTTTATAAAGGGGGTCGAGAAGATATGCCACATGTTAAGAAATTATGTAACGCCGCCCGTGCTCTGCATTTAAGACAAAACGATTATATCGCCCAAACTGTGATAGAATGTGTGACACAAGCCATGTCACGGTAGGCCATGCTAGCCCTGCAGGTGGTCAACTCAAGTAATCTCGCTCTCGATGTGTGAAATGAAAAATTGGGCATCACTAATTATCATGTCAAATCTATTTGTCAAAGATGGCAACTTTTTTGATGTGATGTCGTAAATCGTTACCTACAGCTCTTTTGATTTTTCATAAAGAAACGGAGAATGTCCGTTTCATACAGATATTCGCAATTAGTTTAATAAAATATATTTATAATTATTATGTACGTCAGATGTTTATTGGTTCTAGGGCCATTTACGACGATGTCCTTTCCTGATTTTTTTCTGACCGGCGAATTTTTAAATGACGGCACTGATTATATAATAGTTGCTACGATGACGGGTAGCAGCACCACTTGTGTGAGGACTACCTCAGTAGCTCTCAACCTACTCGTCAAATGGATGGATTTCAGAAAATCACTCTTGAGACAAAAACCCAAGGGTGTGATGTGTCTAGCAGTCAAGTGGCAATGATCCGCTGTTGATTACATTTTGCGCGCAATCCTGTGCTTTGGGTAGATAGTATGATTCAGTATATATTATTCCATTTAGCTAAAGACCTCACTGGTTAGGAATAATCCTTTCGTTGCCTTTGGCAGTGTCCCTTGAGTCCTCAGCAGTAAGCGGCGTGGTCGCGCCGTGTGCCGCATGCCTGGTCGCAAATTAGCGCAGCGCCGCCACAGATAACCTACGTATGGTATTCCAGCCGCTGGCGCCGCGCCAACCCGCGCCTATATTTACCACGCCCAAACTACACGGAATTCCAGCTAAACGCTTTTGACTATACGTGGCTGAAATGTTCAGTCGGCTAATGGCTCCAGATCTGCGCCATGTTGCCTTGTTCCGTTTTCGTTTGTTACTCTTTCATGTGTCATATCTTTCGCTTTTGTAGGCGAGCCGTAGCAGCAGCTGGAATTAATTATAACGGATATAAAAATATTTTTTCTTTGATTTATAGTTGTGTTTTATGTGTGTAGTTTTGTCTCTTTTCATTGATTGAGTCTTCCACATATAACACAGCCGTGTATTTTGAAATTCGAACCAGTGTTGATCCTGCGTGTCACCCAGGTTTTCCTGAGTTTTCTAAATGCTGTGTTTCCGTATTACGTCGCCTTTGTGTGGCATATTTTCGTAGAACTCTTCATCAACCTATAGGTATTCAGTTTGAGCTTGAGCAGAGGGTGCGTCTCACAAACAGCTAGCAATGTGTTTGATTACTGATGGTGGTACCTGCAGCGATTTGCACGGATAATGTACATTATCCGTGCACATCGTTGCAGAGCGGGCCATGTGGGGCAGGGCGTGCGCACCACGCGCCGCGCGCGCACACGGACGACCCTAATGCGACACAGATGCAGGCAGCTCGTGCCTTACACGCCACATAGCTACATGCCATTGCCTACACTTATGTATCTCTAGGGTTACATCATCATGATAGTAGCCGCCGCCGCCTGGCTTGCCGAAACTTGTGGTTATGGTAACATCAATACATTTTGTATCTCTAAAACGATTTAAGCTGTCCATAAAGCCCATGTTTAGGTATATATTGTTAAAGATTAATTACCTCCATATATTTTCTCTTGGAAGTTGTCAGGCATAGCATGAATTACCATACATGACTGTATGAAGCATTATTGTTTTCATTGTTCTTTTTGAGTCACATCATGAAATAATATGTATATGGCTACGATCAGGTAATTTGATGAGCGTGTATGAATAGATCCTTGTGCCACATAGTGTGGGGGCCCGTGACGTCAGAGCATAGAAGCGGCAACCCACGTCCAATTCACTGCGACCGGTTAGCGCACACCTCATACACAACACAATAATTATGGTGATCATATACCTACAAAAGATCAATCTATAAAAAAATCCAGCCATTGAAATCTAAGACACAATGGTCGGAGCAAAGATGTTTCTGTGTTCAATTGCTGGGACTTCAGCAGCAGTTGTAGAAGTGTGGCCATTTTTCGGACGTAGTTTGGATCCGACCTAAGTAAATCCTTTACAAGATCTTATGTAGCCAAGTTATCAATGTGAGTGGAATGGAAATGGTAGATAGAAAGTATATAAGCACTCGTTGGTGTGTATGTTCCTTATTGTGCATACTTTGCCTTCTCGTCTATTTAACGAGGCAGTGCAAGCGCCGCACAGTGGTGCAGGTAGTACGGGCATGCGGAAAATATTATTTTTAAATGAAAAGACGTTGCGTTTCTTCATAATACTTTATTAAAATGATATAATGAATGTACCAGTTTACAAAGAGAAAGATATAACACGTATTTTTTTTTTATTAACATGAAAATATTCATCAAATTTTTTCACATGAATTTCATATAATTAAATCAGCATTTTTAAATAAATAAAAATTAATAAACTAAATATTAAATAGAGAAGACATTGATTGAGAGATGGGTGCTATCCACTAATAAAGCTTTGGCATCATCGTGAAGAGGATAGTATTTTTTATTCGGTACTGCACGTAAACTGTTGATAAGGGGATCTGAGGTAGCTAAGAGCATATTCATAACATCTTCATTACATGATAGACGAGAACATTTTCTTGAATGACCTAACCTATAATTGCGGTAATCTTTATTTCGCGCTTCTTGAGCTTCCTCAGATAACATCCCAATAGGTAAGGCAGCAACACTTATTATTTCTTTGCCATGCAGCAAGATTTTATGCACAGTATTTGGCATATTATACCAGCTGTACAGGCTTACGTATAGTTCAGCAGTCTCGTAACAATAACTACCAAACTTATCCGAATCAACTAATGCACTAGAATTAATTGTTTGCAATATTATACCAAACCGATGAATAAGTTCTTTATCGACTCTTGTGACTTCAGCTACAATGTCTGCATTATTGAAAAATCTTCTAGACGTATTTCCATCGTTAGATGTTCCCATTCCTTGCTTTACAAAATCCACTTTTAGACCTAAACGTTGAAACAGCTCACTTTGGATTCTTTTCTTCTCTTCATCTTTTTGTTGTTTGGTAGTTGCGTTCGTTCTCCAACTGGTAAATGACATATTGTACGCAATATGTAATATGCATTCCATAAATTTAATCAGTGCGTGAAGCGGGGATAAACCGACCTTGAGAGCCTCCGTATCCACAGTTTTATTTCGCACTTGGTCAAGGTTATTCATTTCTGATGGCTTTGACTTGCATATAAAACACACTGCACATGATGATGTGTCCGTAACTGTCTGCGCTATTTTGCCATCTATCATTGTGAACACAAGTTTATGGTAGACTTTGTAAGTCTTTTCCTTTAAACTAATAACAGTTTCATTTAAGTTTGCTATTTCAGACTCCATTCTAGCAATTTCATTTTTCGTAGATTCTGTAGTTTCTTTTTGAAATTGGAATTGTACCGGGCGACAACACCTTGTAGAAGAAGGAGTTGCATTTGTCCAATACACAACAGATTTATTTTCCTTTTCATACAGACGCAGTGGAACTAATGATGTCAAAAACATATATGAATCTGACACATTTTCGTCGATAAATGACTGTTTGTACTCAGCATGACCTGATGATCCGTCACATCCCCACTTGTGTAAAAACGTTGAATTTACACTAATCTGTGTAAGGTCGTCTTCAGACATTACTTCAAATAATCTTCTGGTTGTGTGATCCAGTAATGACTGCAAACTTACACAAGCGTAGCTTTCCGTTACATCAATATCCGTGGGGTAGCATTGCCTTTTTACTTCAAGTACTTTATGATAATCGGGAAAAATATCACAACCAATACTTTTTGCTGCATTTCTCAGTACTTGATATTGATGTTTCGAAAGTGATGCATCAAGTAATAATGCCAACGCTTTTTCTGGAGTAAACTTGATAGTATCCGATGATCCTTCTTGTACGAGTACCTTAGAGGCAGCTTTCTTAATCATTTCTTCAGGAACGCTTTCACACAATCTTTTAACTTTATAGCGCTTTGTTCGATCGCAACATTCATCAAATGATTTTTCTGGTCGTCCTCTATGAGAGCGTTTTGATGGCCCTGGAACATTACTGTCACAATTCACCACATCAGTCTGCACCGAAGATGTCTCAACGGTAAAAATATTTTTCAGCCACTGTTCATTTTTTGCCATAAAAGCATTTTTATTTCTCGCTGCAGTTTGCCACTTTTTTGTAAATACGGGTAGAAAATTACGGCTTAACTTTTCATAAACTTGATTCCAAACACTTTCTGTAAGCTGTGGATACATAAGTTTTAAATTTTCGAGGCATTTATGTATCTCACGATTACTTGATATTATGATTTCCACTAAATCGGCATAGACAATAGTAAAGCTATCCATCACTATAATAACACTGTTATCGTAAGAGAAAATAATTGTAAGTGAAGTTAAAACTACCATTCAATGCTATTTATACTTACACGATATGATAAAATGTTAATTACCCTCATTAGAAACACTTATTAATATAATGCACTTTTTCTTAATTACAGAGCGTCATTAGTTAAGGACCTGGTATTTCCAAGATCGCAGGTTATCGCAGCCAAAACTAATGTATTCTTAATCTATAGGGTCTAATTAATCTCCGAAAGTATATTATTACGTATCGGTCGATAACGGAGATTAGTTATGATCTCATGATTGAAAACAAAAGGTTCCAAATGACCTTCTTCACTAAAAATGTAATAGTAAGTAATTATTCATTATATTATAACATTATGTTTACTATTTTATTAGTACACACAATAAACTTATGACTAAACTAAAAATGAAAGTTGATAATTATAGTATTTTGGTTCTATTCATACTTGAAATAACAATATTTTTTGCACGAAATTTGTAAATTCTCGATCACCCTACTTTGGCATCATATAATTAAATACTGTATAATTATTTATCCGTATTAATTTTAGGACTTGTTTCTACTAACATTCTAGTATGTGTGTACCAAATTGTAGACATTTTAAACAAGGTTGAAACAAAGGACTTTTTTCCGCCCTTGTACCAATGTGCGCCGTCACATCTTGTCTCACTGCATCGCTTATGTCTAGGAGTCGTGTCGCCACATCGGGGCATGTCTCGCGAGCAGTCCGCTGCGACCCGACGACGACGTCTCGTGACCATAGCCATGCCATAATGTACTATAACTTATAACAGCCGCAGTGCATTGCTTCTTTATTATTTTTCACTATTAAAGCTTTGTTTAACATGTATATTGTATAGGAACTCGGTCGTTAATCCCTTCCAAATAATGCTGCAATCCATACCGTCTACGAGCTTGCTACGAAGCGTAAAATGTATAATCCATCTATACTTTTGTTAGTATTATGTTCCTTGCAATCCGCCTCAGAGTGGGACTACACAATCATTCTTGTGTCGTTAAAATAAGCTTGTTATTTGAGTTGTGTCAGGTTCTGAAGTCTGTACGACTCTGGGGAGCCTCGCTCTAAACTTGCGAATATTGCATGAACTGTTGATAAGTGCGATATAATTATGTGTAACATCGCGGTCGCCTGCGTGCAGTTGATTAATGTGGATGTTAGTCAAGTACAATGCGGCATGCAGCAACGAGCGGGGGCCACCGCGAGACACCGCGGGCCACACGACCGCCCGCCGGCAGTGTGCCCCGCCGACCCAATTACGTGATACCTTTGAGCAAATAACTGCAGGCAACTTTTTGCATTACATACACAACTCCATTCATGTATTCTGTTTGTGTTTTCAATTGAATTCCGAGAGTTGAATTGAATGCCATTTTAATTAAGTGTTTTCTTTTATTGACTGACGTCGGAGTTTAGAATGAAAACACGTTGTTCTTTTATAAGCTATTCAAGTCAATTACGGTGGTGCTATACGATAGGTTAGTGACGTGACTTCTAACTGAAAAAGACAGATCATCAATCAATGAGCTTGTGTAGTCGTATATGAACTTCTAATTCTAAGTTGAACTTCATTGATAAGAAGTGAATCACGTAGATCTATTAGCATTATGAGAACATTCGTTTGGAATGATAGATAATGCTAGGCTGCTCTCCGTATAAAGAATCAGTGGAACATGATTTTCTCGAATAATCATGAGCCACAAACGGGATTAGTTCGGCGTCCAATAAATCGCAAGCTCGTCCCCCATGGCATTGCTGCATGGTTAGTTACCGACAATAGGGTACAAAGTACAAATAAACCCTCTGCTCACCCCAAGCGGATTATAAGCGTGACATTATTATATAAACGATAGATTTTTTCGATGTGTTCCCTGAGTGATTCCCATAGTCGTTGAACACCTTTCAATACCCTACAGAGTGTGATCAGATGGACTCGTATGTTATTGCTCTACAAGTCAACACCGTTCCAAGCGTTACGATTATATAAACTTTCTGCTGGCGCCATATTGGTGGTAACTGCACCTGCCGCAAAACTGCCCAGGGGAGTACTTCTTCACAGTTTCTTCACATCATAATACATACATCAAAAGTGTCTAGGGATCAAGGTATTTTTTAAATATATTTTAATGCCCTATTGAAATTATTTACAATGTCTATTAAGATTGATTAAATAAAATGTAAGTACTCTCTTTTTTGCATGAATAAAGACTGCGATTTTTGCTTATGTTAGATTTTTCACCTTAGGTAATCCTGAAATTAAAATGTAAAATGTAACGGCTCTGGCAGTGTGTGCATTTGCAATATCATGCATAAGCAGAAATGAAGCACCAAATTGGGTCCGCAAGGGCATGAAATCATCTGATACAATCGTTTCGGCGTAAATTTGTGCATTGAAATTGCATCTGATCCAAATCAGTTCGGTTCTTCCGCCGATCCAAATACCCGCCCGTACCATGATTATTCCACCACTGTATGCATGGACTTCCTGGCATGATTTTAAACATACTTGGGAGTCCAGGGGCCCTCCAATACCGTGTACGCCTAGTATTTGGCCTCATACCAAAGCGAGATTCGTCAGAAAAACACACAAAACGCCACTCTTCTTCTGCCCAATTTCTGTGTTCACTAGCCCAATGTAAACGGGCTCTGCGATTGCGAGGCCCAATAGGTGGTACACGTAGCGATTTTCGGGAACGGAGATTGACTTCATGCAAGCGATTTCTTATGGTTTGTTCGCCTATTAACATCCTTGAAGAGCTATGAAGCCTCGTAACCAACACCATCGCGGTCATTGTACAATTTCGTCGAGCAGTAATTTGTATGTAACGATCTTTTCGCGTGTGGTGATGCGAACTCGTCCTCCATGTCGCTCTATCACACTGCCAGTGATGCGGAAACGTGTCCAAAGTCGACATACAACAGTCTGCGTAGTTCCCACAGTAATTGCCACAGCACGTTGCCGAGAACCAGCTTCCAACATTCCCATAGCTCAGATCATTTCTTCTCGGCTCAAATGACGTCTTCTCTCCGTAATAACGTTCTTTTGTATTGATTCCACTCAGAAGTATGGCAGAAATTTCACTGGTTTCAAACCGATGGCAAGAATACGACTTGACAGAAGATCACGACATCCAAAACTACCTATTCCCTTTTCAAATGACGAAATTTTCTAAAAAGTGTCCTTATGAGTAAAGTATCCTTTTTAGTGACTAGCAAAAACGTGCTTGATCCCTAGACACTTTTGATGTGTGTATGAATCTGTCTCTAAACTTTACTAATGCAGGACGTCTATTATTGAACATTGCGGTACCCCCGTTTTCACTTTTAACCCCAGTGAATTGACATCATTTATTTGAACTTGTTGCTGTCTATAATAATTTAAATAAGATTTAACAAAACTGTGCGAAAGTTTACATAGTCCGTATTAATTACGTTCAAGCATAGTGTTTCGTGATATACGCAATCAAATGTTATAAAGGTCGCTTGTTATATATACTTCTAGTTATTCATGAGAGCAGTAGACAGTATGTTGAAATCTCCGTACCAGACATGAAAGAACTCATCACATTGAAATTCGCAATTTAGCAGAAGACAGCTCAAAATGTATTCTGCCTGAAAAAAAAAGTCTTCCAAATACTTGATTATAAATCTCTTCACGTAGCCGTCGCCGGGCCGTTTGGGCTGGTCGATGTCGGTGGTCGGAGCGTCTCACGTACAGCTGTGTGTATTTACGGGGGTCACACTGTAAGTTTTTAGAATAGGCCAGTAAGAAAAGCAGCCGATGAAAAAATTTTTTCAATTTCGAATTAGGAACTCTTTGGGAATCTGTAGATGTGTAATGAATTCATATGTCATTTGTCTTTACAAATTGGCGGCAATTTAAAAGTGTCTGTCGTGCGTCGAAATGAATTTGTCTAGAGAAAATTTTCGTTCTATGATTTATTATGACTTTCGTACAACAATGTTACGATAGACTTCGATTAGCATGCCCATTCCGTGCCACTGCTTAGAATTGGTTTAATGAGTGTAAACGTTGTCGGACGTCTTTCTACGGCGACTACTGAAGATAACGTGAGTGCTGTGCGGCTAATGATAGAAGCTGATAGAAGGGTGACATATCAACAGATTCGGGCAGCTCTAGGCATTGTGCATTGGTATGAGTAAAGTACAAAAAGTCTCACATGAACATTTAGGCGTCAGAAAGCTTTGTACTAGATAGATAGATACCTCATAATTTGACGGAACTGGTTTGTTCGAATGCTGTATATGAGATCGTCACGGGTGATGAAGACTGGATATATTGTTACAAACCCGAAACCAAAAGACAATCTGCGCAATGGATGTTTCCATTCGAAGATTTGCCGAAAGTAAAGAAAGGCAGAAGTCAAGGGAAAAAGACGATTGCCTAATTCTTTGGACGGACGGGTCATTTCGTAACAATTGTCCTAGAAGATAAAAATACTGTTACTGCAGATTCGTATGTCAGTCATTGTTTACCAGTTGTCTTGGAAAATGTTAGACAGTAGCGCCCAAGAAGCAGGATCCTCCTCCACGACGACAACGCTCCAGCTCACTCCGCCAGACGGACTATCGAATATTTGTCTATCTAGCGAAAGTGTGGAGTTAGTAAATTATCCTCCTTACAGCCCTGACCTGGCACTTTGTGACTTTTATTTATTTCCAAAAATAAAAGGAATTCGTTTTATGAACCCTGATGAAGCCGTGGCTGCGTTTGAAAAAGCTGTGGAAGAAATCCTTAAAGAAGAGCTCATTGCTTCAGTCAATGGTTCCAAGCCAACGCATGCGACGGTAACGGCTTAGAAAGGAACGGAGACTACTTTGAAGAGCAATAAACATATTAACAGGCTTCTACATCATTCCGATTTTTATTTTCTTATAACTTTTAGTGTTCCCCGCGTATTTGTGTGACCGTACGAAGCGTGCCGCTGCATCCGTGGGCGTCATCTCTTCTGCATCTTTCTGTGCTTTGAGTCAACCAATTGACCCCACACCATTGCTGCCGATTTATTATAATTGCTCTTTTATTGACCGCGGTTAGATAATGAGAACCTTTTATACAGGGTGGGCCATATGAGTGTTGGCGATTTAATTCTTCAATTTCTCGGAAACGCGTGGCGCGGGGCGGCGCCGGGGGGATATGTTGTTAGCTGCGCCGCTTCCTGGAAATTTAGTCGCCATGGAGCCGTAATTTGTGTCCGAGCGTATTACGAAAACAATAAAAAGTTTAGTGATGAGGCCAATTTTCACCTTAATGGCCATCTGAACAAGCAAAATTGTCGGTTCTGGTCCGAGAATAATCCCCGACGCTTGCATGAACGTCCACTTCACAGCCCTAAGCTTGTCGTGTGGGCTGGGATAACGTCAGCTGGTATTATTGGGCCATGCTTTTTTGAGGACGAAAGAGGGCAAGCGATGACGGTTAGAGCTAACAGTTATTGCAACATGATAACAGACTTTTTGGTGCCAGCTTTGCAAGAACTTCAAGGCAATACCTCGAGGATGTGGTTTCAACAAGATGGGGCCACATGTCATACGGCTAGGGTATCCATAGAGCTGCTGAAAAATGTTTTTCCCGGAAAACTCATTTCGAAAAGGGGGGATATTGAATGGCCACCACGTAGCCCCGATCTCTCTCCATGCGATTATTTTCTATGGGGCTACCTGAAATCGGTAGTCTACGAGAATAATCCGACCAATTTAGAGCAGTTGAAGAGGAATATTATTCAGGAAAGTAACAAAATACCGAGAAAAACTTTTCAACGAGTTTTCCAAAATTTGCGACTTCGGTTCCAAGAGTACCAAGCAGCCGAGGGAAGTCATTTGGACAACATTATTTTTAGGTCTTAAAAATTCCTATGTTTCTACTTTTTCAAAATACAAATATATTTTTGTTATGTTTCGTAGTCCTTTTTTAATTGAATATTGAAACCGCCAACACCCTTATGGCCCACCCTGTACAATGGGAAGCTACAGAAGAGCTACTTTCATAACTTCGTGAGGAGAAACGTCTTGATATTACGCTTTATTTATTTATTTTATAATGTCAACACACACAGTCACGACACAGTAAAACAGATACAGATACGACATATTAGTATTGAGTACAAAGGTACTGCTTACTTATTTCTTAAGAAATTTCCTCCAGAAGACCTGCGAAAGGAAAAATGAAAAAGAATTGTAGACAATGTGTGAGAACAAGAAAGAAAGAAAAAGTGTTTTCATCCCACCATCTCGGAAAGAGTATTTTTAATCTTCAATATCTGAGTGGAAAAGCCGTTTTTATTCTCTAGAGGATAAAGTAAATTGAATTTAGAACATCGTGTGCACTAAGTTTGTGAATTAAAAAAAACATTAAACCTATTTACTGCTACCTCTATGGTGCCGAATATATCATACAACTTTTTTTTAATTTGTTAAAAACTCAGACTCGGAACCTTCTTGGTGTTCTTTTTTCAATTTGCTTTGTACGCGGTTCTTTACGCGGCATTTTTTCACGTCATTGTTAAACCTTATATTAAAAACAAGAAACTTGAAAACAAGTGAAAAAACTAAAATGAGTGATTCTAGCGACGAGGAAGTTTGCTTGACGCCAACAGAATTGACTGAAACTGTTAATAATGCGCAAATGAGCTTTCTCCCTCAACAATCACGCGAGAAGTATTTAAAACAGTACGACATGTTCAACACGTGGCGACTAGCAAAAGGAGCCAAAACTTTCTCAGAAAACGTTTTGCTGGCATATTTTATAGAATTATCCGAGAACAAGAAAGCAAGCACTCTATGGAGTACGTATTCGATGCTAAAAGCAACAATAAAGATGAAAAAAGACAAACATATCGATACCTATCCTAAATTAGTGGCATTTTTAAAAAGAGCCTCATCTGGTCATCAACCAAAAAAATCGAAGGTTTTCACAGTATCTGATATTGAAAAGTTTCTTAACGAAGCACCCGATTCCGTATATTTGGTTTTTCTACAGTATCGCAATGGAAAGTGTGTTAGACAGCCTATGGGTACTAATAAAATTGGCAGTATCCCACGAGAAATAGCAACATTTCTTGAACTTCCAGAACCCCTGTTGTACACGGGTCATTGTTTCCGACGAACTTCAGCCACACTTTTGGCTGATTCCGGAGCTGATCTCCTGTCCCTTAAGCGCCACGGAGGCTGGAAGTCCAATGCAGTTGTAGAGGGATACATAGAGGATTCCATCCAAAATAAGTCTAAAATATGTGAAGGCATCGTAGGAGCCATTACACTGAAAGAGCCTCAATCGGATCCTTGGACTGGCCCTTCTACATCAAAAATAAGCCGTTATGAAACACCTAACCATCTCCCTCTCTCTCCAACATTCACGCCAAGGGAATCCGATGAATCGGTACAACTATTAAGTATGACAGATAGTTTACCGAAAAACAGTACACAAGTGACTAACACCAATATTACAGTACCAAACAAAAATATTACACTCAATTTAAATAACTGTAGCAACGTTACTTTAAAATTTTCTTAATTATAGGTACCTTAGTATTATTTTGTTATAATTTAAAGATTATTCTGTAATACTTACCTGTCATAATGTAGTAATTAATACCTAAACTGAAATAAAAGTGTACCTATCTTGTGATTGTAAACGTTTTTTTTTTGCATTTAGTCATTTCCTCGCTGAGGTGGAATGAAAAGTTACGTGTTGCACTCGAGTGCAAAGATTTTTCACCTCGTGCTCTTTTGATTCCCTCGCTAACGCTCAGGATTCTAATTTTGAATCACTCGCTGCGCTCGTGATTAAATTTTAGAATCCTTCGCTTGCTCGGTCATCAAAATTGAACACGCGGTTAAAAAGCAACTTTGCACTCTTGTATAACAAATAACTATTATTGTGACTCGTACAGGAAGTGCACACAAACTAAATTATAAAATAAAAAACCAAACTATATAAAAACAAAAAGTAACAAAAGAAAAAGGAAACAGAAAGGCCTATACGAGGCCAAAAGGCTCCTATCTCAGCATGATGCTGCGACATTTAAAAAAATAAATAAATGCCGCAACGAGAAGAGTAGAATTTGGTTTTGTGACGTCTTAAACTAGAATATAAAATATACAAACATGTAATATATCCACCACAACTACAAAGTGGACGACGTGCCTATGAAAAGGGAGGAGGCAGTGCGAGCCCTTGGTGTTCGTATGGATAGTCAATTGGGATTCCGGGTGTATATTATCAATGTCTGTAAAAAGGGATACAAGCGACTGGGATTTGTGCTTCGCAGAGCGGCAGCTTTGACAAATATTAAAGCAATTTCGGCAATAAAGTCTCATGTTGGAGCGCATACAGGTGTTAGGCATAGAGCAACACAGGCCGTGTGGCTCTATGGTGTTATGCATGTTGGGATACAACAAGTTGGAAACAAGTAGGGATCTAGCACTGGCGTCGTATATCCTTGGAGTATTCCGGGGTAACATAAATAATCCGGGGGTGCTACAAGGGATAGGCTTGTGTGCCAGATGGGTACGTGCAGCGCCGACGACGGCCCAACTTGTGCGCGGTGCCGCGCGGTCAAACTAAACTGTTAGACAACGTCCCCCTGGCCCTGACGCGAACAATGCGCACACTAAAGGTTGCCGATAGATTGGATCTTTTCTCGTGTTCACTGAGCGAGTTCGCAAAGGTAACGTTACACGTGTTATGTTTTTAATTTGTAAATCTTGTTTGGCACGGATAGTATTATGTTGTAAATTATTTCTAGAATTATTAATTAACTACACTACCGATTTGGGAGACTGTAATGGTAGCGTATGTATGTAAATAAATAAATAAAAAATAACATAAGTATACTTAAATAAACACATAATGCTAAAATATAAAACATATATATAAAAATATATACATTTTCACAGTTAAGATGAAAGGTATTGCTCTTTTAATCGATACTTGAATGAAGAAATACATAGATTTGGTTTCGTTCATCGCTCCATGTTGATGTGACCGCATAAAACGACCCTTCTGTATTTACATCTTATGCGATCCAATCGACTAATCGGGTTACTCCAGTAACTCTAATGGTATGCTCCTATTTAATTTGAGTGACTACTCGATCGATGTGCGTCGGGTCAGTCATTATGGTAATGTCAACACGTTACGACTAGGGTTAATTAATTGTATCACAGTTAACTGCTTAATCATGCAAATTGGGGAAGCCCTACCGCACTTATGGCGATTTTATAGGGAATTTAATTTTGGCCATTATAGAAGCGGTATTTTGTAGACGACATTGTCGCCATCGCGGGCAAAATCTGGAATCTGGATGAGGCTGGCACAAGGTGACAGGAGCGTGGAGATTGGCACAAGAAAATACAGGCATATTCGCAGCAGTGGGTGAAGGGGGCTGTGGATGATGATGATTTTAGATTCGGTATGAACTTTAAAGTATCTATTGTTAAGCCGTTGTATAAGAAAGGGGAGAAGACTTCAATTAAAAATGATAGACCAGTGGCATTAATACCGATATTCTCGAAAGTCACAGAACAAATAATACACCACCGAATGTACAATTTTCTCGAAAGTAAGAATGTACTGGTTGATGAACAAAAAGCTTTTAGAAAAAATAAGTCAATGTTTATTTATGATTTTCTCAATAAAATTATGTCAAGTGTAGATAACACACTACCCATCTGGGCCTTGTATACCTAAGGACATGAAAAAAGCCTTCGATCATGTTGATCATACTATACTTATAGACAAACTAGAAAGATATGGAATACGGTCGAATAATAATAATAAGAAATTTAATTATCGGCCAATGGCCTGATGGCCGAAAGCTTCGATCAACATCTCTCGAAACTCTCGTTAGGCGGTTGGATCAAGGGCCTGATTCAGAAGGCTGTACTCCTCGATACGGCTCGTATCGTGAGGAGGTTTCTGTCTCTGGAGCCCTAACCACCGGTAGCTTGGACCCTGCTCCCGATACCGGCGGACTACCATTATTATATTTTTAAATGATTTTTTTTATGTGTTTTAAAATATTTAAAAATGTATGAAAATAAATACACGGAACAATAATAAAAACGTTTATTTATAAAAATAAATACATTTACAATGAATACCTTAACAATTAAAATAGGGCACAGTTGATAATTTGCCTGAACTAGGTTGAACCTGTGCTTTAGGCTAGAAAGTGCATAAACTCAAACTCAAAGCATTTATTTCAAATAAACCAATTACAGGCACTTTTGAATTGTCAAGGGGTCGGTCAGTCAGAAAGATGAAGCTAGTTGCCCATTTCAAAGCGTAGTAGGTACCTATGGAGAAGAACGGGCAAGAAACTCCATGGACACTCTTTTAAATCAAAATATTGTTACAAAAAATTGGTTACATCATTCATGTTGTAATTATACATGTGAGAACGATGTAGAAAGACGTGCACGTTAAAAGCGTCCGTAATAAAAAGAAAAAGAAAATATGGAATTAAAATAAGCCGTGCAGGCAGCTAAGAAATGACCAGTGCCTACTGACGGCGCCCGTTCACGAACATGACGTACATACTTAACATAATAAATTCACAATGAATATAACTTAAAACTAAATTAAAGGTGCATCAGGTTGATGTTCGGACTCCATAGTTTGGATTCTTGTAAGCCATTGTTTATCAAATACAAATGATTGACATTTCCTTGCTTACCTATATATTTTTGAGGTTGCTGTATTTGTCAAGACCAATCTAGACCGGTTTACTAGGACGTCATTTTATCACAAACGGACTCGACCGCAGAACAATA
Organism: Brachylomia viminalis; assembly: GCA_937001585.2. Classification (NCBI taxonomy): domain Eukaryota; kingdom Metazoa; phylum Arthropoda; class Insecta; order Lepidoptera; family Noctuidae; genus Brachylomia; species Brachylomia viminalis. The sequence continues at coordinate 305,938 of OW443315.2, read as the reverse complement.
ATCTGTGCGTAAAAACGTCCCATACAGCATTGATGCAAAAAAGTGTTTTTTGTATGGCACCAATCATATGCAACCACATATCTAGTTCAATTAAAGAATTAAACATAAACTTATTTAAGAAAAGGCTTAAATTTTTTGTATGGCACCAATCATATGCAACCACATATCTAGTTCAATTAAAGAATTAAACATAAACTTATTTAAGAAAAGGCTTAAATTTTTTGTATGGCACCAATCATATGCAACCACATATCTAGTTCAATTAAAGAATTAAACATAAACTTATTTAAGAAAAGGCTTAAATTTTTTGTATGGCACCAATCATATGCAACCACATATCTAGTTCAATTAAAGAATTAAACATAAACTTATTTAAGAAAAGGCTTAAATTTTTTGTATGGCACCAATCATATGCAACCACATATCTAGTTCAATTAAAGAATTAAACATAAACTTATTTAAGAAAAGGCTTAAATTTTTTGTATGGCACCAATCATATGCAACCACATATCTAGTTCAATTAAAGAATTAAACATAAACTTATTTAAGAAAAGGCTTAAATTTTTTGTATGGCACCAATCATATGCAACCACATATCTAGTTCAATTAAAGAATTAAACATAAACTTATTTAAGAAAAGGCTTAAATTTTTTGTATGGCACCAATCATATGCAACCACATATCTAGTTCAATTAAAGAATTAAACATAAACTTATTTAAGAAAAGGCTTAAATTTTTCCTGTTGCATAGCATATTACAGCATTTGGGAATTTTTGATAGACAAAATGTAATGATGACTGTGACTGTGAATGACAGTTAGTTTAGTAGATTAGTTTGACATTTTTTGTATTATTGTAATTATTACTTGTTTAGTTTTTTTTAAAACATTATTTGAATATTGACGTAGTAAACTTATGTTACTTGTATATTTGTCGTTTTTGTCATTTATATTTTCTTATTTTTCTTCTGTTTCTTTTAATTTTTTTGCGAAAATCAATTAGTAGCGTTAAGTTTACTTTTTGTTTAAACATCGGTGAATATTTGTACGCCTTCTGGTATAACATAGCGCGCTTGTAATTTCTTATAACAACTATTTTATTTTACATAATTATGTTAACAAATGATTAAATTAATTATGAATTAAAACCTAAATAAATAAAAGTAAAATAGCATGTTAGCAGTTCTATTTGCAGACAATAAGTAGGTCTTCTGTCTGTGCATAGTCAATGGTTAGTAAATATTAGGGGTTAAAGTATGAAATTGCCGATTTGTACTGAAAAATTTAAATTCGTTTATTTTTAAATTTAACATATTTATTTAATCAAAATAATTACCATTATTATCTATACATGCGATAGAACTCTCGTGATCTAGATTCGACAAACTGTGTGAAAGCATTTTGTACTGCCTCCTGAGAAGAAAACTTTTTATCACGTAGAAAATGGTCAAACTCACGAAAAAAATTGTAGTCCGTTAGAGCAAGGTTTAGCGAATACGGAGGGCGACGAATGGTTTCTAATTGCAGTTCCTGTAGAGTTAAAACAGTTTCTCGTGTTGTATGAGGTCTCGCGTTATCATGGAGCAATAATGATGAAGATCGATTCATGAGTCGGGGCTGTTTCACTGCTAGTTTTGCTATCATTGTTCGGAGTTCGGCACAGTAGAAATCTGCCGTTATTGCTTGACCAGATCAGAGAAAGCTATAGTGAATAACACCATTCTGAGACCACCAAACAGTTACCATTACCTTTTTATTGGTAAGCTTTGCTTTAGGACACTGTTGCGGCGTTTGACCTGGGGTCAGCCATTGCATTTTTCGCTTACGGTTATCGTAAAGAATCCACTTTTCATCACATGTCACAATTCGATCCAATATTCCTTCATTTCTGTATCGATTCAACAAGGCAACACAAGTTTCAACACGCGTTTCTTTCTGCAGATCAGTCAAATCACGAGGCACCCATTTCTCATATTTATTTTTTATTTTATTGATTTGACGCAAATGAGTCAATATTGTTGGTAAGGTAACGTTAAACCATGCCGCTAATTCCTGGGTAGTTACCTTTCCAAGCGCAACATTGATATTGCGAGTTGTTTCTGCCGCGTTAGTTCCGCGTCGGAACTCGTATTCAAAAATAACTCGAATTTTCGAAGTATCCATCTTTCTTGTCTAAGCTGAATAAAAAAAAACAACTGAAAGTCGATAATCGAATATTGAACGAAAGAAAGAAAAATACACTTGCGTCCAAAAAAACTGGCCCACCCCACGCCCTCCTATTTCAGAGACGATATCTCAAAAATGTTAATGTATGTTTTAATTATTTGATATTGTGTACAGGTAACTAACTATATATATACTTTGATAATAACAATATTCTCGACCAGATGGACTCAATTCTTCAGATGTCCTCATCGCTCAATGCTTGGAAAAACTGCGTGACTTTTTTTGGTCAGTGAAGTTGACAAACACTTAATTTTGTTTAACTGATCGAATATTGAACATGTAACTTAAATTTGTAACCGACATAAAAAATACAATAGACTTTTTATTCGACCCGTATGTTTTTAAGTTCGCGAATTTTTCAAAAACGAATGAATCTTTTTTGATCATTTTCCACTGATTTAATCTAAATACATTTAGAAGGATTCTGGTATACAAAATATTAGGTCATTGTTAATTAAACTTATTGAAATATGTTGTTTCAAATCGAAGAGAACGGAGTGGATCGATTTTTTTGCACGCAAGTGTAGATTTATTTGTCACAGAAACACGTGCATACAAAAAGATACATAATTAGCTCTAATAATTAGAAAAAAAGTAAAAATAACAAAGAGATCTCTAATCACGAGCACAAAACAGAAATCGTCGACAGCTGCACGTCATGACTGTGACAAGAAGCACATTTTTTAAAAGAAGAACTTCATAGGTATCATGTGAAAAAAGTTTCACTCAAAAATCTCAAACCATGAAGGTTCTATGTCAATTCGAAGTACCTAATACAATAAATTGGCAATCTATTATTTATTTACAACTTTTTTATAGCTATAGTAATTTAGTTTATAGATACTTAGTTTTCTATTTAATCTATTGTACAGGAATGCCTAAGAATGTTAAAAATCTTTCCACAAAGACATGTTTTGAGGTTGCATTAGATATACATACTGGAACATTTATTTATTTATTAATTTTTTTTAATGTTGCCTCACACTAGGAATTTCTCCTGTATCGTGGGTGCGATTACAAACATTTAAACTCACATACACAAACAGCCAGACCCGGAACAACTACTTGCAGGTCATACAAATATTTGTTCCGTGCGGGAATCGAACCCGCGACACGCAGCGCAGCAGTCAATCGCTTAACCACTGCGCCAACCGTGCCGTCTCGTCGTGTCTCTTGTTAGTGTTGTCGGCATTGTAGGCAAGCATGGTGTGCTGTTTTATTACAAAGTGCATAATGAAAAGCTGGCGAACGGTTAGTACATTGCAGGATTAATATAGCAGATCTGTGGGAAAAAAGAACGGAAGGAAGTTTGCTACCTTTAAAATGGCTCTCTGAGGTCTTTCAATGGTTCTTATAACAAACCGCATGTCGAAGAAATTTGTAAAAAACTTAATTCTTTTGCTTTTGCTCTTCATATGCCGTCCAAATTTGTAAACCGTGACGCCTTGCTTATTGCCATAGCTACGTAGAATCAGTTCTAAGATACGGAGTCGTTTTCTGGGGTAACTCGACAGACAAGAATTACGTTTTCATCGCACAAAAAAAATGCGTACGCGTTTTAGGTAATCTACACTCAAGGGACTGTTGTAAGCCATATTTTGAATCCTTGAAGCTTCTCACATTGCCGTCATTATTAAATACATCTTTGAGGTGGCAGTGTTTGTTAAGACAAACCCACACCTTGTCAAAATAAGAGCCCCAGCTGATCCACGGTTAAGGAAAAGGGATTCGAACATTCTTTGTGTGGATCGCAGTAAAACAGCTCTCCTACGTAAAAGTATTTATCGAATGGTTCCAGTTATTCTCCATAAAATGAATGGCACGACAGATAAATAATCTTAATATTAACATGTTTAAAAAGAAACTGAAACAATTTTTTATTCATAAATGTTACTACTCCACAACTGAGTTTGACATGTATATTTTTTTTTTTTTGACGTTGGGTTATCAATAAATAACTTCTCCCGCTCTGGGCGGAGCGGGAGAGCGTGTCAAACTCTTACTGACTAAACCTCACCCGTGTTCCTTCAGTAGCCTGTGCCAGGGGCCAGGGTAACCCTTTCGGACTTTCCCGCAACCCTGGCAGGCATCGGCCCTAGCTGACCCCGTCATTGATGCTGAAATCTCTTTGAGGCGCGCGTGGAACACAACGCGCCGTCGATCCGGGCCTGGTCCTTATCGGACGAGCTGCCCATTGCTCGCCGGCCGCAAGCCCGCGCCTACGGTGGTTAGGAATCGGCTTGCGATTCCCGACGCCCAGGGCGTCTCCTGCGGCGGCTAGGGGCGTGAGGGTGCGAGTTTTGCCTCTCCCTCACGCGTTCCGCCTCCTCCTTGGCGAGCATTACTGCTTCGCAAAAGGAGGTGACGGCTTCCCAAGCCCTCTCGCTCCGTACCATGGCCTGGACTAGGGCCGGACGCGAGAGATCGCCACCGCCAATCGCCTCCACGAGGACACGGCGGTGCTCCGCCCAAGCAGGGCAGACCTCCACCGTATGCTCCACCGTGTCCTCCGGGCGATCCACACAATGGTGACACCAGGGGGTCTCCTGCCGCCTTATCCGGAACAGAAACCTCCCGAAGCAACCATGTCCGGTGAGGACCTCCGTCAGGCAAAAGGTGAGGACGCCGTAGCGCCTCTCTAGCCACTCCTCAAAGAGGGGACTTATCGCCGCAATTGTGGCGTGCCCAGCGCTGGGTTGCGACAACCGCAATCTCCATGTTGCCCTGAGATCCCGCCGGAGCTCTGTCCGCTGTGCCGTGATTTCTCGCGGCAGCGGAGTTACGCCCCGGCGTTTCGCCTCCTCGCGCCACTCCCATATGTGCGCTATGATTTTGCCTCCAGATCCCAAGGCGGTAATCCGGCAAGTAGGCTCGCCGCCTCACCGGAGACCGTACGATATCCCCGGACCAGCCGGGTGGACATGACCCTTTGGGGCGCGTTCAACCGGCGGGGAGTTTAACACCACTGATATTTAGATTATTATTTCTTTGACATTGGTAATTGTGTGTTAGTACGTAAAGAATCGTATGTTAGTACCTATGTAAGTAATTGAGTTATTTCATTTTAAATGCGTGTTTGTTGTGTCGACACCACTAACTTAATTATTATTTGTATGTTCTCGAGTATAGTGTAGCGAACTGACATCTTATTGCATGAAACCTCCATTTACGAATAAATTTGATTTGATTTGAAATGCAATATTGTGATCCAACTGGGGTGACTTCGACCTCGATAAGGTCGTTGATTACGAGGTATAGGAAGAAATGATAAAGGAGATTGCCCGATTTGTAAGGAAAGTTGGGTCCCAGCGGAAAATTGTTGTGCCCTGAAGATTTTTATTTTAAATAATAGTAAAAACATAGTATTTTCATAATAAGAAACCATTTTTCATTAATTCACCTTGTTTCAAGAGATATCATTGTTTTTCTGTTGTAAAAATCTAGGTTATAATTAGAAATTGACATTGACATTTCCTTCTTATTCTATTTAGATTAAGTACCTACTTCTACTACCTATCTACTATACATCAATATGGGGATGGGATTATGTCTCAGCACAATAAAAAGTAGATAGGTAGATAGATACTCATAGATGGTGTAGAAACGCCGTTTAGATATGATAAAAAATTATAATAAACAGTTTCAGCATTGGACTTTCATAATTAACGATATTGATAGGTAGTTCATGTCTAAGTACCAAAGGAAATAAAACAAATCAAAACTTGAATAAACCATATATTCTTCATAAATTATATCATCCAAGAATTGAGCTGGAGCACATACATCGTTGAAGCGGCCCCAGCTCAGATACCATAATACTGTCATAGTATGAGCACAACACCCTACTGTACGGTTACCCACTAGACAGTTACAATAGTAAGCAATGATACTATCTAAAGTATTTGCCCGATTTTCGTCTTTACTAATCAATAAATAAGAGTAACAAGTTTTATTGCTTACATGGCGGGACTTAATTCTAGCCCTAATTAAATAATAATTTTTACCCAATATTAAGGGCAAATCCTCTTCCAAAATATCATTGCTTACTTCAATATTAGCTATAAGTACCATTAGTTCTTATGTGCTCCCCATAATAGGATCTCGCCTGTTTTAGTTGGTAGGATCCCAATGCAAATCTTCTTAAAGATGTAAACTGCTTAGAGGTTAAACTTAAATAAAAATAATTGTTTTATAATGTTTAATCGTTTTATTTTTATATCGATTACTCAAAATTGATTAAAAGATGGCATTAGTTATTTAATTCTTTGATACCTGGCAACTTTTTTTTAACAATCAAATAGCATATAACCTTCCTCACAAAACGGGCTATCAAATGCAAAAAGCGAGATGGGCCAGAGATGGTCGCGTTCAAATTCAAACAAAAAAACTCTAGCTTTATTATATTAGTATAGACAATTTTTAAGTTACTAGATCAGTGGAATAAGGTTTTTCAAATGAACCAGTGTCCTCCCTTTTCACCACGACAGGGCTTTTTAAAAAAAGCGTTCGTTAGGTTTCCATTTTATGATTCAACATGAGTTATACCCGTTTTAGAGTTAATTGAAGCAAGCAGTAAAATCCAATCTGATTACCCTCTCCACCCGTTAGGAATTCATTTTTGAAAAACCCTGAATTACCTACGTACCTAGTTTTTATATTTTGTTTAAAATATTAGGACCGAGTTTCGAGTTAACTCGACAGCGCCTCCCCTTCCGAAACTGTATCCCCTCTCCTCCCCCAAAGGAGTGTAATTTTGAAAAATCATTTGGCATGTTTCAGTAACTTAAAATAAAGATTATTCATACAAATGTTTGAGCTAATCAAGCCACGCAGTAAAATCATACCCTTAAAAGTTTAGTAACCCCTGCGCCCCTTCAGGGAACGATATTGGAAAAACTCTGATAAGTATATTATGTACGTTATTCTTTATTTTTGGTTTTATGTATAAGTACTGAATGTCGAGTTAATCGCATTGCGCGTTAAAATTCTTCCATACAAACTTTGACACCCCCCAATACATTTAGGGGGTAGGTCAGACAAATTAAAATTGTTAATCTTTATGATTAACTTGATATGTATGTATTTGTGCCAAGTTTCAACTTTATTAACTCAAGGAATAAAAAATTGTATACGTACAAAATCGCCCTTTTCCCTCCCTTAAAGGTCTAATTTCCAAAAATGCCCTTCATAACGGATGCCTACGTCATAATAACTATCTGTGTGGCAAATATACCTATATACCTACATATACATACATAATTATAGAGATGTAGAGAACAGATGACATATTTAGAGACGAGTAGACGACGGTAACCATTGATGGACCGCGGTCTTATTGTACCCTTTAAAGTTGCAATTAATCAAAGCCAAATTGTAATGTTGTGCATGTACATGAACTTGTTTATCTAAAGTATTTTTTTTTTGTTCTGCAGGCAAAGTGGTGTGCGCGTCGTGCGGCGGCAAGTGCAGCGGCGAGGTGCTGCGCGTGTCGGACAAGTACTTCCACACGGCGTGCTTCACGTGCCGCACGTGCGCCGCGTCGCTCGCGCGCGGCGGCTTCTTCTGCAAGGACGGCCACTACTACTGCCCGCAGGACTACCAGCGCGCGTTCGGCACGCGCTGCGCCGCCTGCAACCAGTACGTGGAGGGAGAGGTGGTCTCCGCGCTCGGCAACACCTACCATCAGAAGTGCTTCACCTGTGCTAGATGCAAGTGAGTATCAGTCATCTTCTTCTGTAAGCACACACCACGCACGACTATCTCCCGCTGGACAACCAGTGCGTAGTCAACGCCGCGTGTTGAGAAACTCCTTCAAGGTTATCATATAATTTATATTCAGTTCTACCTTTAGATTCCTCAGATCTAACCAAAATCCGCATCGTGTGTTATGGCCTCATGAGCGACCTCAACATTCTCAACGTGCCATCGATGATTTCGAGCATAAACCAATCTCGACCGTATACTCCTCGAGTTATACCTACTTCTCTCCAGTCTCGGTTTAAGATTGTATATTGTTTTCCTTGCTTACGAGTTTATTTATACAAATTATGTACAAAAGGCTGGTTCGGGCCAGATGACTATACGCATAGCTGATGCTGAATAGGCAACTGATTATAGATAATTAAAATATACCTACAAGTCTGTGACCATCTGGAGCGACTGGAGCTGTTTCCATTCATGGCTACAAGAGTTCGTCTCATGAGACTACTCGGTGCTCTCCTCGTGCGCGTGTGTAACCACACGACCGCAGTGCAAAGAGTTTGTGCTTAACTTAACTAACCCAACTAAATGATTTGAAATATATATTGATACGTGGTATGTAACTAATTAATAATTCATTAATTAATTATTTTACAATGATTTTCACAAAGGCGTCTTTTCTCTACTTTCAATCAACAAGTTTCCAAGGAGTAAGTATTTTCAACAAGAAGGTTGGATGTACATAGGTATATCGTATATATAAATAAAAAGGCTGATTTGAGCATAGGTAGGTACTCAATATTGTATGTATTATTTAGAAGTCTTAAACTGCTGAATCGATTAAATGTATCGATACTATTTATTAAAATCCATCTTATCTGTATACTAACTACATTATAAACGAATCATTGATTTCTATTTTTATCACTGCTTTTGTTCGTAACTGTTAGAGGATTATCCTGAACGTTTTGGAATCCCAACGTGATCGTGTTTTGTTCAATATTGACAATGTCCTCGTTGCCCACAGACGCGCGTTCCCGTCCGGCGAGAAGGTGACGTACACGGGCGCGGAGGTGGTGTGCTCGGGTTGCGTGGCGGCGCCGCAGCGCCAGACGGCGCGCGCCGCGCCCGCGCAGCTGGCGCCCGCGTCGCCCGCGTCGCCCGCGTCGCCCGCGTCGCCCGCCTCGCCCGCCTCGCCCGCCTCGCCCGCCTCGCCCGCCTCGCCCGCGCGGCCCGGCTCCGCCACGCCGCACGACCAGAACGGTACGACTGTTCGACAATGTGTATATTGGAAATACAAGTCATAAGCCGTCCCTCATTGAGCATACATGTACACTGTACAGTCACTGCCAAATTTGTTCGTCACCTTATGGGCAATTTTTCTGTTCATTGCACGACAGTACCTGTGTTACCGACTCACCATAGTATATTGCCTCGTAATGTCATTCAGCAATCTTCGTAACGCATCGGAGCGAAATGTAAATGTAAAACAGACAATCAATCAATCTTCCTAGCCTTCTTTCCAACTATGTTGGGGTCGGCTTCCATGGAGCAACTGCCTATCTGACCTCCACAGCCCAATTATTGGTTAACACGATAGTCCTTGGTAAGACTGGTTGTCAGACTTTTGGGCTTCTGACTGTCTCTAACGACTGGCCAAGATATACGGATTTAAGCTACACCGAGTGGGGTGCGAGCCGTGCCATATACGAGGCGCGGGCAAGGCGTGGACCTAAAACTTCACGATCATTTTATATGAAGCAGTTCTTGCTATACCGTTTAGCATCCGTGTCCCGTCCGACTTTCGGCGGTTCCAACGAATTAAGCGGACATGGACGCGGCAAGCGCCCGTGACGGTCTAGCACAAATCATCCCTTTTGCTAGGCCGACACAAGCGCGAGTCGCGTTTTTTTTGTCGTAGATTGGAATCTGTCACCTGTGCCTCGCCCGCGCCTCGTACATGGCACGGCTGGCGCCCGACACGGTCTAGCATAAATGATCCGCTTTCTAAGGCACGGAGGGGTCTCGATATGTAATGGATGGTCACCCTTCCCCGAAGCAACCGCGGCAAGCGTAGCTCAACCTTCCATGGACCCGTGCGGCTGTTAACATTTAGCCGCGCGCCCCTCGACACACTAAAGAACGTGAAACTGACAATCAAATATAAAATAAATCGGTTGTCTGTAAAGTCGGTTTACTGACGATAGTTGAACGTGACAACGTCATAAGAAACAGGGTCCATAATTGTATCTTAGCTTTAAGCCTATTTTAACAACTCAATTCACATTATGGTATGCAAATAAATGATAATTATGATGATGATAAAATACTGATGGAATGGTTGCATTTTTCAAAAGAAAATTTTAATTTTATCTGTTTGATTGATATTTTGTATGGATATAGAGAAGGAGGTAAATGGAAATCACAATTGAATTGATCAAGTTACATTTATTTGTACGCATAAATACAATAATTATGTAAATTTTTACCTTTATCGACGCAATTATCGTTGCTATAAACAATTGACACCACATTCACTTTTCACTGCACTTCATACTTGACTGTATTATTGTATAGCAGGTGTCCACGCGGACGTATCGCTCACTCAAGTAGGAGAGAGACAGATGTCGAACGCTGCCGAACGCGGAGGCCGATTGTGCCTCTTTGTCGCTCGTTCCGCGCTCTCGCTTGCACTTCAAGCCTTAAATGGAACACCTCAGAGCGAGGTAACGCCGCATGAGTCATGTTTTTTCGTGCGTGCAGCCGGCTCCATCGAGTTATAAGACGTTGTCACGTCAAAATCATTGCTAACCATTCCAACAAATGACCACGCCTTTATGAAGGTTTTAGATTGATGTCAACTCGACATTGGTCAAAGGTGTAGGTATGCTCTTTTGATCTTTGTTATCAAGTATACGTTATAATAGTTTTCTATGCAATAGTCAGAAAACAATTCGAAAACGGACGAACATAATATAAAAGACAATTAATTATTTATTGAGTGCATGTCTGAAGAAATTGTTTTTATATGTTCTTGTGTTCTACAAGAGAAACTATTGTTATAGTATAGTTAACATCTCGCTGCAGACTCGGTCATAAATCATTCGAGTGTTTCGCTCTCTTTCCCACTCACGGGCCTTATGGGCAGGCCACGCCCACACGTAGTCCTGTGTATTACTGCAGTCGATGAGTGATATCGATAGTTTTATATATTTATAAACAGGTGATAGAAATAAATACACATTTTTTTTATTTTATTACCAAATTTACTACAAAGCATATTAAATATATAAACAAAAGAACGTATATATAAAACTAAAAATAGAAAATTAAAATTCTTCGTCTGAGTCATCATCGATAATGGCCTTGAGCGCGCGCAACTAGCGCACATCCCTACTTCGATTATGATTTATGACCAAGTCTGCAGCGAGATTGTAACTATACTAGGTATAGTTGCTAAACAGAACAGGTCGTCGCTAAATGGAGCGACACAACAACAAAGGAACTGAATTCCGTGTCATAAGACTTGCATATGTATGGGCTTTAGCGAACGCTTTCTCCTTGCCATGAGTTCGCAGAAGACGCGAATTCATTGACCCTTCTTGACCTTGAGCGACCGTGACATTGACGCGCACTCCGCCGCACACCGCACAGCACACACCGGTACAGAAGCCTTGCGTCAAGTAGTTACTGCCGAACTCACGCACTTTTAGACGTTTCACGCAAAGTGTCGGATATTGCCCAATCGCGTGCAGGGCACAAAACATGGTGATTGACCGTTAAATAGAGTTCTCATGAGCTATGGGTCTTTCATGTGCGTTACCAAGACTTGCTCTGCTATACATATTGCGTATCTCCGTGGTGCTAATATTTACTGACTAAAACAACATACGACGTGAGGGCCTTTTTAGTGTTTTTTTTTTATACAAATTGTTAGTTTGTAATGCTTTGTCTTTATTTCAGAATGTGCTGGATGCGGACAAGAGTTATCAGAAGGACAGGCTCTCGTAGCATTAGACAGGTGAGTCTATGCACCGTTTTTAAATCTCTGCAATGTTTTATAAAATAATGTTAAAATAACGCATAATAACTAGGTAACCCGGAGTAGACGTCATGGCTTCCTGACCAAATTTGTTTCAAAAAACATTCACGGGGCGATGAGGCGTGGTTAATGAATGAGGGCGGCGCGCGGTAGGACATGCGGGCTAAAGGTCGCGCCATCTCTGTGCTTAATTGGACTCAATTATGAATTGCTACAGGACTTTATGCAAAGTGATCTGGCGGTCAACCTCGTAAAATATTAATGGATGCCTGGCGTCTCGAATTAGAGGCAGGTAGCGCCGACTCATCATAAATAATTTCGTAAATCTACACGGGAAGGGAGTTTTAAGAGTGGCAGAATTTTAGCACAATGTTAACCCAAATGAAGGTTGACCCACCCAGTAACTAATATCGATGGCATTTTTTCTAATCCTGTTGTTAGTTACAATAATAATAAATTTATTTCAGGCGACACAGGCTCACAGCCTTAACCTAAACATACGTATTTTTGTTATAAACAAACTCGTTTAGTAAATATTTTAAGTTAGTAGCACTTTTGTTCTGATGTTCTTATATGATTGAGGAATGTTTGGTTTGGTTGACGTGCGTGTCGCGTCGTGCAGACAGTGGCACACGTGGTGCTTCGCGTGCGGCGAGTGCGGCGCGGTGCTGCAGGGCGAGTACATGGGGCGCGAGGGCGTGCCGTACTGCGAGCGCGACTACCAGCGCATGTACGGCGTGCGCTGCGCCTACTGCCAGCGGTACATCTCCGGCAAAGTTCTGCAGGTACTCCCCTCATACATATACAGCAATAGCAAGGTTTTTTTTACCACAAATCTACCTTTTTTCCAGGCGTTGATACGTTACATATACCTGCGAGTGGACGCAGTGTACTTAGATTTTTTGCAAGGCTTTTGACAATGTAGTACATGATTCCTAAAAAAAAAAAATGCTGTTCCATACATTTTGACCACGTAGGTATTGCACTTTTCTATGAACAGCATAATTATTTTTTTGATAACCGACTTGAATCATATGCTGAATTCATGGTTGCAGTTGCGCGTCGATGTACCTGTATTTCTGGCACACATCTCCTCCTAGCCCCGCGCCCCGTCTGCGTAGTGCATCGTTGTACCCCCGTCTGCGTAGTGTTCGTTGTACCCCCGTCTGCGTAGTTCATCTTTGTACCCCCGTCTGTGTAGTTCATATTTGTACCCCCGTCTGCGTAGTTCATCTTTGTACCCCCGTCTGCGTAGTGCATCGTTGTACCCCGTCTGCGTAGTGCATCGTTGTACACCCGTCTGCGTAGTGCATCGTTATACCCCCGTATGCGTAGTGCATCGTTGTACCCCCGTCTGCGTAGTGCATCGTTGTACCCCGTCTGCGTAGTGCATCGTTGTACCCCCGTCTGCGTAGTGCATCGTTGTACCCCCGTCTGCGTAGTTCATCTTTGTACCCCCGTCTGCGTAGTTTATCTTTGTACCCCCGTCTGCTTAGTGCATCGTTGTGCCCCCGTCTGCGTACTGCATCTTTCAAGTTGATTTCAAACACTTGATAAGATAGGTAATAAGTTAACTTTTGTCCGAATTTAAAAGTTCTTCAAACTTCCCAGTTCCCACGTCGCGGTCGTGTATCTGATTACCAGAGGTCGGAATTAGGTAGCGTTATTTATGTACTTACACAAATTTCATACAGCGAAAGAATAAAGTGGATATGTCTCAAATACCGAGATTAATTTTAAAGAGCAGAACAATCTCGTGAATTATTCAATAAAAAGTTATACAGTAATCTCGGAAGCGCACGCATAAAATCTTAGTGGCACTTTGAATTAATCGGACAAAGAAAATGATTCCGATGGGCCTTTTGAATAAGCAAACCCTCACGAGTCTAGGCTAGAAGCAAAAGTATTTTCTTATTTATAAAAAAGGCGAGGTATAAGTATGAGAATTTGCTTAAGACTATGACTATCTTGTATTGTGAATTAATGTAAATACTAATAAAAATTGTATGTTAATTATCTTTGTTTTATTTGTCTGTCCATCTCTGAGCTTTTTATTATTATTTATTTGTAATATTGTTGGCCACACGGGATTGTCCCTTAGCAATCCCGGGAAGATCCATATTAATATCAATATTTCGATGCAAGTACAGAAATAACTCTACCTAGAAGTAAACAAAACAAATATTTTTATTAATAAATTGAAACAATTTCTGGAATCCAAGTCATACTACTCATTAAAGGAGTTTTTAGATGACAAATGATTGCAAAATAAAATTATGCTCCCTCCTATACTTACACCAAAAATTATGAAATATAAATCATTTAATACAGAATATAGAAAATCAAATTTAAATAGGAATGCATAAATAATAATATAATTTAATATCTAATAATAAATTAAACTCTAAGAATTTCATAATTTTTACGTACATTATTTATGAGCAATACATAAAAATTTAAATAACTAATATACTATACCTATATACACACCTAATAATATATTATACGTAATTATATATACATAATTATACACCCAATTAAACAAATGTAATAATTAATAAAAATATTGAATTTTATTGCTTGAATTGCTACTTAGCCCTCTTCCTCTCTCCTAATTTTGCTGTGCCCGACAGGGTCCAATTGATCTTTAACTCTGTTATACCATCTATGTAATACATATATGGAATGCAATAAAGAATTGAGTATTCATTCCGACCTCTGCTGATTACGTATCGATGTTTATCCCTATATTTCCGTATTTCCTTTAGGAAGCATTGATTAATTCCGTTATATAACTCACAATGATAACAACAATAGTATCGCCGCGTAGCGGGCGCCCGCGCCGTGACGTGTGGCGCGTCATATCACAGCTGTGATGTCACACAACGGGATTCGTTTGTTTTGATACCATTGTGACGTGTGCACGCATTGTTCCGCTGTTCGTATTGTTACATATATAACTTGCCGCTACTACATGTCAGCGCCCAGTTAATACATCCGTGCCATCACAAAATGATCATCATGGATAAGTGTAGATGACAGTCGGCGGCCGCGGATTGAACCATCATGATTTTGGTTCTGGAATTTCGAATAAAATAGCGATACTAATAAGTAGCTGCTCTACATATTTTTATAAAGAAAATAAACACAACATTTTGTGTAGGTTTGTATCGAACTCTGTTTGTGTGCATATAACAGGTAACAGGTAAGTCCAGTTAAACAAGAAAAGTTTTGCGATTCAATAATATTCCTGTTTCCGAGTTAGCACGAATGTCGCACCACGGAGTAACCGCCCACAGACGCAAAGCTTTTAAGTTTTGTACTGCCGCGCTTTGTAGTAACCTATCATAAAAAGCGCGTTTGTATAAAGTTTTCTCTCTGTCTGGGTACCTACTCCACTGTCACTCAAAAGTTTTGAAAAGTCTTTAATCATGTTAATACAAAAGAGACAAGTACTTTATCTTCGGCTGTAGCAGCTAAGTATTAGACCTTACCATCGCGTCTTCGTATTTCGAAGAATAGACGATGATTCCCGAAGCGCATACTTTTCTTGGGATATCTGTGTGTAATGAGCATGTGGTATGCGCGCAGGCCGGTGACAACCACCACTTCCACCCGACGTGCGCGCGCTGCAGCAAGTGCGGCGACCCCTTCGGCGACGGCGAGGAGATGTTCCTGCAGGGAGCCGCCATCTGGCACCCGCGCTGCGGGCCCGCGCCCCTCGACCCCAACGACCTGGACGCCAGCGACCAGGCCGCGCACGACCGCGCCTCCGCCGACCTGCAGGTGACACACACATACACACGCCACACCCGCCGTCTGGCACCCGCGCCCCTCGACCCCAACGACCTGGACGCCAGCGACCAGGCCGCGCACGACCGCGCCTCCGCCGACCTGCAGGTGACACACACATACACACGCCACACCCGCCGTCTGGCACCCGCGCCCCTCGACCCCAACGACCTGGACGCCAGCGACCAGGCCGCGCACGACCGCGCCTCCGCCGACCTGCAGGTGACACACACATACACACGCCACACCCGCCGTCTGGCACCCGCGCCCCTCGACCCCAACGACCTGGACGCCAGCGACCAGGCCGCGCACGACCGCGCCTCCGCCGACCTGCAGGTGACACACACATACACACGCCACACCCGCCGTCTGGCACCCGCGCCCCTCGACCCCAACGACCTGGACGCCAGCGACCAGGCCGCGCACGACCGCGCCTCCGCCGACCTGCAGGTGACACACACATACACACGCCACACCCGCCGTCTGGCACCCGCGCCCCTCGACCCCAACGACCTGGACGCCAGCGACCAGGCCGCGCACGACCGCGCCTCCGCCGACCTGCAGGTGACACACACATACACACGCCACACCCGCCGTCTGGCACCCGCGCCCCTCGACCCCAACGACCTGGACGCCAGCGACCAGGCCGCGCACGACCGCGCCTCCGCCGACCTGCAGGTGACACACACATACACACGCCACACCCGCCGTCTGGCACCCGCGCCCCTCGACCCCAACGACCTGGACGCCAGCGACCAGGCCGCGCACGACCGCGCCTCCGCCGACCTGCAGGTGACACACACATGCACACATCCCACAGCCACTCGCACCCACTACTTACACGCATTATACAGGTGTTCTGATAAAAGAGAACAATATTTTTGGAAACTGGTGCCATCTATGATATGGCAATATGGAAAAACACAATTTGGTTTTTATGTGTGTTATTATTTGATGAAGTGATGATATTTCACACAAATGTCATCACTGCATCAAATAACGGCCACATATTGTTCAAGTCCGTGTAAATTGTCTTTCTATATGATTCAGCTGAGCGACAGACTTCATACGAACGAAGGATGTTAGTATACCACCCGCACAGTAGACACAAGTTGATATTTCACTTGGGTGTGTGTCGTACAGTCCCGTGGGTCACATTTGACTGTTGTGTGCCGCACCGTAGATGTAGACACGCCGCGGATGCTGCCGACGCATATTCTATTTATTGTTCTATTCTATTACAATGCGTTGCTGTCTATAAATTGGTTATTATAACCGATTTGGTTATGATTGGTTATAACAATTTTATGTGCCGGCAGAATCAAATATTTATTTTGTTACTTTTCTGTTTTTCTTTCAGTACCGTTGTGTTTAATTTTTTGTCATTTTGTGACAATTGCATTTCACACAGATTACTTAGTATCGGTGTAATGCGACTGGCACTGCTGCCGCGCTGCACCCCAACACACGAGTAACTGTAGCTGTGAATATATTGCACCCTCACTGTTTTATTACTTGTGTATTATACAGGGTGTAAATGACTGCAGTGCGCATTGGGAACAGTTATCGTTACAGAAACACACTTTCAGATTCCATCAACCAATTAAGGACATATTTTTGTTCACTTACTAATGTCATTTACATCATGTACGTCTTGCTTGTGTATCTCGAATTCTAGATACAATTTGTAAATCAGTTTTTTTATGTAAGTAAATCATAATTCTGGCAATATTAGAGACACTGATTATGATCACAGGCAAGACCACGTTTGTTCACGTAAGTTGGTCTTATAAAGAAACATTTCTAAAACAACACGCATACGTGTACAAACGTGAATTGATTTATAATTTTCAATGTTAATTTGCAACAGGGCCGGCTATCACGAGCCAACTAGCTCTACACTAGGTTGGCTGTTGGCTGTTGGCTGTTGGCTGTTGGCTCGGGACAGCCGGCCCTGCGTCCGCCCGGCGCGGCGCAGGCGCTCGGCACACGCGCCACTAGGCTGCCTCCGGCATAACGTGACGCGTACCATCGGGTGAGATACGTCTTGGTCGATGGCTCCTCTAAAGAGACGCCTACGACAATGATACGTTACCTCCCGTATTCATGGGCAGCAAATTGCACGACATGTTGCGAGCAACGTTTGATGTAACCGGAAACAATATCTAGCAAGTGTTTCTGAACTTTAGTGAACTATGAATACGAGGCTTAACATTTGCCCCGTAACGTGCGCACGATACGTTATGTTGGCACCGCTCTGTGTGCAACTGCGCCCGCGCCGCGGACCGCGCGTGACGTCGCTTGTTGTCTTCAGTTCTCGCTGCGCTCGCGCACGCCCAGCGTCAACGGCTCCTACTGCAGCCCCTACAGTAGCTTGACCAGGAAGGTCCGTCACACCCCTTTTTTTTCTTTTTATTATTTTTGCTTTTTACGTGTACTCTTGGAGAATTCATCGGCATTTATAAAAAAACATCGCGCCCAGAACGCAATCATAAAGCCACATTTACACGGTGCAAGTTTGTTGCCTGTGGCATACCATAGAGTTGAAGCAACAAATGATTTGCATCGTCTGTTTAGACCTTTAGACGGTGTAACTTTAGTTATTGCTTCAGACGTATGGTATGCCACAGACAATTAAATCGCACCGTGTATAACAGGCTTAGTGCTAAATTGATCGACGAAGTTCACTGCACGTTCTGCTCATAAAGCAATGACCCAGTCTGGAAATAATCCTCTCTCATTGAATATGTTGTATTGTTACACTTCAAGGGCACACGGTTTTTATTATTATCAGTTGACACATTTACACGTTTCAGTTAGTTTTAGTTCTTTTATTTATGGTTGTTGTTGTAAATTGTAAGTTCGTACCGCGCACGACGCCGCCGCCGACGCTCAAGCATGTGGATGTGTCCGCTAACTGTGACTTGAACTTTCAGACTAATTGTAGAAGATGATAATTATAGCAAATCATTGGGAACATAAAGCCATTAGAATGTTAAAATAAAATAACAGTATCATCGTAGTTCATAATAAAACATTGCTACGCGCGATGCTACGGCGTAGCTCATACTGTGCTACGATCGCGTAGCCTCCAATCTCACAGTATGCTACATTGTAGCAATAGTATTGTCCAATATACACTTAAAATACTATCTATATGAATTATTATGTTTTTGAATACACCCCTTTTATGATGTTACTAATGAAGCCGAAAAACTAGGCGTTAAACCTTTTATTTGTGCCTTGTTGTTGGTTTTAGCGAGTTTCAGTAAAAACTTAGCATCTTCTATTAGATATAGTGGATTTTTTGGGAGCTCTTGAGTTATTTACAGTGATTGGAAAGGTAGTGCAATTTACGCGAGATTTGATGACGATTTCTTAGTACTGACATGCCATAAAAGTACTTATTAATATTCTAGTAAGAGCAATACGCAACAGTCGACAGTAATAACTTCAAATAATAATAATAGTATTTGAATTCAACATTCTTACAATGTTTAACTTGCTGATACTACTTTCACTTGACATTATTTTTGTACAAAATAGTTTGTTTCGGCGCAACAAACGGCGGCAATTGATAGAAAATTCGCCGGTAAATAAATTTGCAATCTGGGGGACTGCCGACGGAAGTGAAAACCCCATAAAGTACACAGGCCGCTGCACGTCGCCAGTCAACTGTCAACTGGTGCAACTCGACACATTAGCAGGTCCGCGACGGTAGCATGTCGGTGACGCGACTCCATGATTTTGCCCCTAGCAAAGATCGCTCAACGCGGCTAAACAAGTTTTCACTTCAAAAAGAGATAATAAATTCCGGAATCCCGCAAGCCTGCCTACCCATACTAATAGGACGTCCTAAACCCTAAGTTGCACTACTCGTTCCGATTGTTAAGTATCTGCTTGGGGTACTGCGGCAATGAGGACAGAAGGCCGGCTCCATAGAACGAGCGACACGCACACACAGACGCGTCTCTTTACAGTGAGTGCAAGTGCACTCGCTATTAGGGTAACCATTCGTCTAGAATTGTCCTAGCTAGTCCGGCTTTGTGGCCACCTTTCGGACTGTCCGACCTCGTCATTAGCCCGGACTTTTCGACTTAGAATATATCTTGAGAAAATTAAAAAAGGACAATGACTGCAGGAAGAAAAAAATACTACATACTTTGTTGCAATTGTCCGGGTTTTTGTCAAGACTTTAAAATTTCGAAATGGTAACACTACTCGCAACCGGCAATCCGTTGAGATCTCCGTTCGTGCGCGTCGCAGTTGTACATGTAGCCGGCCTTGTATGTCGCGCTCGGGAGCGGGCTGTCGCTGTCGGCGGTACTCCAGCTGATAGCTGACGTCCGTGTGCAGTACGGCTACCGCGCGGCGTCGCCGGGCCTGGTGCTGCGCGAGTACCGCGACGCGGGCGCGTGCTCGCCGCACCGCATCACCACGTACTCCTACCTCACGAGCGAGCCCTCGTACCTGCGCCGCCCGCTGCAGCCCTACGACCGCCCGCCCACCTCGCCGCACTTCCACCGCCCGCCCTGTACGTATATACATCACTTTATGCTACAATACCACTATCAAATCAAAAATACATACTGAAATCCAGAAAAAAAAAAAAACTGTAAAAATATCCTGTATATAAAACAAATCTCTCATGTCTATGCATAACTCAGCATCGACTACAGGTATCCAACAACGAGGTGAATGGATTAATGAATAGAAGCAATAATGTACTTATAACAAAAAAGAGAAATTTTCCTTGAGTGACGTGAAATATTGTCGCTAAGAAATTGCTAAGAAAATTACATTGGCATGACACAACAGCCTGTATAATGATTGGGTGATTCGACATAAATAATGTATGTAGAACAAAAAACATTAGCCGTCACGGGAAGCGGCAGATGTGAAAATCGAAACTATTTTGTATAGAAAATAGGGGGTTCACCGAGCCGAATGGGTACAGAGTCGCAGAGTTACGAGCGCGTGGCGACTGTTCGCCGGACAGAGTCGGTCTGACCCGCCGCATTAGATGATTCCCATAAAAAAAGATAAATCTGATACACGTCACGGCACGTCAGTAAGTTGCTGGTATTAAGCCCGAGCGGTGTGTGTGTCACAGCGTCGGCGAGCACGCGCGCGTCGTCGCGGCCGGGCAGCAAGGCGTCGTCGCGCCCGGGCATGCGCGCGCTCGTGGACTCCATCCGCAGCGACACGCCGCGCCCCAAGTCGCCGCGCATGAACAACGAGGTAAGGCAGCATTGGAGGGCTTTGACCCCGAGATCGAGATCAGTTAAATTTTTTTTTATAACGTTACCCTGTGTGACAGTAACGTCACCCTGTGTGACAGTAACGTCACCCTGTGTGACAGTAACGTCACCCTGTGTGACAGTAACGTCACCCTGTGTGACAGTAACGTCACCCTGTGTGACAGTAACGTCACCCTGTGTGACAGTAACGTCACCCTGTGTGACAGTAACGTCACCCTGTGTGACAGTAACGTCACCCTGTGTGACAGTAACGTCACCCTGTGTGACAGTAACGTCACCCTGTGTGACAGTAATGTCACCCTGTGTGACAGTAATGTCACCCTGTGTGACAGCAATGTTACCCTGTGTGACAGCAATGTCACCCTGTGTGACAGTAATGTCACCCTGTGTGACAGAAATGTCACCCTTTGTGACGGTAATGTCACCCTGTGTGACAGTAATGTCACCCTGTGTGACAGTAATGTCACCCTGTGTGACAGTAATGTCACCCTGTGTGATAGTAACGGTGTGACATTGCGGTCGTTCGACGTCGACCACTCTATATTGGTCGTCTCAAAACGTGATCGATGATAGATCGGTTATGCTCTGAGACTCTTCCAACGTTCATGCCGCCAGCCTAGCAGGGCTGCCGCACAGTAGGCAGAAGCTGAGAGCCAGATTTGTATTGGGATGACTAAGAACTACCGGCATAGTAATAACAGAGCTTGAGTGTTACGAGGACCTTGCGGCGTCCGAATAATTGATAGGGTTGTTGGTAAACATTGAGAAATTGTCACTGTCACTGTATTGACAAAACAAGATGGCGGCGTTAGTTCCGAATTTGGCCTCACGCCACAAAATCCTTGTAGCGTTGTACGTTCTGATGCCTTTTTCTGGTAGTAATGTATGGTACGCGCTGTCCCAGGAGCCGATCGAGCTGTCGCACTACCCGGCCGCGTACAAGCCGCCGCCCGGCACGCAGTCCAAGATCGAGCGCGACGACTTCCCTGCGCCGCCCTACCCGTACACAGACCCAGGTACGCACAGCTTCACGAACCAGCTAGCCCAGCAAACATGATAAACAGGTTTTGTATTTTTACATAAACATTTTATAACGAGTATGTGGACCAGCAACGATACACAAGCACATTTAAGTAATGTTTGTGTTCGTCTTAAGTACCGGTTATTCATCCTCCTAACTGTAATATTATAGATGTGAAACTAAGTTTATTTGCTTGATAACTTTTCACGCCCTAAACCGCTGAACCGATCATCATGACATTTTGCATATTCGTTGTCAGAAATACAGAGAAAAATACCCACCTTTCATCCAGAAAAAAAAGTACTGTTCTGAGCCCATGAGTGCAACGGCCAAACAACAAACAGAGTATAACCCGAATTGATTATCAAATTCTAAATTAATTCTAATAGAGCGAAGCCGCGGGTAAAAGCTAGTAACATTATAAATTAATCGCAATCGCAACGAGCTCGCAGGCACTGGCCTGAAAATAGCCTGCTGGTAATGGCGACGTCGGGCGTGGCGTTGGGTCGAGTCCACGGCAAGTCTGCCCGTGTCCGTGCTCTTTTTGAAAGTATCCGTTACGACAGTCGTAGCAAAGTCAATGATAAAGCAGTATAATATTTTAAAGCTGGAGCTTTAAAAAGTTGAATTCACTTTCCATTGCTAGCGCATGTGACCCGTTCGAACTGGTGTTCATAATGTTGGCAGAACGTTATCGGAACAATAATGTACCACAGCGCACTGTGAGAACTACTGATTTCGTATCGAATATTATATATTTTTTTTAATTTAGTAAATTTTATTTGGGGTTATCTATAATCACCAGATCCATGTCGACTAATATACAGCTTTCCAAAGAAAAGTATGCGCTTCGGTAATGTTCGTGTCTCCGAATGACCCCGAACGTTTCGCCACAGAGTAAACCCTCACAGAGGAAATGCTTCTCAGTTTTGTACTCTATCATTGCGCGTTTGTATGAAGTTTTCTCTCAGTCGGGTTACCTACTCCGATCTCAGATCAACACCATTCATCAAAAGTTTTGAATAGTTTTTTTGGTACGGCATAGAGTTGTAATATATTAGGTCCTTCCATATGAAATTGGCGTTTTGTATGGAAAAAGCAAAACGATTTTTTTAAATGAAATTATTTTAATTTATCAATCAAAGTATGATGTACCATTGTTATCTATGCACTTTCGCCATTTAATCGGTAGTTCATTGATTCCTTTGCTCTGAAAAAATTGTGGGAGTGAGAATCAATAAAGTCTTTGAAGGCGGTTTTGACAGCCTCATCGGAAAAAAATATTAAATTAAAATATTTGTTATATATATTTATTTATTATTTATTAATTTTTTTTCCTTGCAAGAAGTTGTCCAAATTCCGGAAAAGTGGTAATCTGTTGGAGCAAGGTCCGGGACGTTCCAATCGCAGCTCCTCTAATTAAGCGACCGTCTGTTGTGCAGTGTGTGGTCTAGCGTTGTCCTGAAGCAGCAGTGGGCTAGAACAATTGACCAGTCTCGGTTGTTTAACGGCTAGCTTTTCCATCATGGTTTGCAACCGTTGACAGCACAGATCTGCCGTAATAGTCTGGCCAGATCTTAGGAAGCTGTAGTGGATGACACCAGCACTGGTCCACCAGACACTTACCAGTAGGTACCTTTTTCTGAGCCAACTTTCGCTTGGGGCAGGATTAGGCCGGTTCTCCTGGGTTCAATCATTGTGAAGCTCGTTTCCGATTATCGTACAGGATCCATTTTTCATCAGAAACAACGATACGATTCATAACGCCCTCGTTATTGTGACGGTTGAGTAATGTAACGCAGCACTCGACTTGTGTTTGTTGGTTTGCTTCACTCAATTCAAGCGGTACCCATTTTTAGAGCTTTTTCACTTTTCCAATATGTTTCAAGTGAATTAAAAT
Organism: Brachylomia viminalis; assembly: GCA_937001585.2. Classification (NCBI taxonomy): domain Eukaryota; kingdom Metazoa; phylum Arthropoda; class Insecta; order Lepidoptera; family Noctuidae; genus Brachylomia; species Brachylomia viminalis. Next base: position 281,998 of record OW443315.2, on the reverse strand, counting down.
AGTTTTATCACTCACACCGAAGCCTGCCACGGTGGAACTCGTATTCGTAAATTACCCGATATTTTAAGTTTTCCATATTGTGAACAGAACGAAGTCAAAGAAAAATCAAATGGCGCGAAAACAAATAAATCGCTAAATTGGAAACACAAATAAACAAGCCTAAATTTTAAATAAATTTGAATTTGCAATTCCTATTGAAACGTGTACGATATTTGAGATCAAAGTGGCCAGTTTGACAAATCGCCAATTTCATATTACATTGTAAGGACATAACATGATATTGTAAACACGATAATACAAAATTGGCAATTACTTCCATGCTTGTAACAGCTGTATATTAGATCTCATCATTAGCTTTCGTGTTCCCGAAGATAGACGATGATTCCCGAAGTGAATACTTTTCTTTGGTCTGCTGTACCTTCTTAGCTGCAGGACTATTCCCGACTAGTCACGTGAACTATTTTGATACTTTGTCTTTTAATTTTTTCTTTGTGATACGTACCTACTAAAAGCATTTCTTATCGCTGAATGTGTAACGAATGACGTGTTTGCAACGCTCCAGAGCGCCGGCGTCGCTGGTCGGACACGTACAAGGGCGTGGCGGACAGCGACGACGAGGCGGACGGCAAGCTCAACGGCAACGTCAACGGCAACGGAGTCGATCCCAAGCTGCGGCGCGAGGAGCGCGAGCTGGCCAAGATCGAGACCGGCATCGCACAGGTACTCACACATCAGAATCTATCTGCCCAACTATGTTAGGGTCGGCTTCCAGTGTAACCGGATGCAGCTGCACCAGTATTGTATATGGATCGACTGCCTACCTGACACGATTCCCCTTGGTAAGATAAGATAGCACTGGTTGTCAGACCTTTGGGCTTCTGACTACCCGTAACGGGACAGCCGGGACCAACGGGGTAACGTGCTTGCCGAGGCATGGAGGGGTCTTGATATGTAATGGATGGTCATCTATCTACGAACCGACCGCGGCAAGCGTAACCTCACGTCCGACCAACCCGTGCGGCTGTTACACTGAGCCACGAGCCCCTACCCCCACACGCAAGCTGTTGCACTGAGCCACGAGCCCCTACCCCCACACGCAAGCTGTTGCACTGAGCCACGAGCCCCTAACCCCACACGCAAGCTGTTGCACTGAGCCACGAGCCCCTACCCCCACACGCAAGCTGTTGCACTGAGCCACGAGCCCCTACCCCCACACGCAAGCTGTTGCACTGAGCCACGAGCCCCTACCCCCACACGCAAGCTGTTAACAGATGCATCACATATCAGATATCTACGCGTTCTGTTCACCAAACTACAGTTACACTATTATACTATAAGCTACAAGGTAACTCAAACTCAAAGCATTTATTTCAATTAAACCAGTTACAGGCACTTTTGAATTGTCAATTGGTCGGTCAGTCAGAAAGGTAGGTACCTATGGAGAAGAACGGGCAAGAAACTCCATGGACACTCTTTTATTTCAAAATATTGTTACAAAATATAGGTTACATTCTTCCAGAAGCAGAAGGCTCTCAGTTATGGTACAGTACAAAAATATGATCACAATGACGGGGATACAAGTGACTCTCGGCTTCATTACGCGCTGTTACACCCGTTATGCAAACATCCCATAGAAAATAAAACATTCCGTTTTTCCCGAATTGCAGAAAAATCCTTCGGAAACTTTTCCAATAAAACCAAATTTGTACCTATTACGCACACTTTAAAACAAACAACCGACTTCCAAAACAACACTACGAAGTGAAAAATTACTTTAATTTTGGAAGACCGTGGCAAAACCCGAAAACTCAAAACCAAAGACAATGACTTTCGTATTTTATTTACTGTTTATTCACTTTTTAGTTGTTACCACAATAAAACAATACTCAAATCGCTATAGGTATGCCTGTAATATTTGAAGAGTTCCCTCGATTTCTCCAGGATCTCATCATCAGATCCTGACCTGATGACAGTGGGACCACCTGGGAAGTATACCCCTACAAACACAAACAAAAAAAAACCAAATCGGTTCAGCCGCCTTCGAGTAACCGAGGAACATATATTTTAAAAAAATGGTTCCGTCGAACTGAGAACCTCCTCCTTTTTTTGAAGTCGGTTAAAAATAGCCAAATTGGTCAGCCGTTCTCAAGTGATGCGCTTACCAACGAACAGCATTTAATTTTTATTTCGTACTTGTCTATGCATTAGTCTGCTCAGTGCCGTAGCTTCAAAAGGTATTACCTATAATGTTCTGACTTGAAAAAGGAAAGAATTTGAAAATGTACGAAGATATAAAAGACTTGTACACATACCCGACACATACTATACCTATACCTACACGCCATACTTAGCCGAGAAATGACCCCCGCCGGACACAGGCTCGCCAGCAACAGCAGATATGACAGTACATTGATTCTGAAGATATTGGTAAATGTTTCAGGTATTTCTTAAAGAAGTAAAAGAGCGGGAAAAACTTCAACAGTGGAAAAAACAGAATCTGGATCCTAGAAACGCAAGCAGGTGAGATATACTGTGGTCTCTCTTCTTATTTGTATAGACCGTAAGAAACTGACAATGGGGCTCTCGCTAAAAACTTAGTCACCAGAGGGTGACGAACGTTTGTCAAAATCATCTCGAATCAAAAGCGAGCAAAGGGTAACAAGTAAAAACCACTCGGCTAACTCCGATATGAACAAAGAAGCATGACGTCAGTTGGCGGCACTAAATTCTAATTTCATTTATTTCAGTCCATTTAAGATCATATTGTTGTTTAATTGAAATAAAAATAAATATTTTGATCACATAAAAATAATTGAAAAAATTAATCGCCCATTGCGATCTCAGAAGCATTGCAATTGGTCACAAATTGTCATGACAGAAATATTGTTATTTGCTCTGATAGCAAAAGTTCATTACAGCATTTAGCTCGATGCGCCTCTGGACACAGAGGTGTTTCGGTAGCATGTGACATTCTTTCTAAGATAGATGAACTTCATCAAAAAGGTGTTCAGCTGAGATTGCAATGGGTCCCATCGCATATTGAAATACAGGGTAACGAGAGGGCTGACATGTTGGCGAAATATGCAGCCAAACACGGAAAAGCAACTAATATTAAACTTGATTACTCGGAAATATTGGCTAAATTCAAAAAATGTTTGTTATGATCATTGGAAGGAACACTTTAACAAAATTTCAGTTGAAAAAGGAATCTGGTATAAAAAAAACCATACAATGTCAGCCTCCCCGTGTGCCCTGGTTTATTAATATGAACTTAAGCAGAAAATTTGTAGTCACAGCTCACAGACTTAGATCTGGACACATCCCATGTAACAAATTCGCCTTCTTGATGAAAAAGAATAGCTCCCCCAACTGATATAGAGGACATACATCACTTGTTGATGGAATGTGTCCGATATGAGGCTGATAGGAGCAGGTTGTTCAGGGCTTTTTAGTTTTAGGTTACGATGGGACTGACATGCGCTGTGCGTCATAAAAGTCCGAAAATTAAAAGAAAAAAAAACAATAATTTAAATAAAATCATAAATAAAATTAAAATCATTAATAATACGCCTGCCTCTGAGTCATTTCTTTGTTTGTCATTACATTAATCATATAACAATGGTTAATGTACTGACAATGAAACCTGTTCACAAATACGCTCCGGATGGTGTTGGAGGCGGTCGGGAGCCTGCGCCCCAGAGACGTGCACCGCTTTCCATCGTCGTGTAGAAACTGTCGACACGCTGCAGTGCCGGGGCAGCCCCAACAACACGCTGAAAGCATTATTATTCTGAACACGGAGAGCGTTGTACTGCTTCTGGGTATATGACCCCCCACAGGTTGGCCGTGTACAAGGACGTACAAAACGCTCTGAAAAGACGATTATTTTTTGATTATTATTATTATTTTGACGGCCCCCGAACAACGAACAATCCTGCGGGCGATCATATTGGGCCTCACAGACAACGCCCTCCGCTCCCTATCGATGTCCGCATCGTCCCTCAGGTCAGAGGTGACGATATGCCCGAGATATTTAAACTGTTGGAACTCTTTGTAACTTGACACCGTTCAATTTAGTAAGTGGAACAGAATCCGGGCAGCTCCGACCCCTGGCCCGAAAGTCGCAAATGCCCAGTAACCTGCACAGAGCACACACCGAGGGGCTCAGCATCGCCACGTCGCCCGTAACTAATGTTGTCGACATACTCACCGTCAGTACGGCGCCCGTAACTAATGTTGTCGACATACACACCGTCAGTACGGCGCCCGTAACTAATGTTGTCGACATACTCACCGTCAGTACGGCGCCCGTAACTAATGTTGTCGACATACACACCGTCAGTACGGCGCCCGTAACTAATGATGTCGACATATTCACCGTCAAAACGGCGCCCGTAACTAATGTTGTCGACATACACACCGTCAGTACGGCGCCCGTAACTAATGATGTCGACATACTCACCGTCAGTACGGCGCCCGTAACTAATGATGTCGACATACTCACCGTCAGTACGGCGCCCGTAACTAATGTTGTCGACATACTCACCGTCAGTACGGCGCCCGTAACTAATGTTGTCGACATACACACCGTCAGTACGGCGCCCGTAACTAATGTTGTCGACATACACACCGTCAGTACGGCGCCCGTAACTAATGTTGTCGACATACACACCGTCAGTACGGCGCCCGTAACAAATGTTGTCGACATACACACCGTCAGTACGGCGCCCGTAACTAATGATGTCGACATACTCACCGTCAGTACGGCGCCCGTAACTAATGATGTCGACATACTCACCGTCAGTACGGCGCCCGTAACTAATGTTGTCGACATTCTCACCGTCAGTACGGCGCCCGTAACTAATGTTGTCGACATACACACCGTCAGTACGGCGCCCGTAACTAATGTTGTCGACATACACACCGTCAGTACGGCGCCCGTAACTAATGTTGTCGACACACAAACTGTCTGTACGGCGCCCGTAACTAATGTAGTCGACACACAAACTGTCAGTGTGCTGCTGAGCTCCTCTATCAGTGCGCTGACGTATAGGTTGAAGAGCTTCGGCGAGGTCAGCCCCCTGCCTCACCCCGCACTCCAACTTGTAAGGCTCCGACAGAACACTCGACCATCCAATGACGTTGACCTGGTTAAGATACCTGTACTTGAAAATTTCTATCAGCTCGAGAGGCATTGAGATGTTATTTAATTTTTGCCTTAAGATGTCATAGCTAACTAGGTCGAACGCCTTCGAGAGGTCGAGAAAACAGGCATAAATAGGTTCCTATCGGAGTAGTACTTGACAGTTTGCTTCAAACACAAGATAGCCGACTCAGTAGACAGTAGACAGTCCCGGTTGAAAACTAAATTGATTGTCGTGAGTATTTACATACCGGTCAAGCTGTGTATTAAGCAAATTGTCAAGAACCTTAACAAGCACTGCGGCTAGTGAGATTGGCCTGTAGTTGCTCGTGTCGCTTAGGTTACCGGTTTTACTCTTCACCATTGGTACCACCACGGTCCTCATCATCTTTGCTGGTAAGTACGCATGTCCTATGCAAAATGTATAGAACATGACAAGAACTCTGGGCAAGTGGACGCCGGCACTCTTTAGATGCTCAATGCTCAGGCTGTCATGGCCAGGAGACTTTCCACGCGACATTGATTTTATGACGCCCCGAACATCCTTCGCTGTGAATCTTGTGTTTATCTCCTGTCCATGTAACCCTTCCAAACTGAATGACCGTGGCGGTCCCAATGGCTCGTTGCCCACACCGTGACCCCTCTATACCCGTCCACACCTGCCACTACGCCCGCAGGACGCCCAGCGCGTCGCGCGAGGCGGCCCCGCGCCTGCGCTACGCGTCGCCGGCGGGCGCGTCGCCGTCGCGCGAGCTCACTGCGCGTGCGCACACCGACGCCGCCTACTACGAGCTCGGCGAGCACGCGCACGTGCCCACGTACAACGGTAAGGTCGCCTCGAGCGCTCGCGGCGGACGCGCACGCGTGTCGAACGTCTGAAGCGATTTTCTAAACTTAAACCGTCTTATTACAAAACACGATCTAAGTTTAGCCCGAGCCTAATCCTTCGAGCCAGTTTTTGTATTTCGAACTTTATGCCGACTATAGTAAATGTCTTAATACAAAATTTGACACTATAGGGCCAGGCTAAGTTGTCAGTTTTGTAAAAGGAACTGTATTTAGATTTCTGTAAGGTTCTTATTTCATAACAGGCTCGATCGTTTAAACCATGTCTAAAGAAAAACCTTGTTTTGTAATAAGTACCATTATGATTATCGTTTAACTGACATATTGACATTCTACGAGGAGATCGCTTTGGATTTTAAACTATTTCAATTTGTGCGACAGATCGAAGTGCGACGATGACTTTATTAATTGTAATGAGCACCTGAATCTGTCGCCTGAATTGAGAGGAGAATAACTTTAATCTAACAAAATACTGAATAATTTTCTTTAAACAGAGTGCGGCTACAAACATGTTTTCCTGCTATTGTATTTAACTGAAACATCCTCTGTTAATAAAATAAAACATGCTGTGTGTACGTACAGGATGTTCACACCTGGCGGGCAGTAACTAACTCTCACGGTGGTCCAAGACATAATCTGTTATTCTATTTGAGTGTGCCGACAGGGCCCATAATGATCTCATTACATTTGAAGTTACCAACTAAGAACACATTGTGGAATGCAAGAACTGGTTGAGTATTGAGACTTAGTTATCCCTTACGCATGCTACACATACGATGTCAACTTCATGTGCGAGTTAGTGACCGCGCGACCTATAACCGTGGACGTCCTGTACGTAACGTTCCGAGCTCGCCCCGCCCCCAACCCCTGCCCACTGCGAACGTCGCCAGTCAACATGCCTTTGTACGAGTTAGTATAAAAAAATAATCGTGTGATTTGTATCACTTTATGAGCATTCGATAATGAGCAGTTTCCATAGAGCTACAGACTGGCGACGTGCTCGCACCGTCGCTCGTGCCATGAGCACTACCGAGGGAGTCGCCGCATAGTGCTCGCCACGTATGACGTCACCGCCACCGGCCGCTAACCGTCGTCTGTTCGCTAACTAACCACACCGAGCGGGCAACGCATGCTCTAAGTGCAGGTGCTCATACTAATCGATACCGCGCTGTTTCTCTAATCGAGCACATCGGTTCATAGTGTTATTCGCGACAACAGAGAGTTCTTCGAGTGCAAAGTGGTCTCAACTTTTATCTGCCTGCAGTTTCTATTAAAATGGTGCTCTATGAACTAGTGTGTTCGTCGGTATGTGTGTGAATGACAAAGCGATGGTCCAGTGTATTGTTGTCTCGCTCGCACGATGCTAACTTTCAGTCTGTTCCAGTACACACGTATACGTACTACACAGACGACGGTGAGTCACATCAACTACTTTACACACTGCCTTACTCTCGACGCTGTTCACTATTAATACATACTCTATGGCTATACGAATAGAGTTCATAACCCAACGGACACAGTTTCAAGAGTAACGCACACATCTCGTAGTTTGAGCCTTTGACAAGCCGTTAGCTTGTATGCGCGTTTATTTATCGCGCCGTATATTATAATGCTAATGCTCTTGGTACCACATTAGCGCTTTGTCTTTCATTACATATTATTTTCATATGATAACAATTTATTTACAATCTCTGAAGACACCAGCCCGAACGTCGGCATTGTTCACTGTCGTGAAGGTAAGATGTAGCAAAGTCCATCTGCTTAAATAGTGGCGCACTTTGAGAACTAACGTGAGGAGCGTGTCGCCGGACACGTCACCGCCACCGCCTTGCATCCGTCACGTACTCGCTGACATTTAATGGTTGTTATCCTGCGGCAGAACGATTTGCCCTCAGTAGTACTATAGAATCAATAATCATAGAGTCAAAGTTAAAAAAATAAAATGTTTTTGTTTACTAATAATTAAAAAAATATGCATCAACTCGAAAGCGTGAGAAACAATAGTAATCCACTAGACGTAACGTAGTATCTACAAGTCGAAGCGCAAGCGTCGCCGACAAGTAAAGAGCGATTCGTAATAGAGTAAGATCCCAGGGCCACCAGACGTCACGTATTTTCTGACGAACGAAATGTGGATGGTTGAGTAGTGTTAGTATGTACTAAGAACGCATGCCTACCTGCTAGCTTGCTGAGACGTCCAATTCTCAGGTATGTATCAGGTAATCAAGGTACATAAAAACATTACTTACCTCACGTAAATTGTCCAAGCTGATTTTCACGTATATGTATTTTAGGCAATATCCTTAAAAATAAGTCGCCAATACTCCCAGACACTTTCCGTCGGCCGTATTGCTTTGCAGACGCTTTAAAGCTCCCAAAATAATTACACAACTCCACGTGAATTCTGATGCTCCATTTTTATATAATTATGTCCACCAGACCACTTTTTTAAAACCTTTTACAAGAAGACAAACCGATCCAAGGGGCCAACCATCCCCTAAACTCAATTTTATTGCCTCTGTGGGTAGGAGTTAGAGGGCAGATTGCGATGGCAAGGCCCTAAGAAAACAAGGTCTGGCATTCCGGATTAGGTTCAACCCAAGTGACGTCACTATCAATCATATCGTCAATATCAGTTACCGGGTTTTGTCAATGAGTCGCTGGAAGAACAATCAGGTAATTTATTTTCGTTTCTCATATTTTGTGTCTCTTTAGTTTTTTTCTGATTTTCATTGTTTGACTCATTTTTTACAGTGGAAGGAAATGAGGATAATGCTGATGATGACAATGACGATTTAGATATTCAATATCAAGATTGGCTGGATGATGAATTGTCTAATTTCAATGACGATAATAATGAAGATTAGAGGCACTACTCAGAAATGTTGAGAGATTAATATTTTTCTACTTTGTTTTTTTTATCATTAATTCCCAATAAATAATAAGTAAAAAAAAACTGCTGTTATTTAACAAATTTGTAAACAGTTTTTTTTTAAGAAATTTCAAAACCACGATTGGTAAGTTTATTCGAATTTATCAAAACAGCTTGCAGAATAAAATTCTAGAATTATTGTGGTCAAATGAGCATTTTTTTTACAAGTTAATATTTAATTATTAACCTGATTTTTTTTTAATATTAATAATTAATTGATAATGAGTAAACTGTAAGAGCGTGAGAAAGAGAGAGAGAGAGAGAGAAATCGTGAGAGAGTGGACATATATAAAAATGGAGCATCAGAATTCACGTGGAGTTATGTAATTATTTTGGGAGGTTTAAAGCGTCTGCAAAGCAATACGGCCGACGGAAAGTGTCTGGGAGTATTGGCGACTTATTTTTAAGGATATTGCCTAAAATACATATACGTGAAAATCAGCTTGGACAATTTACGTGAGGTAAGTAATGTTTTTATGTGCCTTGATTACCTGATACATACCTGAGAATTGGACGTCTCAGCAAGCTAGCAGGTAGGCATGCGTTCTTAGTACATACTAACACTACTCAACCATCCACATTTCGTTCGTCAGAAAATACGTGACGTCTGGTGGCCCTGGGATCTTGGACTATACATGTTCAGATCAAAATAAGCTGTCGAGCTCGCGCGTAGTGAATAGTGATACGGCATAATCTAGCGCACGCGCCGAGCGCCTCCCCCCGCAACCCTACCCGCGCCGCCGTCTGTCGAGCCGCGACCGTCGTACGCGCAACGCTATATCGTGCAGTCGTAACCGCAGGTTAGGCGAAACTTACCTAGAAATGCTACGTAACGTTATGTACGTGTCCGTGGACCTTCTGCACTGGCAGCCTGGCGGGCGCGACGCGGCGGGCCAGTGGCCGGCCGGCAGGCCTGGCTGGAGGCCTTCACTTGTGGAGGCACCCACAGGGGAGCCCGGCTGAGCAGCCGACAACCTCATAGGTTGACCTGCTAGATGCCCTTTACAAGAAATAAAACAAGCCTCGGCCAGCTAAAAACCCTGACCTGAATCCGTTGGCCTTATACTCAGTCCCGTCTTTAATCTATTAGAGGCCCTATATACTAATGGGGCTCCTATGGAGAATGCGAGACGCAAGAGCGCGCGATGCCTCAGACAGGAGGTTTTCTTTTAACCGTTCATACAGAATAGTTACTTTGTCGACTTATGCAGAAAAGTTTAAGAACAGGAGACAACGCAAGATGTATTAGCACCCCGTCTGGGCTTTACTTAACTATTCTTTATGATAGCACCTAGCTACTACGCGACGCTAGCGGGAACTAGGGGGCCCCATGGGTCGCGGGGCCCGGAGCACTTGCCCTGAGTGTCTAATGGAAAAGACTGTCCTGTATTGGATCATTGAGTTCCCTTCAAAATGGTTGAGCTGAATGGAGCTGATCCATACGTCATGTTCGTGAACGGGCGCCGTCAGTAGGCACTGGTCATTTCTTGGCTTATTTTAATTCCATAATTGTTTTTATCTTTTTATTACGGACGCTTTTATAATGGTTTGAGTTTACTTATACCTGTGGTCTGTGCTCAAGCGCCGGTGTATCCGTGTACCGTGCAGATCACGAAATTCACGACGCGTTAGTAGCTGCGGATAGTGAACGCTTGTAAATTGTAATGTCGTAAGTCGCGACAGAGACACTTTGTTCAAACTGAAAGACAAACAATTAGAACGTGCTCGGTTGTGTATGGAACGCAGTGGCTTGCACTTGAAACAATGACTCCGCCGGGAATTGTAAGTACCTACACAGTACACTACTATTCGTATCTTTGTAAGTAGCGAACATTTAACAGTAGTTTAGTTTAAAATAAGTCGATTCCAATTACTAATTAAGAAATACATTTTTTTGTGAGATAACAAACGTGTTGTTCACTTGTATGTTAACTAAGTTGTAGGTAAACAAGTATGAATGGCGCTCCTACGCCCGTACAAGTATGAAAGGAAATTTGAAATGACTTTTAGGTAAGTTTTGCGTTAAAGGGCCCATTACACCACGCGGTACCAAGTCCGCCTCACTAAGACTTGTCTTAGAGTCTACTAGATCAGCTCGCTATTACACCGCACTGAATACCGCACGCTAACTCATTCGCAAGGTACGTCGTCGTTGACGGTTGTCATGGCAAAGCTTTCGAAGATCTAGAAACCTTCCGGTAGCTCTTACCGCGATTGTTAGTTCGACTAAATTGAATAAAAATAAAGAAAAACATGAGCCAAGGAGATTTTGCTTTTACGGGAAAAATTTACTAAGACGAGGCTCGATATCGCGTGGTGTTATAGGTAGCCCTTAACTCCGGAGCAATACTACTATAGGTTCGAGGTCGCTTTATAGTTTTATTTTTCACAATCGCAAATCTGCCATTATTAATCCTTTTTTTTTTTATAAATCGTTTGTACTAAGACAAAACCATTCTGCTGCGCGAAAACAACCATTAAAATGTCAGCGCGTATATTGATATCTCATAGCGCAGCATCGAAGTGCAAGGCTAACGTGACATTACATATTTATATTGGGATCAATTCGTGTTCGCCGTTCGGGCGTCACTATTTGCGCGGACGAGTCACCAGTCACCACAGTGCAGCAGTGCCGACGTGCGAGCGCGTGTCGCGCGGACGGCGAGCGGCGCGCAGGCGCAGGCGGAGCAGGTGAGGCGCACGTCACTACTTGTTCGCTCGCTGACTGGCTAGACTGACACGTGCTTGTGCTACACGACGCCTACACCACATAGCGGCTGGGTAGAGACATTGTTTAGCGATTTCTCGCAGTTTTCCTAAATAAAACTTGATTTGCATCGGTCGTGCTCTGTGAAGGACGTCAGTCACTGAATCTAAGGTTGGCAAAATATCTAAATACATTCCGGCCACCGAGAGCATGCGTTCCTGACACCTGTCTATTGGACATGATTAGGAACTAAGACCCAATGTTTGCGTCCTTTCACATTTATGTTGCCTTTAATTTTGCATCACAGTGATCTTTAGCGTCATTGCTATAAGGTTTCTGTCTGATGTAAAATAACTTGTAGGTATACAGGGGGTGGATTATTGAGACAGGGCAGTAATGGCAGGTATCTCAAACGCTGTAGCTACAGGAAAACTGTCTTAGGAGACTAACCATAACTTTTTGAGAAATGTTGATCTGTATTCACAGATTTTGAAAACAGATTACAGTCAGCAAGAAAATGGGCAATTTTGACAAAAACTTTTTTTTATTTCAATCGGTCCTTTTTTCATAAAAGGATCTAAAAACACTATCGGATCTACTGGGTTTTAGTAGGTACTAGAAAAGTCAGAAATCTCCAAAACGTTTTCCTATTCATTTCGTAGAAAACGAGAAGCTATATAATTTTTTTATGATGGATAGACTTTACTGCTACAACGAAAACTGGCCGAAATAAACTTCAAACGAACGAATATTTCTTTTACAAAATCTTGATAGTTTGATGCATGCGTTTTCTAACATTTGCCGACAAAAATGACCTCAAATAACTGAGACCGTTTAGACTTGTCAAAAGTTTATATTTAAACATAGATTAGAAACAGATTAGACATAGAAAACACAAACATAGATTGTATCTTAAATATGATTGCAATTTTATGAAAACAGACCGATGGCTGTTGCCATAAAGTCAAGATTCCCAACAATTCCGTAATATCAAGCTAAAACAACCCAGATGTCAGCAGTTTGCGTCGGCGTCGGCGCACTGTAGGAAGAGGCGTGTTGCAGCAGCTTGTTGCATGTGTTGCACTATGTGTTACTGTTGCGCTTCTTGTTCAATGTTCATTGCTTCCTACCACATTGTTATGTTACACCGCGCAGTCCTCGCCACCGCACATGAGCTTCGTCAATAGCCTTAATAAAGTTGCGTATTCATGGAAACCAAAAGTAAAGCAACACTGGCTAAACATTGTCGTCGGCAGCATCGAATGTTGCTAGCAACAATGTTTTTATTCCTGCCAGCGACAAAGCAATAATAAAACACGTTGCGCATCTTAGATCAACCATAACAATGAAGCGTTACGTTTGCTAGAGACCATTCAGCGCTCGAGTTCAACCTCAAAGCTCACGTCGGTACCGAGTTCTGCCGAGCTATTCTGTGACAAGCGCACCGTGAAAACTCAGATGAAGTGAGTTGTCGATAGTGTCAATCCCTAACTTCAGGTGAAATGATAGGTCACTTCACCTAAGTTTTCACGGTGAGATTGGTACAGACTCGACCGGCTGTTCACAGTCGCTATATTTACTAAGATGGCGCATGTTCCACGGGCTGGCTCTATGTCCCGCGGCTGCCTCATATAGCACCAATATTTTGAGTAATCTCGTTGTTATCGTTGCTATGTATTATATTATAAGTATGTACTTATATTATTATTATTAGTGTGGGGCAACGTTAAAAAAAAACGCTTTTATCTATATTTATTGACAAGCTTCATATGATTATTTAAGTACATATAAATATATGATACAGTTTGTCCAGTGTTGTCACTGACGGCGACGATGCTGTCAATGTTCCAGTTATGTTGCGCCTCTGTGTTGCACGCTGCATGGCGGAGCGCGCGCACAGTTTCACGTCGCCATACAATACTTATTCAATTATATTTGTGTTTCATGAATATTACGAAATGTTTATTCTTAATAGAAACTGTGCGTGTGTATCGTATCGTAGACGACGCGCACTCAACTGTGGCGGTGTTTAAATAAATAAAACAATGGTATAATAATATACTGTAATTTTATTATGAACTCGTGTTGGGGACGCTTGTTGAGTGCACATCGTCCATGTCAATGTTGTTACAAGTTGTCTTGTTATGATCTATGTGAGTTGAGCTGACGCACACGCACTTGAGCCAGTATTAACGATACAGAGAAACTCTTTAAAATTTTAGTTATACACACTAAAAACTGTAATCTCCTCTACTTAATTTAGATCATTCCAAATCTTTAATTTTTATGCCCGAAGACCTGTTACATAAAGTCTTGATACCAGATAAATTAATTAAAAATGGGACAGATTTTTTCTGAAAATATCTGCCATGCCAGCTAAACTCACTGGAACTGGCAGTGAAACAGGCTACTTGTGCGTGCGGTCGGGCCAACAGTGGGCACGCGGGCGTGCGGTCGTGCCGACGGTCGGCAGTCGGCAGTCGGCAGTCGGCAGTCGGCACGCGGCCCGCGCTACTGGCGTGCGTCCTATAGGAGTGTGTGTGTAGTAGTGCACGGCGCGCCGCGGCCCGGCTACGGTCTGCGCGCCAGCACGCTGCCCGCCGCGCTGTCCCGCCGGCAGCACGTGAGTACCGACACACCACACGGTCCACACACAACACACTCGAGCGAACACGTCGAGAGGCGGTCGCTGCCGAAGGTTTTACATCTGCGTTCAAACACGCTGAGCCCCGGCAGGCACGGACGATTTTTTTACCACAACAATCGACACGAAAATCCAGAGATGCGATAATAAATCGTCGCGTATAAAAATATCGCTCGTGTTTACCTGGGACGACGCGTATTTAAATAACGGTTTAGTGACACTGGGCGGCGATGAGTGCTCGGCTAGGCTAGCGCTAGGCGGTAGGTCGGGCTAGGGGCTCGGGCTCGGCTAGGCCGGGCAGGCGCAGTAACGTGACTGCTTGCAGTGGTGTCGTCGCTGCGCGCGGCTCCGCGGCCCGGCTACGGCCTCGCGCCGCGCTCGCACACCTTCTCCTCCTCCACCGCCGTGAGTACACACACTAGTACACTCCACGCGGCAAGACAATACACGAGATTGCAGTCAGCACTATACTGCTTCCATTCGTTTCATAAGCTACCTACGCACGCCGCACTAAAATCGACATATTTTGTCTCCCACGAATAAGTGTAACTCTTGGCCACTGAACCGTTTACATGTGATGTTAATCTCCTGCATTGTCTTGGTGACTATATAGTGCAACTAGATTGCTGTCGATCAGTGGATATTGATCGCACCAAAAAGTCCATCGTTGATCGTAATGCGGCTTCCATGCACCACCCCGGATGTGGAAGGTCGCATCGGTCGGCCGCGGTCTAGTCGCACGGTCGCACCTCATGCCGAGTGCCCCGCGTCGCGTCGGCGAAGCCGGCTGCGGCAGCAGATACCTTTTGTATCACATCTGTTACATACCTATGTATACTATAAAGACACTCATTTAATAATACTCTAAAGTCTCAAGGAATATTAAATCCTGAGTTTTTTTTTTAATCTAAATGCTTTGTTAAGTTCTCTTTTTTTATCTGAAAGTGAAAGTATCTATGTCGGTTCACTGTACGCAAATATCAGTTAATTCTAAACATATTACTATTCTAGTTTTCATAATAATATGGAGTCTTGTCCAGTTGGAAAGGGTTTGTTTACTGCAAATAAAATGTACACTTTTTTATAATATTTAGGTCGTATTTATTTTGACCTTAGTAATGAACGTAGTTGGTTATACATTTGTGTTGATATAATAAGACTACTGCTTACGAATATGATTTGCATTTCCTACATGTACACATATTTCGATCTCTTGTTTACTCGTCGAGTGACCAACCCTCGACCGTCCACCCTCGACCGCCCTCGGGGTCTTCTCCATTCCTGAAACATAAACCACAGCCTTCAATTGGATTAGTTAATGAAATTTGACAGACGTGATGGTATCGATATCTCATGATGATAAAAGAAAAAAAAAAACAAGTACCTAAGTCGTCAATTTCAAGGTGGACGCCTTCAGGTCGCCTAGAATTTCAAAAAAATATTACACTTATCATGATTAGATAACAGTACCCGTCACATCTGTGAAGTTTCGTGTGGCGCCTCGCAGACCGTGGCGCGTCGACCGCCTGCACACGGCACAGTAGTGCGCCCGTGCGCAGTACGCTCGCACGTAGTCGGAGACTACCAGCTTCTAGCGCAGAGAAGACCTGAGGGGCTCCGCCTTCTTATATTAGGAGTATCTATTCATACACAAAATGTTTTAAGAGAAACACCTATAGCTGGTACAGAAGCCAAAGAAACATTGGAAAAAAAACCTAAGTATTTTATAAAAAAAATGTAATAATTTAAAATTACTTGACACACTTAATAAATACTGGCTTCTTTTTATTTTTTAACATCTAAGCTAGTTTTTACGTAGTAGTATTATCGTCGTAGTATTTACTGTCATTGAAGTGGACGTCCCACAGTCCCACACGATCCGTGTGTTGCACCGCACACGCCATTGAAGTGGACGTCCCACAGTCCCACACGATCCGTGTGTTGCACCGCACACGCCATTGAAGTGGACGTCCCACAGTCCCACACGATCCGTGTGTTGCACCGCACACGCCATTGAAGTGGACGTCCCACAGTCCCACACGATCCGTGTGTTGCACCGCACACGCCATTGAAGTGGACGTCCCACAGTCCCACACGATCCGTGTGTTGCACCGCACACGCCATTGAAGTGGACGTCCCACAGTCCCACACGATCCGTGTGTTGCACCGCACACGCCATTGAAGTGGACGTCCCACAGTCCCACACGATCCGTGTGTTGCACCGCACACGCCATTGAAGTGGACGTCCCACAGTCCCACACGATCCGTGTGTTGCACCGCACACGCCATTGAAGTGGACGTCCCACAGTCCCACACGATCCGTGTGTTGCACCGCACACGCCATTGAAGTGGACGTCCCACAGTCCCACACGATCCGTGTGTTGCACCGCACACGCCATTGAAGTGGACGTCCCACAGTCCCACACGATCCGTGTGTTGCACCGCACACGCCATTGAAGTGGACGTCCCACAGTCCCACACGATCCGTGTGTTGCACCGCACACGCCATTGAAGTGGACGTCCCACAGTCCCACACGATCCGTGTGTTGCACCGCACACGCCATTGAAGTGGACGTCCCACAGTCCCACACGATCCGTGTGTTGCACCGCACACGCCATTGAAGTGGACGTCCCACAGTCCCACACGATCCGTGTGTTGCACCGCACACGCCATTGCTAACACGCGTCGGACTTCGGCCAACAAACTCAAGCAGTTTTAAACTTAGAATAATTACGTAAAATAAAAAACACAATAGATAAAAGAATAATCGTGTCTGTCTATAGATTCTGTACCAGCTAGAGGTATATCTTCGTGTATGAACAGATACACCTTATAATATAATTATCATGGTGTTGTGTGTGTTGCACCGCAGTAGATACTGTTTGTTCCATTGACATTGACTGACGGTGCGTGTGTATGTCTGTATTGTAGGGCGACTTCACATTCAGCGGAATGGGAGACAAGACGCATAGCACCGACTTCAGCAGCGGCAAGTCAGATAGTAAGTACCTATCACCCTACTGTATCGTCAGTGGCACCCTTGACCCTACACACGGGTGGCCATGTCGCGTGGCGGCGCGTGTTGGTGCAGGCCTGCAGGGCCGCGTGCTGACCCGCCACGATGAGATATAGCTACCTACTGTGTCACTTTCAGTATAAGGAACTGATGGCCACAACGATGCCACTACCTTTTTGGACTAGTATCGGTATAGTTAACTGTTACTACTGTACTTGCTATATGAGTAGGTAAGCTTCCTCCTTATTATGTATCTATGTACTATGTCAACCGTAACACTGACCGGCGCGCGGCGGAGGCCTGTTGCTCAGTGCGCATCAATACTATTACCGGTTATGTTCTGTCTGCTCGACAGCGGCCTGCGATCCGTATGCTCCTAAATATAGTACAACGGTTCAAGGGTAATGGGCTTGTGTCCATAGCAGTGGAGAGTTCTTTGTCCCAACATTCCTTTCGATCCCCTTTCGAAATACGGAGATTGCTAGAGGCCATACATTTTACACACAAGAGGCGACTGATTCGAACAGAACAGTCACCCTGATCCCGTTGCTCCTCGCTCTACAAAGCAACATAGTGCTGCAGACTGGTGACAGTCTGACAACTCTCTAGAACGTAATGATTGCGATGGCAACTGATATGATCGGCTACTGTATGATGTACTGACGTGCGTGGTTGTGTGTTTTGCGCGCAGTGCGGACGGAGCTGTGCAGTAAGTAGCGCCGCGCGCTTGCGCCCCACGACATGCGACAGTCACGACTCACCCGCACCCCCTCACCGCGTGCAGGCATCCTAGCCACATCAACTTATATTAATATTATTCATGATTATTCATGACCTTCATCATTCATCTTTTCATCATTATCTGTATATTTTATTCTGCATATCTAAAGCGACACTAGAAGTTACATAGAATAAGGTCTTTGACAGTAAGTATTTATTTAATTGCGATTCTCAAAACCATTACATTTCCGAAAAATCAAATTCCTGTCGATTAACTGTGAAAAACGTAAGGAAACACATTCATTAATAGCCGAGATATTAATAGTTTTGTTTGGAAGTCGGTGGTTATTTTTTTTTTAAAGTTTTTATTTTTCACTTTTTGTTGTGGTAGCTACGAGTACCTCGAACAAAGTGATATATCACTACTAAGCGACAGGAGGTTAATACAACATCATCAATATACACTAAGTGGAAAAAATACGTATTATTGAAGCTGACTCCTCAAAAACCACAAAAAAAAACAAATACAACTGAATTGAGAACCTCCTACTTTTTTGAAGTAGGTTAGAAAATACCCTAACCACTCCGGTAGGCTGGCCCCAGCTCCCAGCTCCCGGCTCCCAGCTCCCGGCTCCCAGCTCCCAGCTCCCGGCTCCCAGCTCCCAGCTCCCGGCTCCCAGCTCCCAGCTCCCGGCTCCCAGCTCCCAGCTCCCGGCTCCCAGCTCCCGGCTCCCAGCTCCCAGCTCCCGGCTCCCAGCTCCCAGCTCCCGGCTCCCAGCTCCCAGCTCCCGGCGCGGCGGCATGGCACCGCGGCGCGCGGCGGACCACAATTCTTTATATTTTTAAATTTTATGTTCAAATGAAAATGTAATTTTTATATGATGTAATGTGTGTTCAGAGACCGTAGTTACTAGTACTTACAAAGAATAGAAATTCCCCCTTCAATAATGTCTTGAGCAAATATAAGGTCCTCGGTTTTGCGTTTATTGTTTGTTTTTACTTAGGTACTACTTCTTTGCGATACAATTTCAAATGATGTTTGCATTCGTAATAGTAGTGAAACACCGCGTCGGCTTAGTCGGCGACACCGAG
Organism: Brachylomia viminalis; assembly: GCA_937001585.2. Classification (NCBI taxonomy): domain Eukaryota; kingdom Metazoa; phylum Arthropoda; class Insecta; order Lepidoptera; family Noctuidae; genus Brachylomia; species Brachylomia viminalis. The sequence goes on along the minus strand of OW443315.2, from coordinate 262,897 downwards.
TTGTACAACTTCGTGTGTCGACTTCCGTAACATATTGTTTTCCTCAGCACATACGCTATCTATTGTCACACATCTACCACTGTACGGCCGTGTTCGTTGAGCGCCGTCACAATCACAACGTAGGTCAGTGGTAGCTACCGATCGCCATCATCATTCGCACATCTGTAGGTATACTCCACCAGACCTCATCATCAGCTCCACGCGTACACATTGTATTCCTGTTTGTCGAACATGTTGATCGTTTTCATGATAGTTGTGGCCCGCATGAGAGCTTAGCTTCAAATAACTTAGGCCGTTTATAATCAACACATGTCATATTCATTGCCTACGCGTACGTATCGTATGGTCGTCTGGCACCAACTGTCTCATAATTATTATATTATCATTTCAGTATCTGCCGGCTCCATAACTGATGTGGATCGAAGTGCTGTGGTGAGTTGACAACCTCTCTAGTTAGGTTGAACCAAAAATTCAATTAAATTGCTTTTATTCTGCTGCTGCTTGACATGATCTTATCTTACACAGATGTGAATACCCTTAAACCGTGTAAGACTCATTCAATTTATATGCTACATGTCACCAAAATGTTCATTTAATTCAGTAACACTTTTTAGTAAAACATTTTAACCAAAATAATACCACATACTAGTAACACGTGAGTGTGTGTCCAGACAACGGACGGTGGCGTAGTGATCCGCGGCAGCAGCGCGGCGTGCGGCGCGGTGGGCGTGGGCGTGGGCGTGGGCGTGGGCGGGCGCCACGCCAGCTCGGGCATCGTGGGCGTGGGCGGGCGCCACACCAGCTCGAGCAGCGTGGGCGTGCGCGTGGGCGGCACGGGCGTGCGGCGCTCGCTGCCCAACATGGCCACGTCGCACCTGCTGCACGAGCCCGCCAAGCTCTACCCCTACCACCTGCTGCTCATCACCAACTACCGCCTGCCGCCCGACGTCGACCGCCTCAACCTCGAGGTAGCGCGCCGTCTCCTCAGCGACCACACTGCCTCGCGCGGCTGCGGTCTCGACTTGCACCCGCCTACAATACAATAAACATTCAGCATCACACACAGCTAGTAGTAGGAAATACGATCACAAACCTATAGGACCGGAAGCAAAAGGTTCAAGCGTCCCCCCATCCCCAGCCGCCAGCGGGATGCTAAGCGATGGTTTTCAGCTTAAACTCTTGACTCCAGTTTGTAAAAAAGGCACATTCTAGCAAGAAAGGGTTCGAGGGTTAGTGGTCATATGCTGTACACAAGAAAGGGTTCGAGGGTTAGTGGTCATATGCTGTACACAAGAAAGGGTTCGAGGGTTAGTGGTCATATGCTGTACATAATAAAGGGTTCGAGGGTTAGTGGTCATATGCTGTACATAATAAAGGGTTCGAGGGTTAGTGGTCATATGCTGTACATAATAAAGGGTTCGAGGGTTAGTGGTCATATGCTGTACATAATAAAGGGTTCGAGGGTTAGTGGTCATATGCTGTACATAATAAAGGGTTCGAGGGTTAGTGGTCATATGCTGTACATAATAAAGGGTTCGAGGGTTAGTGGTCATATGCTGTACATAATAAAGGGTTCGAGGGTTAGTGGTCATATGCTGTACATAATAAAGGGTTCGAGGGTTAGTGGTCATATGCTGTACATAATAAAGGGTTCGAGGGTTAGTGGTCATATGCTGTACATAATAAAGGGTTCGAGGGTTAGTGGTCATATGCTGTACATAATAAAGGGTTCGAGGGTTAGTGGTCATATGCTGTACATAATAAAGGGTTCGAGGGTTAGTGGTCATATGCTGTACATAATAAAGGGTTCGAGGGTTAGTGGTCATATGCTGTACATAATAAAGGGTTCGAGGGTTAGTGGTCATATGCTGTACATAATAAAGGGTTCGAGGGTTAGTGGTCATATGCTGTACATAATAAAGGGTTCGAGGGTTAGTGGTCATATGCTGTACATAATAAAGAATATTCTATTCTACTCTACCATAATAACGATAATAATATGATGACCATACATGAGTACTGAATTAGAAAAACGGATTTTTTAAATAGTTAGGTTTGTGGACACCACTGGCTATTTCATCAATAAAAACGAAAAGAGAAAACAAAATACTGAACTACGATGGGCATCATTTATAAGAATTTAGTGCAATTTTTTTTTATAGTCGAAATACATATTTTACTTTTTCGTTTAGAATTAATAGCTTTTTTAAATTAGGCGATTCAACGAGTTTAATAGAGTATGACGTCACGTGGAAGAAAGTTGTTAAGTATCGGAACAACATTAGATGATACAGTTAGCTGGTTAAAAATCTAGAAGAACTCAGTTTAAAAGGAGTCAAGTCCCTTAACGGCTTAAAACCAATCCTAAATCTAATTTGATCCCTCAAAACCAAATTACTCGTTTATTGTACACTGGTTCGTCCTTGTATGACCTACGCATCCCCTGCCTGGAGTAGTATTAGTGACACTGATTTATTACAAAAAACTCCAGGTCTTCCAGAACAAAGCACTTAAAATAGCATTCAACACACCTCTACACAAACCTCACGCAACTACATAATAACCATATCAAGTTTCCTGCTCGAAAGGAATTCATTTTGAAAGTTTCCCGAAAATCTACCACTTAAATAATCCGCGTCATCGTAACACTCTGATCTCACACATTGGTAAGAGTAGATTAACTCACAACAACCACAAACTGCCTCGTCACCATCTCCTGGTGGATTAACGTTAGCCCACTTACAACAAGTACAAACTGCCTTGTCACCATCTCCTGGTGGATTAACGTTAGCCCACTTACAACAAGTACAAACTGCCTTGTCACCATCTCCTGGTGGATTAACGTTAGCCCACTTACAACAAGTACAAACTGCCTTGTCACCATCTCCTGGTGGATTAACGTTAGCCCACTTACAACAAGTACAAACTGCCTTGTCACCATCTCCTGGTGGATTAACGTTAGCCCACTTACAACAAGTACTAACTGCCTTGTCACCATCTCCTGGTGGATTAACGTTAGCCCACTTACAACAAGTACTAACTGCCTTGTCACCATCTCCTGGTGGATTAACGTTAGCCCACTTCCACTTACCACCTGCCCAGCGTGATTGCTGTCACCTAACTCATGTATAGTATGTACATTACATTATGTATAGAAACTTAACCATTCGTTTTGTTGTTGTTGTGTTTATTTACAATTATACTACAATAATTAATAATCTAAAAATATAATAATTTTTATGTAATAATTAAGGGCCTGGGTAACTTAATTTAGAAACGTGTGTCTGCAAACCCGACATAACAAAACAGTCTTATATGTACGAGTATCAATGAAATAACTAGTAGTAACACTTTCAATACATGTTGTTTGCTAAAACGAGGCGATTAAGCCTATTTAACATTGCTTGGATTATGCTAGTTGACATTTAGAATAAGATCTTTTTGTTAACTTGTGTTTACCTTTAGGTAAATAAAGACATAAAAAAAATTATGCTGTTCATTTAATAAGACGTGTGTTCGTTCTCAGCGGCACCTGTCGGACGCCGAGTTCGAGGCCATCCTGCAGATCGGGCGCCAGGACTTCTACCGCCTGCCGCAGTGGCGCCGCAACGAGCTCAAGCGACGCGCGCGCCTCTTCTAGGTGCCACGCGTGGACCCGCGCCCCTTGTAGGTGCCACACGCGGACCCGCGCCCCTTGTAGGTGCCACACGCGGACCCGCGCCCCTTGTAGGTGCCACACGCGGACCCGCGCCCCTTGTAGGTGCCACACGCGGACCCGCGCCCTTCCTAGGTGTTACGCGCGGACCCGCGCCCCTTGTAGGTGCCACACGCGGACCCGCGCCCCTTGTAGGTGCCACACGCGGACCCGCGCCCTTCCTAGGTGTTACGCGCGGACCCGCGCCCCTTGTAGGTGCCACACGCGGACCCGCACCCTTCCTAGGTGCCACGCGCGGACCCGCGCCCACTGCTGCACGGGCGTGCGCCACACGCACACGCCGTATTTGTGATTAAATGGCCCGAGTTCATTTGACATAAGACTCGCTTACGACGCTCACACACATTGCCGTGTGTGCAGCAGGCGGTCGCGGCCGCGTGTCCGTCGTTGTTATTATTTATACGAGGTTTGTGTGGGTCTCACGACCACGACGATATCGATGTTACTGTACGGATGGCGATGATATTAGAGCGTCCACATAATAATATATTTACGTAGCGTAGCGAGCGCGGGCGGCGCGGGAGCTCATGGAGCCCTCGCGCTCGCCTGGCCATGCCTTGTTTATAAATGAGATATATACGGATACCTATATGTTATTATTATTATATATATTGTGACTGTGTGGGCGCGTGGAATTCATTTTACTTTAGTGAGAACCAAATATATTACGATATGTAAGATAAATATTTTGATTTAGACTTTAAGTTGGGACATAGATGACTATATCGCTATGTATCGGTAGCTATAAGTGTAGCTTTTGTGGGTAGTGGACGATTATTTTATTTCACTGAGGTGAGTGCCGGGTGCCGGGAACGGAACGTGATTCTATCATTATAATGTTAGATTATAAATCAGAACACAAATAAAATGTCATAATATGTGCAGCGCCGACGACGCGCGATAAAACGCACGCCGCGTCTCTGTGTCGCCGAGTTTGAATGAGAGCAGCTACGGAACTGCAGTTGAATGAAACTGATCGTCAGAGGAGCGCTGTGCGCGTGCTCGCGTGACGTCAGCGCTGCGTCACGGACTGTTGCCGTGTGTGTGTGTGTGTGTGCGTGCGTAGGTGCGTGTGTGTGTGTGCAGCGCGCGCGTGACGTCACCGCGACGCCGTGCGCGCGCCGCGCTGCACTCTTATAATAAAATTACGTCGTTGTTTTTAATTTTATTTTACGCAGATATTATTTTTGGTTGCATTATAGACGAAATTATATTCAAAGCATTGTATTCTTGTTTTTCATTCGGCATTTCGATGGCTTACCAGATAACATGTCTAAGATAAGGTTTGCGTAAGAGCTTACACACAATAAAATTGATATGCCTATTTTGTTACCATTACGAGACGAATGCCACTCGGCGTCGACTGTCGTGTGTCGTAGTTCTGCATCACAAGTCGCAACGCTTCACTTGATCATGTACCTGTACCTAGTGATGTGCCGCTGAGATGATCACGTGGTATATAATATAACAATCAGCTAACACTATATCACTGCATAGCTTTATTACGAACATTATTATTTGTTCACGAGTATCGTATCTCAATCCTACTCTACGACATAATAATTGTCTAGTTTTCATTAAAAGCGATCATTATTTTATATTTTCGTAATGTGTGCTATCAGCGCAGGTTGATTCAACCGTCAGGAATTATTAGAAAAATTACTCAATCAAGTTTAAATTAAATAGCGCTCAGATTATTTAAACTGAATACTAAATGATATATGTAATAGTTTGTAGAACAGATGAGCTGTTCTTATGTTACTAGGTATCAAGATAAAGGATCGAGTTACGGTACATGTAACTGTTTCATTAGTCATTACGAGTATGGAAGTAATGCCAACATCGTATGTAAGTACACAGGCGCGAGTGTCCCTGACGTGGCCTGACGTGAGGTGCCGCCCCGCGACGCGACGCGGACATGGCAGCTCTTTATTATTGTCAATTGTAAACGTTTTACATTAATGTTGTAATTTGTGTGCGAATATTAACTTGTCGGTCCTGAACTCAATCATCTTACCAAGTCTCATGTTTTATATATTTTACTTCCATGAGTATGTAAGCGTTCATCACTGAGCTAACATCTATGCAGCAAACGATGTCCCAGGCGGACGCGCTGTCAGCGATTACCATTTGAAATATTATATCTTTACGAAACTACTATTATTGAATAAATGATAAGCAATGTCAGCTTTCAATGTAATGTATGCGAATGAGAGAACGAGTTAAATTATTTATATTCAATTGTAACTAGATGTATATATAGAGTTTATTTTGTAATAATGCTATATGTATGTATACCGGTGTGCGCTCCCGAACTGGTTCGAGAGAATATGTTTCGCTTGTTATACAATAGCGTGCGGCGCCGGCCGCATCGCGCGTGTGACACTTGTAGCACGAGTGACGCGCGTGTGACACGTGTAGCACGCGTGTGGCGCGCGTGTGACACGTGTAGCACGCGTGTAGCACGCGTGTGGCGCGCGTGTGACACGTGTAGCACGCGTGTGGCGCGCGTGTGACACGTGTAGCACGCGTGTAGCACGCGTGTGGCGCGCGTGTGACACGTGTGGCGCGCGCGTAACACGTGTAGCAAGCGTGTGGCGCGCGTGTGACACGTGTAGCACGTGTGGCGCGCGTGTGACACGTGTAGCACGCGTGTGGCGCGCGTGTTACACGTGTAGCACGCGTGTGGCGCGCGTGTGACACGTGTAGCACGCGTGTGGCATGTGGCGCGCGTGTGACACGTGTAGCAAGCGTGTGGCGTGTAGCGCGCGTGTGTCACATGCAGCACGCGTGACCCGCGTGTGGCGTGAAGCGCGTGACGGCCGGCTCTGCGCGATCGGGACGCGCCGTCTACTCGCGAGTCATGTTTGGTCGCACAAGATGACTCGACATCACTTCGTACATTATATACATGCGGAATTTGAGAGACGTATGAGAGGAATTTATCAGTGATTTTTAACGTGAAGACTATATGCTTTTAAAGTAATAAACTTGCATTTCCGATTAATTTTATGGTTTTTGTATACATACCCAATCCTCTTCCTGTGCGTTTATTGCTAAAGAGTATAGTCGACCTCGTAATTGCTTCACCAGTTCATTTCTATTTTGGCTATAAGACACTTGAGAGTGCTACAAAGATCTTTTGGCACCTGAATGGCGTTATTGGTAAAAATTTGTAAAATTACTTTCAATGTGTATTGACAAAACACGATGGGGGCGTTAGTTCTGATTTTGGCCACGCGCCAAAATAATTTTGTAGCGTTGTATTCGCAGATATAAGTATAAACTTTATAATTATGTCTGTGGTTGTACTTGAGTCTTCTTCAAAGAGCTTACTCGTTAGGGTGTCTACCATAGAGGAAAGTAATATATCGGGTAATATACCGAAGCCGTCCCAACCCGGCTTATACGGCTCATTTTAAACCAAAGTTGTTCGACTTGCACTTGACTTGCTCTATAGTGGACGTCTCGTTCGCTAGCCCCGCTGTCGCGAGCCGTGTCCGTGACTGGCGTGTCGCCGTGGAGGTGGAGACGTTGTCGGATCACCGATACATCCGTTTCAACGTCTCCGCCCAAACCAACGGCGGCCGCAATTCGGTGGCCCCGCGATTGGACGGTCCACGCTGGGCGCGTAAGCGCATCGACAGGGAGCTTCTCGAGGAGGCCGCTATTGTCTAGGCCTGGTTCCGGGAGTCGGCAACGAACGGACCCGTCGGCGTCGACGTCGAGCAGGAGGCGCTGTGGTTACGCGGGGCGATGACGCAAATCTGCGACGCGTCCATGCCCCGGGTCCACGCACAGTCAGCAAGGCGCCAGGTGTACTGGTGGACCGCCGAGATCGCGCAGCTGCGCGTCGCGTGCGTGGCGCTTAGACGCCAGTACACCCGATACCGGAGGAGACGTCGTCGGGTCCCTGACGAAGAAGCCGCGCTATATGAGGTGTACCGCGCGGCGAAGGAGGCTCTGTGGCTGGCCATCGGCGAGGCGAAAACGCGAGCCAGGGAGGAGATGTTGGAGACTCTAGACGGGGATCCGTGGGAGCGCCCTTATCGCGCGGTTCGAGGGAAACTTCGAGCCGCGGCGCCCCCACTTACGGAGAGTCTCCAACCCGAGCTGCTGGAGGAAGCAGTCGGAGCCCTCTTCCCGGCGAGAGCGGAGCACAGTCCGCCGCCGATGGCTGTGCCCGCAGCCGCAGAGCCTACAGGAGAGAACGCCATCAGCGTCCCAGAAGTGACAAAGGCAGAGATGGGGTCAGCCGTGATGCGGCTCCGGGCCACGACGTGGCCCCGGGGCCTCGCTCTGAAGGAGCTTGAAGGACTCTACACAGCGTGTCTTGAGCGGGGCCAGTTTCCCACTTTGTGGAAACCTGGTCGTCTGGTCCTGCTCAGGAAGGCGGGGCGCCCTGCCGAATCGCCGTCCACGTACCGGCCCATAGTGCTGCTAGACGAGGTGGGCAAGCTGTTTGAGCGTATTATCGCAGCCCGCCTCGTCGGCCACTTGTGCGGAGAGGGGCCGGACCTGGACGACAGCCAGTTTGGTTTTCGGCATGGGCGCTCCACCATCCACGCTATGTCGCGGGTGAGAGTCCTGGCGGAGGAAGCAGTGTCCAGGGGCGGGGTGATTTTGGCGGTGCCCTTGGACATCTCCAACGCCTTCAACACCCTGCCCTGGAGTTGTATTCGGGAGGCACTGCGCTATCATTGGGTGCCTCCCTACCTTCGCCACATCGTTGGGGCTTATCTGTCGGAGAGGTGTGTCACCTACGTGGGACGTGATGGCGAAAACCAGCGCCGCATGTCGTGCTGTGTTCCGCAGGGTTCGGTCCTAGGCCCGCTCCTGTGGAACATCGGGTATGACTGGGTGCTGAGGGGCGAGCTCCAACCGGGCGTAGACCTGACGTGTTATGCAGATGACACGCTGGTCACTGCCCTGGGGAGCTCGCATAGGGAGGCAGCGTTGCTGGTGACGGCTGCGGTCTCACAGGTGGTGGGCCGCATACGTCTCGCCTAGGCCTGGAGGTGGCCCTCAGCAAGTCGGAGGCCATGGTGTTTCATGGCCCCCGGCGAGCGCCACCACCCGGCCCACACATCGTGGTCGGGGGGGCTTGGATCGCTGTCGAGTCCACCATGAAGTATTTAGGATTGGTGCTCGACAGCCGGTGGAACTTCGGGCCCCACTTCCGACGGCTGGCGCCAGAGTTTCTGGGCGCCGCTGGCGCGCTCGCAACGCTGCTTCCAAATCTGGGGGGCCCGAGCGCCGCCTGTAGGCGGCTCTACGTGGGGATCGTGCGATCCATAGCCCTGTATGGGGCCCCGGTGTGGGCCTCTGACCTGAAGGCCGGCAGCATCGCTGTTTTGCGAAAGCCGCATGGGGCGATGGCCGTCAGAGTCATCAGGGGGTATCGCACGATCTCCTACGAGGCGGCTTGCGTACTGGCCGGATCCCCGCCCTGGGACCTTGAGGCGAAAGTACTCGCGTCATTGTATCGGTGGCGCGAGGAAGCGAGGGCGCGGGGTGAGGGACCGATGCAGCGACACATGGAGCTGCGTCGGTCTCAGCTTCGCGAGGCCCTGGTGGCGGAATGGCGGGACAGGCTGTCACGCCCTACCGCCGGCCTCGTTACCGTCGAAGCGGTCCGGCCGGTTCTCGAGCCCTGGCTCGGGAGAAGGCACGGCTCCCTGTCATTTCGTGCGACGCAGGTGCTCTCGGGCATGGTTGCTTCGGGAAGTACCTGTGTCGCATAAACAGGGAGCCGGACGCCCAGTGTCACCACTGCGTCGACTGCCGGGAGGACACGGTGTGGCATACGCTGGCAGAGTGCGCCGCTTGGGAGGAGCCGCGCCGTGCCCTCATCTTAGAAGTAGGCAGTGACGTCAAGTCGCTGCCGGCCGGCAGCCTGACCGGGTAGGCAGTGACGTCAAGTCGCTGCCGGCCGGCAGCCTGACCGGCGCCGGCGGTGGTCTCCTTCTGCGAAACAGTCGTCTCGCAGAAGGAGGCTGCGGAAAGGGAGAAGGAGATATCATCCACTCACCCAGCCCGCAGAAGGCGCACCGGGCGTCGGCGGAGGGCGGACAACGGCCTCTTCCAGCCCCTGGGTCCAGGGGCGACGGACTCGGGGATGTCCGTCGCCCCCCACACATCAGGACCCGGGGTGGCGGCGCGTAGTGTACCACGCGCGCCCCTCTTAGACGTCGTGAGGGGAGTCAAACACCTGCCCCCAGACCCGAAGAGGCCCGCAGTGGCGGGTAGGCCAGTCGGGGGTTGCGGAAGGATAGTACGTTCCCGCGACCCCCGGCGTAGGTGTGAGAAGGAACACCGGGGTGGTTTTTTAGTCAGTAAGAGTCTGACAGACCCCGTCGCCCGCCCCAGGGCGGCGGACATCCATGAGGATTTTCCACCCCGGAAACAAAAAATGCAAATGAAAAATAATGGCTGAACAGCTAGAAGACGACCACGGAAAAAAAATTGGCGGGAAAGCTGCAATCCGATCTTCATTTATTTTTTTGAGTTGTAGAGTTTTGTTATTCCTTCCGTTAAGCAGAGATTTGTGTTAACACAACGAGTTCATCTGATTCAGATATGGATTTAACTCCTGATTTCATACGAGAAGAGGCTCATTTTTTTTTTATCTAATTCTATTTGTTATTTCTTTTTTTTTCTTTTCGTAATGAAAAGCACAGTGGTTACCTCGGGTTAAAGACTTATTTAGTCCTTCGAACTATTGGCGCCCTCGCTACGCATGGCGCCAAGCCCCGTCTCGGAACTAAAAATACGTGATTTCACCCATATGGTAACAATGTACTATTTTTTTGCGAAGCTCTTCGTGGCATCCATTGCCCACAATTGTGACAATGTTTTCACATACCGCTTATTTGTTTCTGGAATAAATACACTTTTCCTATCAGTACCTATATAACTTTTATATATATTTTTTTTTTCGTATTTTTAATAATTTTAATTATCGCGCCTGTCTTTGCCTCAATGTATTAGCCCGAAGGCGTTGGTTGCGATGTTCTTGTCGTTCATTTGCACGTGTGCTTGCAATCTGGTCTCTTACACTTGCATTTTCCGCTAATCGTTCTTCTGCGGTTCTATTTAATCGCTGCGTGTAAACCGTTTGAGAAATTTGTGTGCGACGACCAATATTTCCTCCTCGTCCTCGGACCACGGCGACATGGCATTGTACCCTAATTTGTACTTACATGTTGTTAAACTGTTTACAATCCATCACAAAAGCCTTTTATACCGTTAAAGATTATATTGAGGACAAAAAGGCTTGGGATTGAGTTGCTCCAATTTTCTGCATACTGAATGTCGTTTTTTTGTGTTATTCTTTCTAGCTAGGCAATAAAAAGTACCGCTGAAAATTATATAATGTTCTCTTGTACAGCAAATCAAAGCAGATGTTCCAGAAATGTATGGAGCCTGGGCCAGCACTATGTACACTATATGTAAATATCGCTATGTATTACAGTAACCGTTTTTTATTGTTAATTTTCTTTAATTTCACTTCGTTTCAAAGTATACTCAAATTAACTTGGCCAAGGAGAGCAACACAACATAAAGTTAAACATGGTGGATCAGATTAGCAGCATGCGAAAAATTACATTTTGACATTGACATTTGATTGACGTGTATAAGCTGCCATAAAACAAAACAATACGAATTTCGAAAATCTTGGGTTGGGTTTCGGTTTCGATAAAATAAGACTACAGGGTATTCTACTCGACTGCGGCAGCACATCTTCAATCACCTATTCGAGCAGTGATTGGTTATATCGGTGTCAAGAGGAGCAAGAAACGTAACGAAGGCTTGAACGTTTTGTTTATACTGCTTCATTCTTTAGTGCCTATCAATATACCCTGGACTTCGATAATTCATAGGAGAGGAGTGAGCTGTGCTTTAAACTGTCAAACGTCATGTTAAACACAACTGTCATGGCTGCCCTAAAATTAGGGTTATCTTATGAAAAAACTTTTTAAATTATCATTTTTGAACCACTGTACCCTACTTCAAATTATTTTTTTAGTATTTTTATGAAATTCCCCTATTTTTTTCCTATTTATCTATGTAGTGTACATAGTGGTGGCCCAAAATCAAACATCTCCTTGGTGACATGCCGACAGCAGCGCCACCTACCGGGTCCAATTGTGTTTTCAAACCACCCAGGAACCCATTGAAATATACATACAAAATTTCAACCAAATCGGTCGAGCCGTTCAGGATAAGTTAGGTGACAAACACGTAGGTACAGAAGAATTATATGTACTAACTAGCTGACCCCGCGAACTTCGTACCGCCAAAATGTTTTATTTTTTTTTTATTTTATCTCCTTTGAACCATACCAGTCCTTCAAGGAATATTCTAAAAAAAAAATTAGCAAAATCGGTCCATCCGTTCTTGAGTTATAAAATTACAACGAAAAGTGGCATTGATTTTTATAGACAAAGGATAAGATAGATTCAAAATAGTATAGTAAATTAGTATGTAAGAATGGTTTAATAAAAGAAAATAAATATGGCATAATCAAAAACAAAAAAAAAATAAAATTATCCTATGTCCGTCTCCTGGTTCTATGCTACCTCTCCATAAATTTTCAGCCAAATCGGTTCAGCCGTTCTTGAGTTATAAATAGTGTAACTAACACGACTTTCTTTTATATACTTATATATATTTAGCCAAGCTACCGCAAGCTAATATTTCTTAGTCAATGGTGCCGATTCGGTTGTATGTACAGACGCCAGCAGGTCAAGCTACCCGAAACTGTCAAATTTTCCCAATCAACCTTGAACCTTAATGCTTTAGCGATAAAGTTGAAAATCTATTAAAGAAATTTGACAGATTGTAGTAGCTTGATGTGCTGGCGTCTGTACACCGAACTAAACTATTACTAAAATTCCTTACTTTTGGCTATGAGAATCTTAACGCTATTCTGCAAAATAAAATCTTTTTGATTTTGATTTTTAAAAAATAATTTTGAGACACCTAAAATCTGGCAATTGCGACTCCACGTGGTACTTGTTTGCCGTACCACGTGTTTTTTTTTTTAGAGCCGGAGGCGCGCATTATTTGTAGCCTCGACATGTTTTCTATGGAATTTTTCACTTTTTGCATGGAAAATATGAAAAATTATTACCAACACGTTGGATTTTAGAGGTTCAGAAATTACTGAAGGGGGTAGAAATTTTCATTATTTTTGCGATAGGACACACCGTTTTCGAGATATAAGCAAAAGAAAAGAAAAAAAGATACAGTATGTACTGTTTTTGCATCTGAAGTCGAGGTGTTGGTGTGCATTTTAGTTCATGACGACTAATTTTATGCCACACCTTTTTAATCGCGATTAAAAATAGGCAGATTTAGTTAAAAATTCATGGTGAAAAACGTTAAATTTAGAATAGCAAAATTGGCATTTTCACTATACTACCTACATAAAAGATAGCTTGATCTCTGCGACATATGTCAAATGGACATTCCTAGGGTTGTCAGGATATAAAAAAATTACGATAGAAACTATCGACGTTTCTTACTATTATCGATGCTAATGTACTTAACATATAATTGGGTTTAATTTAATTACAAACGTTACTAAATTAAACATTAAACAACATTTAATTTAACATTTATTCTCTTCAAAGGAGTACACCCCAAATCCATATCTGAATCAATTTCTGAATCGGTAGAACAATCTTGTAAATGTATTATAAACTCTTGTTCGCAAATATTATCTAATCGGACGTCCCGCTCCCAATCTTCTTCCATTAGTTTTCTGCATTTGGTTACCACCTTCTTCCAGTCTTCTGCAGACACATTGTTGACCACTTTTTATTAACTGTTTTCTCCCAAAACCCAAGGATGGGATGTTGACGGATGGAATGTTACACGAGTAGGTGAGAAATAGGTTTTTTTTACTCACTATTATTTTAGATCAAATATGTACAAACGTAAATAATGTTATGATAATAAAATATACAATAAAATTAAAAGTTAAATTAATTTTAAATTAAGTTCTATCTAAAATATCGATAGTTTATAGTCTGGGTCACGATGATTCATCGCCCATCACTAATTAGTTCGGCATGCCCATAAAGTATGACATTGACAGGTACTGTCTGTACTCAGAACAATAACTAAAGCATAGAAGGAAGCTAAATTTAACTAATATAGTCGACTCTGCTTTCTTACACACTCATAACAGCATTAGAAAGAGACAGATGTAGGTTGCTCAAAATGCAAATCGTCACAAAGCAAACGTCAATTTGGCTACCTTGGCTACATTTATGATACTAAGTTTAAAAGCTGCTTAACGTCTCAGGTTTTTGTCTATGACTTTGTTCATCGCATTTTTTCGTATAATGCTTATGGGCGCATGGGAGTTGAAGTGCTTCGTTGATTTTACGTGTTTTTGTAAAAATAGTACAAAATTAATAGTGATTTAGTGTACATCGCAAAGCTTAAAGATTAAATAATGTCCTGCATTATAGTGGGATGTAAATCACATTCATCCCGCAAAGAAAATGATGCGGAAATCATAAGCTTCCATCGGTAAGTAATCAAATATGGTAATTTTATCGGTTTTGTATTCTCACTGTAGGTTATTTTGGCATTTTTTCAAATTATTTGAGCTTAGTGTACACGGTAGTGTTTGAAATCAATATTTTATGCAATTAAATAATTCGATTCTAGGGAAAGTATAAATTTTAAATCGGCATATAAATATTTTGCAATAGTGCTTGCAAAAATAGACTATCGATAGAACTAGTAGCGTCATCTAAATTATTACATAATTTTTCTTTACACGTAGTTTTGGGAAGGATTAAATATATAAGAGTGAAATAAATACCTAAATACCTACGGTCTTGCCAGCAAATCATACGTATGAGTAATGAAATGACAGTGGTCAAAAATCCGTGTGGCTCATGGTATAATAATGTAAGCTCATGTGTAGCTATGATATTTTTTTTAATTTTCAGATTTCCTTCCGATATTGATATGAGGCAAACATGGATCAACGCTATTTCACGTAACTACTGGGAATGGAAAAAACAACATCGTATTTGTTCCAAACATTTCAGCGATGACTGCTTTATTAAAATATTGCTACCAACGTCAATTTTTGATGATTTACTCGAACATTCATTCGATAATGATGTATTGGATGAACATAGAAATTTGTTGATTAAATTGATAAGCAAAGAATATTTAACAATTAGAATTCATTATATCGCGAAAGAATTATCTTCTCCTGTAGAAAAAGTAAGGACATTTCTAACAAAAACTATACATTTTAAAGGACAGTGATTTTTTGTTACTTGTAGGTACCGGTGCCAATCGCTCTTTAAAAATTATGTAAGCGTTTTCTTGGTAACTTCAGTTTGTTAATAATTTATCCTGTGTTTATAAATAAATAAGTTAATCAGACAGAAGTGAGTTTATTTCACCTTAGCATATTTTAGATTTAATGCCAAGGAGCGATACCATAAACTAAGAAGTCGATATCGGTATTTATTTTATGCATAGTCACATCACTAGCTAATACTCTTTTGTCTATGACAGCGTACACTTCAAATGTCCTAAAGCGCCTTCTAATGCCTTCTATGCTTTAGTTATTGTTCTGAGGTCAAACTAAAATTTAGTTAAGTTGTGTTACTTTAGACAATTTCAGAATGGGAAATCGTCGTTTGACAGGAATAAACTAAATTTTGGTGATTTTTAGTCTAGTTAATTTTGTGACAAGAGAATCGGCACCAATATATCGTCATTATAATAAATCCTCAAATCGATTATATTTGTTCACTGTAGTCAATTTTATTTCTGTAGGATTGGACATCGCTGTCTCACAGATTATAAAAGATCGAATGACATAAAAAAACTTATCACTCTGTGATACCGCAAAAGTCGCGCGTGCTTGGGAGTCGCATTTATGGAATCAAATTTGATTGTTCTAAATTTCGGATGACTTTGTGATAAAAATAGTTAGTGAAAATGATACTTCTAATTCGGTAAATCAAAACGCAGCCCCCTGTAAATTTTCCTCTTGCAGTGTTTTTTTTTGTGCTGAGTGTCAGTATTCAGTGAGTATTATGAACTTTGAGGACTATGAAACCCTTCCGACCCAAAACTCCGTCACACACATGACTGCCGGAGCAATAGCGGGGGTGATGGAGCATTGCATAATGTACCCGCTCGACTCCGTAAAGGTAAGCATGGGCAGCAGCCGGCGGGGCAGCAGGGGCTGTTGCTGGCTGCTATTCAAACTAACCTAATCAGTGTGACAGTTCTATCGGCTGGCCTGTTACGCCACCAACTTGCGATCTCTCGTTATGTAAAAACACGTCAATTAACTATTTACCGACTGTCACAGTATCAAATGTTCCGACGAGCCCAATATTTTGACCTTATCACGTTGTTTGTTAACCCACAAGCGCCTAATTTTATTGCAATTTTCATTATAATGTTATTACAAACATTGCTATTACATGGCCATTCAACTGGTTTTTACTGACAACATTGATTATACAATGTCTAAACACATTAATAGCCAGCATAAACCTAGCAAGCACTAATTGAATAATGTCAGTCCAACAAGAGTTCTAATTGTACATCTATAGGTACATACATGGATCACATACAGGCATATGTGATTCCAATGAACTAACATAATTGCAATGACATAATAATTCAGGAAATACCACAACAATCTGTAGTTTAATACATGTTTATAGAGACAAGCAAACATGACCTTGATACCCATTGCTTGGCTGAGTGTGTGCAGTGACTGGCGAGCCTGTCTCAATGTTGCTCTTCTGGGCTATCATAATCTGTGGGATGCTGTTCAGTAGTGAGCAGATATATATATTATAAGTTGTCAGGATTCATTGTTTATGTAGCACATTTAGCATTTCACATTAAAGTACTTATCAATATATTGATGTAGTAATAAAGGCAAACTGTGCTTTTTACAAATAGAAAGAAATGTGTAATTATGGATGTCAGGCCTGGAGCAGACATACTTAATGACATGTGTGCCTAGTGTACTCTCAGTCATTACCATAAGATTACACATTACATCTTGTCATGATATGTAATAACATAGATGTTTTCCTCTAGTGTTTGTACTACATG
This sequence comes from Brachylomia viminalis, assembly GCA_937001585.2. Taxonomy (NCBI): domain Eukaryota; kingdom Metazoa; phylum Arthropoda; class Insecta; order Lepidoptera; family Noctuidae; genus Brachylomia; species Brachylomia viminalis. Next base: position 246,057 of record OW443315.2, on the reverse strand, counting down.
GTCTCAATCTAATGTACAATCTGAATCTGAGATCTGTCAGTTTGAGAACACAGGAACAAGGTGAACAGAGTCATTAGGCAATCTGTAATCACAAAATGTATCTAGCTGTTCTATAGTTGGAAGCTTGTGTGGCAAGTTTATACCAGCTCAATTTAATGAGTATAGGGCTTGTCTGAGATCAGTATCTCAACCTATGGCAATGAGGCTCAGTTTTATGTGAACTTAATATTTCACAAGTTATTTCCTATTAAATTCTTTGTAATATGAGACACTATTATGAGAGACATGATGAAAACCATAAGCACAATATTCCTTCAGAAATGATGGTACTTAGTGTTTATATTGTCTTATATTTATATTGATCTTTGTTCATAATTTGTTCAAAAAATGCCAGAACCCTTGGCAAATATCACTAAACAAACATTTATTTTTTTGTGATTTTTGCTGTTACTTCATACAAAATGTTATCTAGTGAAAAAAATATCACTATGCCTTATGTACAAATTACTAGGAAAATATCCTTGTCTTAACAGCTATCCAAAAAGGTATGAAAGTTAATACAAAGTTATGGACTACATTAAGTGCGTCTCACAAAAAGGTAATTATTCGGAAAATCAAATAAAACAATTTCGTGAATATTAGCATTATTTTTAATCAATACATATCAGTTTAAAAACTTTCATTACACTTTCACACGTCTTGTTCGATGTGCTGCCCTCGGTTTCAAATACATGTTCTTATTTGCTTCCTCACTTCGGTTTTTGTGATTCTTGATGTGATTGTTGCCCTCATTTGGTCCACCGCATCTGTTATTCTCTCCCTTAGTTCTTCAATTGAATTTACTGGGGTACATAAACTAGTTCTTTCATATGACCCCAGACGTGTAAAAGTCTAGCGGCGTAAGATCAGGGCTTCGTGCAGGCCACGGAATCGGCCCACCGCACCCTATCCATCGGTTTGGATCATTGACTTATAATAGTATGGACAAATACCTACAAAAAAAAAGGTGCCTACCTACAACTCATAATGTCTCATAAAATGGCTGCCATTGCTGGGGTTGTGGCAATCAAGGAATATTGGTGTTACTATAACGAGTATTGATACGAGTCTTACTTGATATCAATTTTGGATCATAATTATATACTTACTTAAAATCTGTTGTAACAGAAAAAGATAAGTAGTTTATTTACTGATCTGAGAATGAAACTCATATCAAGTGTTTTTTTTCTGTACAGAATTAAAAACTTTTGTATACAACATGTCTGTGTAACATACTTAACTATTTATTAAAGAGTGAGTAGTGGAGTAAAAGTAATATTTTTTTTACTCAAAATATGTTTATTGGTGTGATAATAATTATAAATGATAAATGATTTTATTTCTGTAAGTAGGTTTGTACAAACACTTTTACACGTCAATCGAAGTTTAAAAACTAGATTAGGTCGGTGTTTCCTATCTTGACTACTCTGAGAAGAAAGGCCGATACAAACTCCGTGGTCACAGTCTCTTTTAAGTCCAGACAAAATCTTGGTCAGATCATGTGAAGGCTATGTAGATCGCTGTCTGAAATGGTCTTTTGAGGAAAGAACCACACAGATTGAGTGGACCTGTCCAGTCAGTTTCTTCAGAGTATCGTTTTGGTGCGGGTAAACCTTTGGACTTATTAATTTGTCTTTTTAAGAAGTTTATTGGTCCCGCCAATTCTTCTAATATAACAGTCTGTTCCATGTTGATACAATTTTTTCTTCGAAGGTCTTCTATAATGTCTTTTACAAATTGGCAATTTTTTTTAGTTTTTCTTTCGAATCCTTTCGATAAGGCGTTTAACTTTTTGTTGTTGATAGACACATTTTTATTAAAGCCTTCATTTTTTCAATTTGTTCAACCTGAAAAAATAAATTAAAATTACTTAAATCATCAACTTGCGTCGAAATGCTGCTTTGTAATATTTGTCTCATGCTAATTCTATAGATCCTAAAAAATCCGATTGTATATTTATACTTTAGCACGAAGATCAGAAAACGTGCTGAGAAATCACTGACAGGTGGACCTGTAGTACAGCTACGGAACAGAGAGGATACGTCATTGGTACCGTCACACCTTAAATAAGAGAGAACTCAGCTCATTTCATCCCCATATTTCATTTTTGATAATTTATCCCCTGTGGGTACGTTTCGTTCTAAAAATACTTTATTTTTCTACTTTGTATAAATGTCACATTTGGATTTCAATGTTTTCTGGAGAATTAACTTAGCATTATTTTCGTAATGTTATTAAATTTTAATTTTCGTAAGAACCTCCTGTAATATTCTAGCATCAAAAACGTTTGAGTAGATACATACCTCTTTGTGCACTGTTTCGTCTGTTTCCAGAATTCGGTGGGGGAACTGTAATGGAGGCATTACAGTAGATTTGATGATATGTGAGGAAACGTCCGTATTAAGAATGTTTCTCGTTTCACATAATACAGATGACTCTTGACGTTGTTTTTTGCCAGGTGCCTGAAAAAATAGATACTAATAAGCAATTTACAATATGATTCATTTATGTAATTAATAAGTACATCTATATATTTATTTCAGGCCAAAGGGCCGGGCTATTATTAATCAATTATTATTTACACTTACCGAAAATACTGTGGGAACAGAGTTATCATAAAATATAATCTCATTACATCAAGTGTTCTATTGAAACAGCTTTCTTCAAAGTGAAGTGAACAGAGGTACCATTATTTATGTCGCGATTAAAGAAAAAGTGGTTAGAGGCTATTGGTGAAGAAAATATTAATACTTAAATATTTTCTTCACCAATAGCCTCTAACCACTTTTTCTTTAATCCTTCATTTTTAGGAAACCTAGAAAAAGGTAAATATTTTGATCAATAAATCATTTTGGTTAGAGCTACTGCTAATATCTAACTAAAATAAATAACAAAATGTCGATGTCTTATTTTATCATCATATAAAACTCTGTGGAACGGTCTCCCGGGTGCTGTGACCAAGCAAAGTCACTCGGACCGATTAGGACACGCAGAACGATTTATGTTAACATCGCAGATTGTACCGATATCGTTTTAGCGGATGAACTAGTTTCGGAAACTATTACAGCAACGGTACAACACTATTCCACTATTACATATTATTGTAAACAAACGAATGAAATAATAAAAAGGTCTGTTATACGAAAATGACCCCAAATATACCTTACTAAATATACTTTAGCCATAAAATCACGATTGAGTAACAATTTGTTCATCGAACGTGTATGAATGTATGTAATATTGCATGAAAACCGGCTACTAACCTATGCAAAGACAATAATTGAGGATGATTTCCATTCTTTCTTGCACCACACTTCACAATACAACACACAGGCATGTTGGTTTGCTGTTTTCCAACATTTACATTCATTTTTAATGGTAAGCTCCTCGTAATTTTCTCGCAAATCTCAATAACCCAAAAAATAAACAACCATTTGACAGCACAACTACCACGAAACTCGACGCCACAAACCAAATAGATGTCGCTTATGATGGCTGGCACTTACCTACAACTGTCACTACGTCACGACAAAATGTTGCCAAAATGAGCAACAACTTAAATATTGTTGTTTCTTTTATTACATAAGATTATTTCATTAGAAAGAATGAGACAAAACGATATTTCGCAGTCTGTATCGTATTTCACTCATATTTGAATGCAAAGTGTATGTCTAATATAACGCGGCTCCTCCATGTTTTTCCTAGCTCAATGGTTTGGAAAGGTTTCATCCAGCAATTGTCGAATTGTGATTCGGAAGTGGGCTGGACATCCGTCATGTTGATAGATCATGTTTTCTCTTCTGTTTTCCGGTACATCCGTGAGCAGTGGTGTTCAATGATTTCTTAAGAAATCTTCATAAAGTTCCCCATTTAGTGTTCGGGGTAAAAAATGTGGGCCAATTAATTTGTCGTCGATAATACCCATCCAGCGGGAACCTACGTTGGGATGCGGTTGGTTTCAGTTTCTTAGGATTTGCTTCTGCTTTCGGTGCCCAGTAATGTAAGTTGTGGTAATTTGTGATACCATCACGGTCAAAACATGACTCATCGGTCCACAGAATGTTTTTTAAAAAGTTTTCGCCTTCGGCGTCGGCACTTAACATAAAACGACAAAATTCAAGCCGTCTCGGCGGATCTCCCTCTTCTAATGACTGGACAGGTTGATCGTGGTATGGATGTCGGCCTGATTATAATGAACTACAGACCAGACTTTCCACTGTGACATACCAAGCTCACGCGCTACGATGTTTGTCGATATGTTGGGGTCGTCAATAAAACGTTGAAGAATCAGCTCCTCGTCCTCAGCCGTGTATCTCCGAGAACGACCAGTGTCAATTTGCCTGCTTCTTTGGACGCTGCCAGTTTCAGATAATCGCCGATAAGTCGATCCAAAAACACTAACGTGTGGGAGTCGGTGGTTGGGAAAGCGAAGTTGATATTCTCTCTGCGCCTGAGCAGCGTTACCGTCACTAAGTCCGTAACAGTACATTATGTCAGCGTACTCAGGGTTAGAATATGCAGCCATAGTCAGCACTTACGAAGGCACAGCACAGCACAAGAGCAAGATACGCGGCAACAGTTAGGGAAATAGCTAGATAACAAAACACGAGCTTTTGCGACGTAGAGTTGAAACTAACTAACGCTGACGACCAGATTTTGTAAAGTCGCACCCCGCGTCATGCCGAGAGAACAATAGTGACCAATCACAAAGCTTGCCGTGTGTTTGGAGTTCAAGCGCAGGTAAAAACTACGAATAATAGGAATACGAAACAATAGGTTGACCATCTCACAATTTACCTGCTCGCCATAAAACTCTTCCCTTCCCTGTCACACATGCAAAAGTATTGACAATCATAGTCATACCTTTCTAAATAGCTGATAAGACAAGGATATTTTCCTAGTAATTTGTACATCATGCGTATTTTTTTTTGCACTAGACTACATTTTATATGGAGCAATAGTAAAAATTACTAAAAATTTAATGTTTGATTAGTGATATTTGCCAAGGTTTTAGGCATTTTAGAACTTTTAATTATTAAAAAGATTTGCTACGGCATCAACTATGATATTAAGTTAAATTTCAGTACAGTCGCACTGTAAATCATTTTTAAATTGGCTCCAAATGATTTACTTAATCTAAGATTTTTCATTAAAAAACTGAAAATGTAACTAGCTCTAAAACTACTGAACTTAGGTAGAACATTAACATTTGGTGGCTTAATTTGTTGCATTTTAACCCTACTATGACGTCCTGCAAGGAATACGTAGAGTTACCAGTAACCCTGTATACACCCTTGTTGTACACACACTATTGTTGTTAACCGTTATTTTCACTTTTTATTTTGTTATTTGTATTCTGTGTTTCACGAACTGTGTCCAAATAAACGTTATTCTTTCTTTCTTTCTCTCCTTGTCTATGTCAGCGTGGAATACAAGTGTAGTGTTCTGTAAGTATGAGTTGTATTGGCACCAAGTTCCTCATTGCACATTGTACTCTGCACACTTGGCCAATGAGAGCTGCATCATAAAAGGTTTAACATTTTGACCATCACAAAACTTGCACTCTCAAATATTGTAAATTTATTTCATTGTGCTAGTTTTTTTTTTCTGCCGTGTATCTGTGATGGCACAGAACGAACCAAGCAATGATACTAAAACAAGCGTACCACTACCATGTCAGTCTTCCAATACCATCTGATAATTGCCAAACTTGCAAGTAATGATGATAGTTTGCGGTTCACTGACAACGCCTGAAGCTGACATACTCATGCCAAATACATATTAAGTACTTATTTTTTTATTTAACCATTTATGCACACACATATGTATAAACAGACAAGAAGAAAGGTACAGAAAAATATGTACAAAGGTGATGCTTATTTCTAAAGAAATGTCTTCCAGCATATTGTGTGTGTGTGTTGTGTGGGTGTTATTTACCTGAAAATAAATGAATTTACTTATGTCTGCTTTAGGACAGTAGATAAAAAGAGATAAGATATTGACAATGTGTCTTGAAAGTTATTGGTGCAAGTGCATAGTGTGGGTTACATGCACCTCTGTACACTGCCAGGTAAATACACATGGTCAACGCAGCAGTCTACACGTTGCAAATACAACGCCGCAGGCCTAGACTTGCGAACGTGCACCATATACATAAATATTGGAATAATTAATATCAAGAAATACTTAAACAATGAATCTTCAAATGTCCACTTACTGTAGTAAAAACCGCTTTTGCACAACATATGCAAGAATTTATGCTCAGTTTCATTTATAATAAAATTGCTAAAATCAGTGACATCAAACATTTTAGAAACAACCAAGCAAAAAAAAAAATATTACCAATGGCTGTTAGCTCTATCCTACTCGGAAACCGAAGCCTTCGTTAGAGTAATGTCATAATCACATTTATAACAAACACTTTATCTCACTCACTTCCTCAATCATATCACTCTCACACTACCTCCCAAACCCTCACATACTTGCACATTCTTACTTTATCATTCTCTTGGTCACATACTTGCTAAAGGAGAATGAGTAATGATGGGCCCACCTCTCAATAGGAATAAGACACTCATAAATGAATAGGTATGTTTATGCAGAATAAAACTTATTATTACGACTAAGGTCAAAAGTCAGTACTTTCGGAGTTATACTACTTATTATACTGCCATAAAAGTGACCGTAGTTTACTTCGTTATAAGATAAACTATGGCCAGACTCAAAACGGACGGCACCTATCTGCTTGCTCCTTACCTGCGCCCCCACCCTACCCGCTGCGCCCGCCGCTTGCCCGGGCGCATTTGCAAATGGCGATCAGTCATATTGCAGTGAACATCTTCGAGACGGTTTATACGTTATAGAAATGTACAGACAAAACGATTTACATGATTTAATAGAATATAATATACCAGCAGAGAATGTCTGGTTGCTGCGTGGTAGGATACAGTCACGCCACGTAAGAGCAAGAATATACTATTGCTATATATTAATTGATCGAAACCAAGTTGGAAGAAACGCGATATCACAATATTATTGCTCTTGCTTGACCGGACGGCGAACTGTAGGAAGTTGCGCTCACACTATTTCTTTGATTTGGTACCTAGGAGTTGGGAGACATCAACCATTCGTGGCCCCCGTGGGTTTTTTAAATGATGTAATTGTCTTTGATGTCCAAGACGAATAATAAATCTCTTTTGTTTTAAAGTGTACTTATTATTACTATTTTACCTTATAAGTATCCATAAAGAATATGTTAGACTGACGACTTTAAGACGTCGTATCTCCGAAAGTACTAACATTTGACCATAGTTATATTAGTAACTAATGTTCCACTTAAAAAGCCCTATCCAACGGTATATCAGATGTTACTATTGAAGGGTGGGCCCAGACTCCATACATTCATTTCCCATTGTCCTTTCTAATGATGATACCACGGTTACATGCTCTGTGTACCACAATACCTACATTTACAACACAGCACCATATTAACTTTTTATTTTGAAGTACTTATTTTTGATTTTGTTTTACGTAAAATTTTCAAGACAATAATATGTAATAAGTACCTGAATACATTAACAATACAGGGTCGACCCTGAATTTCCAAATTGTTTCAAACTCTCAAGGACTCCACGAGACAGGCTCGACCTAGTGTGGAGTCCACTAGTCAAAATATTAATATTATGTTTCCCTTATAACATTAATTTTAGGAGTAGTCACGGAGTAGTTCATTTGTACTTTAGTTTTATGGAAATGTTAGAACTTAAGCTGGTTAATAAACGATTTATTATTATTATTAATAGCATTAAAATACTTGATGTTTTATTTATAAAAAGAAAAGACTAAGCAGAATGGATGTAATAATTTATTTTTTCTTTTTTTTAAAACCTTGCCCCACGCTAGGAATTTCTCCTGTATCGTGGGTGCGTTTACAAACATTTAAACTCACATACACAAACGGCCAGACCCGGAACAACTACTTGCAGGTCATACAAATATTTGTTCCGTGCGGGGATCGAACCCGCGACACGTAACGCAGCAGTCAATCGCTTAACCACACTGCGCCAACCGTGTCGTCAATTGGTCACATTCTGTAATTAACCTGTGAGGGCATTAGTTAAACTTAATTAACAATGCATTATTTATTAATAGTGGACGGGCTTCATAGGTAATACTAGTTAATCTCATGTTTTTCCTTATAGAAAAGTGTTTGTAGTCCAATTGTATAATTAAAATTAAACCATTCAGTAAGTAGTGAATAAGAATATTTATTATTATATATAAATAAAAAACTACAGGGAACACAAATAATGTATCTGGACGATGCTCTGGACCCTGGAGCTGGACACACAAATAATTATCTATGTAAGTATAACAATATGTTCCATAAAAAGTTGACAGAAGGCATGTAACTGATTCAGAATGAGTGTGATGCACTATATGAGGAAGTATTCGGCCTTGTTCGCGTTCTGCCAGCACACCTGCGTCTTCCAGGCCGTGTCGCAGTGGTCGGCGCCGCGCTGCGTGCCGCACGCGCGCAGCGCCGGCGCCGAGTGCGCCGCCAGCTCGGGCGGCAGCAACGCCAGCACGGCCTCGATGTCCACCTCGCCCTCCGACATCATGCCAGCCGTCTCCATGGTGCACTTGATGTAGCACTTGAGCTTGGCGTCCGCCATGAGCTCGGCGCCGCCGTTCACTGCCTCCACCAGCGCCACGTCGGCGCCCGTCTCGTCCGCGCAGCTCTCGCGCACCATGCGCGCTAGCTCCGCCATGTCCTCGTCCATCTCCACCGCCTGCGCCGCCGCCAGCGTCGCCGCGACCAGAACCAGCGCCCGGAAACACATTGTCGTAGAGAAATGCGCACACAAGTGATCCAGCCCCGTTGACAGCACTTTATATATCTACCTGTTCAATGTCAGCCTGCTCTGAGATCACATGGACCGAGTGATGCCTAAATTACACGCTCCTCGTTAATACCCTGTGATTAAAAAAATATTGTTTGTTCGTCAAGTGTACTGCTGTAGAGGAAACGGTAATTTTTCATCGATGTGTAGAATCATCGGAAAAAATTACAGACTCACTAAAGAGAGAATTACAGGCTACATCGTTTATTTTTAATGGTGAATCTAACAATTGTAGGTTTGTCAGTAAAACAGAATATTGAGGTGTCACTTGTGTTAAACACATAATAATGGAGGGCTGTGTGGATAGAAACTGGTACAGAAAGCCCTGAGCACTACTTAAGGCCGACTGTGTACCACTACTGTACATTAGGTATTAATAAATACAAAGCGTGAAGACCACATGACTGCCGGCCGTGCGACCTAGTGCATAGCGACGCCACATTCGTTCACATTAGTAACTAGTAGTCGGGAGGAAGTCCCCAGGTTCTTGTCCAATTCGATGACTAACTATTGGTACGTTGTTGCAGACTCGGATGCAGTCTCTGCGGAGTGCCAACAACAGCTCCATCTCCGAGACGTTCCGCCACATGGTGAAGAAGGAAGGGCTGCTCAGGTAACACGCTTGCACCGACACCAACATGTTGCCGCTACACCAAACTATTGCATTGCTAGGGTCACCACACAATACACACATTTTTATGAAATTCCTTTTTATGGCGTCCTCATTGTTAAGTTCCCTTGTTTATGACGAGTTGGGATGCTTCTGAATCTAGATAAATGATAAATGATAAATGATTTTATTTCTGTAAGTAGGTTTGTTACAAACACTTTTACATGTCAATCATATTTTTAAAACTAGATGAGGTCGGCGTTTCATAACTGACTACTCTGAGAAGAAAGGCCGAAACAAACTCAGAGGTCACAGTCTCTTTTAAAGTCCAGACATAATCTTGGTCAGATCATGTGAAGACCATGTAGATTGGTGTCTGAAATGGTCTTTTGAGGAAAAACCATACAGATTGAGCGGACCTGTCCAGTCAGTGCACGCATTTGTCAGTAATCTTGCCGCTCAACTGAGAACTTAAGGAGCACAACGATTCGACGAACAATACCAAAGAAAGGACATTTGGGTATACCGCATAAATTACTCAAGCTGCCAGATCGTGAAACTAACTAAGAAATAAAATAAAAAAGTAATAATCCACATAATCTTCACATTCACAATAATTTAAATAATATAATACTTTACAAAGTAATTACTCATGTCATTGTATGTATAAAATTCATCAATGTCAATGTGTATATAAATATTCGAACATAATCTTTGAGGACCATGTAGATTAGTATCTGAAATGGACTTCTGAGGAAAGAACCACGCAGATTAAGAGGACCTGTCCAGTCAGTGCACGCATTTGTCAGTAACCGTGCAGCTCAACTCAGAACTTTAGGAGCTCAACGATTCGACGAACAATACCAAAGAAAGGACATTTGGGTAGGCCGCATGAACTACTTAAACTGCCAGATCATGATTAAAACTGAAACAATGACCCACATAGTCCTCAAATTCACAATATTATTAAAACAATAAATTGTACTTCTCAAGGTAAGTATTCAAGTCGTTCTGTTATAATAATTATCAATTTATCAGTGTATGTAACAGAAATAAAAGAAAACATTCAGTATGCAGAAAATTGGAACAACTCAATCCCAAGCCTTTTTGTCCTCAATATAATCCTTAACGGTATAAAAGCCTTTCTGGCACAACTTACGTTTAATGAATGATTTGAATTTATTAAGGCTTAGATCTTGAACGTGGCTTGGAAGTTTATTATAAAAGCGTATACATTGACATCTGAACGAGCCACCTATTTTCTTGAGGCTTGTGGTTAGGGATTGCAAATATTCGATATTTTTGGTATTCGAATGTTCAAATACTTTTTCAGCCTTATTCGAATTATTCGAATAATATTCGAATATTTCAGAAAAAAAAAGTATTTATGTAATTTCTCACGTTTTATTGCCTTAGAAACTAGTAACATATTTTTCATGTACGTAGGGCAACATCCCAATCAGACAGAACCAATATTTAAACAAAACTTTTAATCAAATAAAATAATTAACAAATTTTTAATAAAGTTAGATGTAATAGGAACTTCGACTACGAAAATATGAAATAAAAAATATTAATTCTTAAACAATTATAGGAAAACTATTAAGTAGGAAACACAATTAAAATCTCACTAGCAAAATCAAATAACATGTTAATAAACTTTATACAACACAAGTAAAAGTAAGAAACAAAAAAGTATATTATAGATATTGTACTATCAATTTCTTAAGGATAACTAAAAAGAAACGAGATCAAAGTCACAATAAGAATGCACTGCGCGGATAACTAGCATCTAAAGAGATATGCAAATTACAAGTGCACGCAATCACTAAAATTGAAAATTATGATCCAACGCGGTAAGTAACAATTATAATTAAATAAATGCCATCGTATAGGCAAAGGATACAATTATTCTTATTTACGGATCCTTTGAAAGTGGGACCTTAGAAAACTTAAAGAGTCAATGGAATCATCATTCAATTTACATCTGAGATGATGGCAGATATATTTTGTAGAAGAAAATACCCTTTCGCATTCTACGCTAGTTGGTGGAATGCAAATTAGCACGTCATAGGCCTGACTTAGGTGTATTTGTCTTGGCGTACCTGTATCATATAGAGCCATCTGCATTTTTATTGATGTTTCTAGATCATGATGTTCAAGATTTGCTGTGGATGTGGAAGGCACTGCATACATTTCGTCCTCTATCTTTTTCTGCAGCTGTTCTTTCATTGACATATTTGAGATTCTTGACGCTTCTTCATTTTGATAACGCTGAAGGTCTAATATAGCAATGTTATCTTCGTCATCAGAAACGCCAGTGTTAGTTGTCGCAGGTCTTTGCTTAAAATATTTTTTTTGAATGTCAACTATGACTTTGGTGATAACATCATTTCCTACTTTAGGGAAGATAGAAGAACTCGGCTCCTGGTAGTATTTGTTTGCGTTGTGCAAGTACTTCAGTGTACAAACCAGGTCTGTTTGTCGTCGTTCAGCAATCCTTGTTTTCAGAGCCTGAAGAAGTTTACCACTGATAAACCCATTGGTCTCTCGTAGTTTGGTAACCATGAACTGTAGGGCTGTGTCCGCAGTTAATAAAGTGGCCTTTTCTTGACATATCGCTTCCACAGTAGTTTTGACGATAGTGAGAGACGTAGATAAATCCTGCAAAAGAGCGAGCTCATAGGTGCTGAACATAGTTTTGTCTTTGAAGTCAATCAGTGCGTTTTAAATTGCATCTTTCAGTAGCAAGAATCTTGAAACCATGTCCGCCATGCTATTCCACCGCGTTTTACAGTCTAATACCAGGCCTGCGCTTTTGTTTTCTTCAAGAATATATTTGTTCAGGATTTCTGTTCTGGTTGGAGATTTTTTGAAAAATTTCACTACTTTTCTTACTTTGTCAATCAAACCTTTGTACTCGACATTGAGATTGGGTTCACTTCTGGAAACCACATTCTGATCGACTACAAAGCCTTCTCCATCATCATTTTCATCTGTTTCCTCATCTTCTGATTCATCTTTCTTTGTATCATCTGTTTCTACTGGAACTCCTTCTGTGTCTATTTCTTCTAACTGTTCATAAGTTTCACTCTGATTATATCGGTTCTTATATATTGTTTCCACTACGGCACATTGAAGCGTCGGCACAAAGATGTCGCGTTCGTAATTAACAATATAATGTTGTAACTTTAATAAAATTGCTGTGGTAATATTCGAATGTTCGAATATTTTATAATTTACTATTCGAATACGAATTTCAAATGTATATTCGAATAATTCGAATATTCGAATATTCGAATGCAATCCCTACTTGTGGTAGGTACAACGAAGCTGTGTTTGTTCCTAGTATTTATATTATGGATATCACTGTATTTTTTAAACAAGTTTATATTTTTATGGGCATATAAAAGATTTTCAAAAATATACTGTGAAGGCACAGTCATTACATTAATCTCCTTAAATTTCTCTCTGAGAGTGTGTCTCGGGCTTAACTTATAAATTGATCGAACAGCTCTTTTCTGCAAAACAAAGATAGTCTGAATGTCGGCGGCATTTCCCCACAACAGAATACCATACGACATTACACTATGAAAATAGCTAAAGTACACTAAACGGGCTGTCTCTATGTCAGTTAAATTACGAATTTTTCTAACAGCGTATGCTGCGGAGCTAAGCTTTTTTGATAGTTTATCTATGTGTGGGCCCCACTGAAGCTTAGCATCCAAAGTTAAGCCCAAGAATACTGTGCTATCTTCAGGATTCAATTCTCTGCCCTTTATCAATACATTAGTTAACACCTGTCTAACGTGAGGCAGCGTAAACTTAATGCATTTGGTTTTTTTTTCATTAAGTAGTAAATTATTAACATTGAACCAGTGAACTACTTTTGAGATCGCGCTATTTACATCGTCAGTAACCAGCTGCTGACGTTTAAGTTTAAACAAAAGTGAAGTATCGTCCGCAAACAACACTATATCATGATTATCCTTTATGAGGTAAGGCAAGTCATTAATATAAATAAGAAACAAGGCAGAGGCATTTATTTGGTGAAAGTCGGGAAGCAGGATAGGATCCTCCGTGTCTTGGACAGGTTAGAGATCATCAATTGGGGCAGAGAGAGGTTGAGACAATCACACGTAGCAGCTGCAACTGCAAGTTAATTACAATGCACCTTCTTGATTGTAGTTAGCAGCATTATCTGAATGATGGTGCATTGGAGTTCGCACTGGTAGATCAGGGTGTTTGTCCCGCGACTGCGTGCCCAGCGCGGACAAGGTCGCCACACTCAGTACTCGCCACACTCGCCCTTGCTTCTCCAATTCTGAGCTGACGGCTTCTAATGGCTTCGACAAACCAACTGACGACCATGACTCGACGTGGACTACACTTTGATCAAATAATCTTGATCATTATTTGACTATTTGCATAAGTACTGTACAGTACTGAGCTGCCCAACCATTCTTGTTTACTGCTGCGTGTAGTGGTCCTCTATTATAGAACAACCTCCGATCTGCCCGACTGTGGTAGAAGGGACTGGTCATCTAATTGCAATTGATGTTGTAAGCAAGGACTTTTTACATGAGATGACTGTCACGTCCGAGACTCCGCCAGAATCCAGACAGGAGCAACACACACTCAAAGCAAGGGCGATAGCACAACCCAGCACAGCAGCTTCCTGACTGAACGCACTGCGTACACAAGTTCGTTTGCCAAGCGGGGTGGATGTGGGGGTTATGTATCTGAGAATAGATGTTGCCACTACTAGTAGGCATTTCCAGCCTGCATCCGGATTGTATATATAGAGCGCATCTATAAAGACAGTTGAAGCTAATTCTCCATTTTATACTGAGGAACCGCGCGTTATGAGTGTCTTTGATAACGTCACTACACACGCGAGGTGTAAATCTTATCTCCGCTACAATACGCACGCACATTTGGGTCAATGCTGCCTCGTATCGCCACAACCCGAGCTATAAGCACCACAGGTTCTCAACTGTTTTTGGCAAATTACTTAGCAAATTAACTATGAATCAGCACAAGACAAGATGATTCTAGACTATTATGACCGACTCAAAGGAATAACACAAAGGTAATAGGAATATTATGAAACCTTTGCATACGATGCAAACTGAGATAAATGTCGACGTATCTAGACGTGCCTGAGTTGCAGTTGCAATAAACGTCGGGTCTCATGTCTGTTCTTCGTGATCGTCGGTCGTTACCAGCATCTCGTGGTGTTACCTTGCACCTGTACTACCTACAGAGTCCGCTGCAGCGTAATCACAGCCAAGCCTTCAACGTGGCGCCTGCATTATCACTCGACACTCGATATCAGGCCTGTTATCTATTATCAGCGTACGTGAGGCTGCACCGCCGCGCACCCATCTGCCGAGTGCCCTTAGCATTGTACTCGCTATCTCCGGCGTGTATGTCATAAATATATTAAGTATTGATAGTCGTTCCTAAGTGCCCGACTGCTGTTATCGGAAAATTTTTCTTTACAAACACTAAATATCGACTGCAAGGCATGATAATAGTTGGTGTTCTGTGAGAAACTGTTTCAGAAGGAGATTCCTTTCATTTATAATTAGCGTAGCATAATCAACCAATAGAGCAATGGTGGCCCAGTGGTAACGGCCCCGACATACGAGTTGTATAGGTTGTGGGTTCGAACCCAGCCAGGGGCTTAACTTTGTGTAAATAATTTCATCACCACTGCTCTCAAAACGTCGAAGGAAAACATCGAGAGGAAACCGGTATGTCCTAGAGCCCAGAATTCAAAGACATGTGACATCTACCAACCCACATTGGGCCCGCTTGGTGTATTACGGCCCACTCCCTCTCGGAGAGAGGAGGCCTGTGTCCCAGCAGTGGGAACACTAAATTAATAAATAAAAACTTTAATCAGGTCAGAAAAAAAAACACTACAATATTGAAAAAAACCAGTAACAGATTACTTATGAGCCCTATTTGCTAGTTTTTTAGAAATGCTCTGGACCCAACTAGTATTGCCTGTGTCGTGGGGTCCAGGCTCTTCACGAGTAAGGCAAACAGTTTCATTTAGGTGATGTAATTAATTTGAAAAAAATATATTGTAGGCTGATTATGCTAATCAACCTAATATCCCCACTGCTGTGACATAGGCCTGTCTGTGAGAGTGAGCGGGTCGAAATCCACCACGCGGACTTGCAGTGCGGGTTGATGGATATCACATGTCTTTGAATATTTTGGTTCTGAGACATGTCGGTTTCCTCACGATGTCCTTCTTCACCGGTTGAGAGTGTGGTGATGAAAGAATTAACACCAAGTAGGCCTAGGTTAAAACTTACGACCTACAACTCGATAGTCGCGGCCGTTGCCACTGGGCCGCCACTGCTCTATTTGCTGTTTCTTTTTGCAGTGGCATGAACTATCATAATAGTGAGGTGATTTAATGTCATTTATTTTAACGTCGTTCATAATGCCTTCCAGTATCTATCTCCTAAGGCATTATTTATTTATTTTATTAGGTTCATCAACAATTGATTACACCAATACAACCACATAATACATTTTAAAAAGTGAAATAACAGTGTATCAATTACTTATAGATAAACACAACATGCATAAAACAATAAAATTAGTCGGAGAAATATGCTAACTTACTTAGTAATAAGCGCTAATATTGACATATTGGTAACATCGGTATTAAAAAGAAAAAAGTATTATAATTAAAAAGATAACAATAATAATAATTGACTTGGATTAGGGGAGCATTCATCAGATTTTCACCAACGTTGTCGAAGGTATAAATACAGTCGAATTGTAAATCTCCTACTTTTAAACATTTTAGTCTTAGTTTAAAACAAGCAATAAGTACTAAGTATGATTCGTGGGTGGGTGATACGAGGTCACAGCCGCTTTCCCGAACGTGCAAACAGACGTTGGCTACACGTAACGCATTTAGGCAACCATAAGATCCTCCAGGCATGCATTCAACCTAACTATTGGAGTTCTTATAGCACGGACCTGTCTCTACTCTTGTCTCTTTTCGGGAGAAACACAAGCAGCTGTTAACTGGCATAAGCCAAGTAGAATCATACGAGTGTGATTGGTGCTTCCAATTGACTAGCTGATAGTACCTTAGTGTAGAGCGGCACTTAATAACAAACTTGTTGCGTTCACAAGTGGGATGCGAGAACAGCAATGGCTTCATTTCATAAGTAAAAACGGGAACTTTAACGAAAACCTCGTCTACAGTGAGCACCGGTCTGTCTCTGCCGAGACAGACCGGTGCTACGGCCGAGTTCTAATTACAATGCTACGAGGTGACGGTCAGTCGTCCGCTAAGCCATCCGCTCATGATTAAGTATGTACGGCGGCGCGACGGGGACTGTCCGCCCGTGCCGCACCGCGGTGCGCCACTCGCTCGTACCGCGTACTTCATCGTGTCCATGATGCGTCACTATATTATATCGCGCTCTCCAGAAATATACCGAAATTGATCGATATCAAGGTACATGTGTTGACTATTGAGGAAAAACGAACAAAGAGCCGATGACAATGTAAGAACCCTCGTTAAGTGGATTACTTCAACTTTGTTAGACCTAGTGGCGGAAACCGAATAAATCGTCACGCTCGACCTCTTCTGCACCAGGTATGAAGTATAACAATCCTATCTAATCATGAAAATCGTGTTAAATTCTATTCGAACTAGATACTCAACGCAAACAATGTAGGCATTTCCAGTATGCGACAATGTTGTCATTGGAATTTTAAAACGTTGTTTATTCCCACAATTTAAAAATATTCTGTAAGTAATAGTTTCTATTACAGTATATTTTTAAACGCGTTATGGGGAAGTGATATTATACGACGGAACTTCATGTCCTTAAGAGGTGATAATGTGGCCTGAGCGATTTTACCCAGTATCTAGTAAACTCGTCACCCAGAAAAAGTGTAGCTAAGCGCGGCTACTGCAGACTGTGCGAATGGTAGCCCAGATGAGGGCGTCTCGGTCGCTTTCTCTAGCTTCACCAACTTAGTGCTAAAGTATTCCAAGTAATGCTAGCTAGTGCCTCGTAAAGTACAATTTGAAGTTGCCGAGTAGAGAGTCGTCCATGTTAAACCAGTTACTAAGAGAGCTGCCACGTCTGATGGCTGCACTGACTGCACCGTTTGCTTGGATGCTGATTCACATTATTCCTTGATCAGCGAGGCTCTGGGAACAAGCGTGTAGTGGTGAGGTCAGTGACGCTAGCGGCGCCCCCCGCGAGCCAGGCGCGCGATAACATCGCGGTCGTGCAGGTTATTAGGTCACACACGTAACATAGTGCGTTATCTCGAGCGTGGTTCGCAGCCGCCTTCGACTAGTATTCGCTGATCTTATAGTCATCACGTCGCGTGCGTCGATACGGACAGTGAAAGTGCCGAGCGCTGATCAATGTGACGCACATTGTAATAATACTTGAGCTAACTTTTACTAGAATGAGAATCTGTTCAATCTGGGTCTTCTTTCCGACTTTTTCTCAGTTCATTGTCAAGTTTCAGTTTCCATGTTTCGTTACGTCCTTCGCACTGTACAACATTCGCAATGTCTATCTAGATTGAGCCTAGTTCGGAATCAAACGTGTCATTTTGAGCTTATCTGGTATCTACTCTAGCTCTAGTAAAAGGTTACTGAACCTTTTACTAGAGCTAGAGTAGATAACAGCAGAGTAACTATCAGATGGCAATTAGTTGATTTGATCTTCGTGTAGAAGTGCAGAGGTGTAGAGAGTATGAACTGTCGCGGTTGTTGTGACTTGAGGTTAACCCCGAACCAATTAACGTTGCTTAAATAACTTCAATGATGCCACACGCTTCTCACAACCTCCAAATATTGTATATTAATATCTATACATATAATAAAACAGTAATAAAAACTGTGTCAGTAAAAAAACATTGAATATATTAAAAAACATAAAAATTGAGGGAGGATTAGAAACAGTAATAGAGCACGAATCCAAAAAAAAAATCTGTTTGTCTGTGTGTCTGTTTGTTTGTACACGCAAATCTTCGGAACTACTCGACGGATTTGATTTTAATTTTTTTTATAGTATAGGTATTAAGTCTGGTCAACATATAGGCTATAATTTATCTTGGAAGCTTGAACACCTGATGCAGAACCGCAACAGACCAGCTAAACTATAAGAGATACAAAAATGGTACCATAGCAAAAATAGTTCCACGTGATGAGCATTTTCTGCTAAGAAATTAAATTTGAAGATCTGGAACACCTGATGTGGAACTCCAAAAGCCCAGCTACACTAAAACATATATAGGAATGACGTCTTAGCAAGAGTTATTCAGCCTGATGAGCACTCTCTGTTGTCGTATAAAATTTGAAGATCTGGAACACCTGTTGTGGAACTCCAAAAGCCCAGCAACACTATAATAAATATAGGAATGACGTCTTAGCAAAAGTTGTTCAGCCTGATGAGCCCTCTCTGTTGACGTATACAAATTGAAGATCTGGCACACGCGTTGTGAAATTCCAAGCGCTCAGCTACACTATAACATATATGGGAATGACGTCTTAGCAAGAGTTGTTCAGCCTGATGAGCACTCTCTGTTGACGTTTAAAAATTGTTGATCTGGAACATCTGATGTAGAAATCAAAGCTATTACTAATTACACTGTATACTTATAAAATAACATAAGCTGGGAGTACCTCCACGCGGTGAAGGCGGTAACAGTTTAGGACTGATTTTCGATGAAAATTCGATGAATCATTGAAAATTTGGCCCTGCTGGCCAAAACTCCCATTTATTAATTTATTTTATCGAATATATATGCCTACGGGCTTATGTTATTTGAGTGTTTAATTTCCATTTCCATTTATCTTCGTGACACGGTAGCCTACCCGGTAACGCAGGGGAGCAGTCACTTATATTTTAATTGATCAGGTATCTTCTTCAGAATAAAACTATAACCATGCCTAGAAAGAGGTCAAATCTTTCCCAACGTTCCAAAGGAGCTAAAAGATTGAGGATCATAAGATCCCAAGAATCTACCGAAGAGCGCCAGGAGAGACTTGATTCTGTTCGAGAACATCAGGCTGCTCTTCGGATCGCGAAGCACGCCTGCGTTCTCAGCGTATTTACGCATCTACATCCAGGTCTCTAGTGACCAGTGAAGAATATGATGCGCGACTGACCGCTGCTCGTGAACGTCATGCATTGTCTCGCGAGTCGCAGACGTTCACCGATAGAGATTTGCGCTTGAGTTCTCAGCGTATCTACGCATCTGCTTCTAGGTCTCTAGAGACAAGTGCGGAACGTGATGCGCGACTGTCCGCTGATCGTGAACGTAACGCATAACAGTTTTCGGGAGTATTATTGAAAGTTGGGGAAGGTCTCCTTCCTGAAGAGAATGGCCTGGTGAATGTTCCTGAAATACTTGGAAAAATTGTTGCTTCTGAAGAGGAACTGATACGATCGATATTTGGGAACATTCAGTGTATACTAAACCAAGAAAGTTCGTGGTTATGTGAACGCGCCATATTGACCCCAAAAAATTATCAAGCTGCAAATATTAATAAAAAAAATTTGGCGGATATTGCAGGGGATGCAGTGGTTTACACTTCTTTCGACAGTGTTGTCGATCAGAACGACGCCACTAATTACCCAGTTGAGTTTCTCAATTCACTTACAGCGAGTGGTCTCCCTGCTCATAAAATAAGACAAAGTCGGTGTTCCCATAATGCTGATGCGAAATTTAACTCCGCCAAAACTGTGCAACGGAACCCGTCTTATTGTCAACGCTTTACAACGTAATATAATTGTTGCTACAATACTCACTGGGTGTGGTGTCGGTGAGACTGTGTTCATACCGCGCATACCACTCATCCCCAACAATTTCCCCTTTCAATTTAAGCGCACACAGTTCCCTGTGACTACGTGCTTTGCCATGACAATAAACAAGTCACAAGGGCAGACGCTTAAAACCTCTGGTGTTGACTTGACAACCGGCTGTTTTTCTCATGAACAACTTTATGTTGCTGTTTCAAGGGTCAGCAACGCTTCCGGTCTTTATATATTAGCTCCTGAAGGAAAAACCCCAAATATAGTTTATAAAGAAATTTTTTTTAAGTTATTTGCAATATTATTGTTAATTCAGTGTACCCTTGGGATCCGCTGCGCTGCGGAATAACGGGAAGAAAAGTTTTTTGTTGTATAGGTATTAAGTCTGGGCAACATATAGGCTATAATTTATTTTGGAAAATGGAACACCTGATGCAGAACCGCAACAGACCAGCTAAAGTATAAGAGATATAAAAATGGTGCCATAGCAAAAATTATTCCACGTGAAGAGCATTTTCTGCTGTGAGAATAAATTTGAAGATCTGGAACACCTGTTGTGGAACTCCAAAGCCTAGGGACACTATAACATATTAAGGAATGACGTCTTAGCAAAAGTTGTTTAGTCTGATGGGCATTTCCTGTTGACATACAAAAATGAAAGATCTGGAAAGTCTCCAATCGTCTCGCTCATCCCGTTGTTTTCCCGTCCCCGGGCCTTAGAATTCTACATCAGACGTTCCAGATCTTCAATTTGGACGACCCCGTTGTCGCTGGCATAAGCAACAGGATCCGCGTACGAAGTCGCGTGCAGAAGCTAGTAATAAAATATTTGTATAGATTTGTAACTTAATAAAATAATGCTGGTCCGTTTATGGTTGACAATTGCACAAATATCGTCACGTATCGCCAACCTCACTCACGCCCATACCGTGTTATACTCGTAATGTGAGTCTCGCATGGGCTATTTGTGGAAGTGGAAATGTTTCGAGTTCGGTTCGACCTTTCGAGGTTTCTTCTTTTTTAAGATAAGCTTGGAAAGTAATGTTAAAATATTCTGTTTTCCCAAATTGTTAAGACGTGCGCCCGCCGCTGGTACTCTCCATAGCTCTACATCATGCCCCTCTCCCAAGCATGCCCGGCATCCACTTGAAGGGACCTGCTCATTATCAGCAGTAAGTCACGTCTGACGTCTGCTATCTTTATCGAACAGCTCGTGAGCTTGTGACATAAACACATCAAAAGTGTCTAGGGATCAAGCACGTGCTAGTTACCAAAAATCTGGTTTTTAAATAATATTATTTGCAACCCCAACGGATACTTTTTTGTAAAGGAGATGGCTAAATAGAAGTATGGACGACTGCCTCAGCAATGTATAAACATGGTTCCTAGCAATATGTAATGCTGAATAGCTGAATTTTAGTATTTCATATAAAAAAGTTTTAGGAACTTTTTCTATCTTTACTTTTTTATCTTTACAATCCTGAAAATAAAATCGTGTAACTCCTACGCCAATAGGCATAAAAAACTGCAAACAAATGACATTGCTATGAAGCTTTACTTAGGCGTTTGGATGTATCTGCGATGATTTGACTAGTGACCCACCTCGTTTTCGCACGATGATACTTGAGAAAATGTCTACAAAGGAGCACCAAAAAACGTGACACAACGGGCATTCTACAATTCGCGCAAAAATCACTCCCCGCCCGCGTTTATTTACGGTTTAAGACAGGTAATCTTAAAACTAAATATAAGAATTACATGAATAAGGTAGGTGTTCGTAAATAAATAAGTTAATTAATAGACACACAATTTTTACAGTGTTGTGGGTAAAAGGAAAATGTGGGTGTACTATTACATATTGATTCTTGAAGGCAAGTCAATAGCAATTACACAGATGTAAATTAAATTGGTGTGGTGGGTTAAATTTTAAACCATGAGAAATCGTTTAAAATGTGGTGCTTTATGGTTCGTTTGTATAAAGTAAATTAGGTAATTAATTATACAACTCTGTTTTTATGTATGTATTAAACTCTTGTAAATTCAGAACTACCTACTTATCCAAATGAGTTCAAAAAGTGGTTGAAATGATGAACGTATTTCAAGATAAGGATTAATATTAACTGACCCAAACAATTCTAGATATTTTTTCAACACCAAATCCCTATAGTAAATAGACTCGAGAGGCGGGTTCTGGGCACTGAATAGGGCAACGCGCGCAAGAAAAGCACTCGGTGGCACGAATTTTCTGACTTGATTTAAATTGGTCAATACAACCTACACGAATGTATAACTAAACCTTCCGGAAGAACCAATCGACCTACTAGTGACAACCCCATCAAAGTCAGTTTGTTGATACATCCGTACAGACAGACTGACAGACAATCGCGCCAGGGTGACTTAGTTTAATTAGTATGTGGTGATTGTGAAATCCTGCCTAAACTAGATAACGAACGCACTGAGTAACCAAGGACATAACATAAGACATTGAAATAAAACAACAAAAATGCGATTTATTTATTTATTCGAAAATCCAGAATAAAAAAGCACAACGAACGAGAAAACGGCAGAACTTTCAAACGACGCGCGACGTCTGACGTGAAATCTGACGTTTGTTTTTTCATAGATATGCGATGGAACGTCAAGTGCAACAAAATCGATAAAATATTCGAAAGGGTTGAAAGACAAAAAAACTAAAACCCGCCTACTGAAAAGGATGAAACAAGAAAGTACCTTCCCGTGGTCGCATGCCGCTGTACTAACATACTTATAAGCTATGGTAGCATGCTACCACGGGAAGGTACTTTCTTGTTTCATCCTTTTCAGTAGTCTGGTTTTGTTTTTTTTTTACCTCATTTGTCCAATTATGACATTTAGTTTAGTAGTTATGAGGGAACAGATGAACATACGTATACATTCATACATACATACGTACCGGTCAAAATCATAACCGTCCTTTGTGCTTCGCCGTACTCGGGTAAAAAATAGAATTATTTCTTGTCGACCACTATTTAGATAATATTTTTCGACATTAAATAAGTAGTAAGCGAAGAAGCACATTTCGAAGCTTTCAGTAATTTCTATTTGATTTGATTCAGTTATTTTTGATTAGAAAAAAGTGGAATTGAGTAGAGTCGATTCTCACTTTAAAAACAACCCATTTTTCCAAATCAAAACCCTGTGAAAACACAATAACAAGCAACTAAACAGGACACTGAATTGAACGCTATCGATTCCCGCCAAAAACTCTGATTGCCACTTCTTAGTTTCAGAAAATAAATCGTTTTGATACCTGTTATCAGAAATCGATTTAGGTACAGTTTCGATTTGACATTCTGGAAAAGCGATATGACCTCTCCTTATAGCTTGCAGTACTGTATTATTTCCCCTTGAACTTGTCATGTCAATCAAAAAACGCAACTAAGATACTTTATTATGTTTATCAGTGCACGAAACTGCATACATACTGTATACATGCTTGGGGCATCATTTAGCCATCTCCTTTCATTTGAAAAGGGAACAGTTTTTGAATTTTGGTCAAAAGATAAAAATATTCTGTAAAGTCGTATTCCTAATATTAGGGGTTAAAGTATGAAATTGCCGATTTGTACTGAAAAATTTAAATTCTTTTTTTTTTTAATTTAACATATTTATTTAATCAAAATAATTACCATTATTATCTATACATGCGATAGAACTCTCGTGATCTAGATTCGACAAACTGTGTGAAAGCATTTTGTACTGCCTCCTGAGAAGAAAACTTTTTATCACGTAGAAAATGGTCAAACTCACGAAAAAAATTGTAGTCCGTTAGAGCAAGGTTTAGCGAATACGGAGGGCGACGAATGGTTTCTAATTGCAGTTCCTGTAGAGTTAAAACAGTTTCTCGTGCTGTATGAGGTCTCGCGTTATCATGGAGCAATAATGATGAAGATCGATTCATGAGTTGGGGCTGTTTCACTGCTAGTTTTGCTATCATTGTTCGGAGTTCGGCACAGTAGACATCTGCCGTTATTGCTTGACCAGATCAGAGAAAGCTATAGTGAATAACACCATGCTGAGACCACCAAACAGTTACCATTACCTTTTTATTGGTAAGCTTTGCTTTAGGACACTGTTGTGGCGTTTGACCTGGGGTCAGCCATTGCATTTTTCGCTTACGGTTATCGCAAAGAATCCACTTTTCATCACATGTCACAATTCGATCCAATATTCCTTCATTTCTGTATTGATTCAACAAGGCAACACAAGTTTCAACACGCGTTTCTTTCTGCAGATCAGTCAAATCATGAGGCACCCGTTTCTCATATTTTTTTTATTTTATTGATTTGACGCAAATGAGTATCCATCTTTCTTGTCTATGCTGAATAAAAAAATGATCAGAGCCGTGGTAATGTTGGAAGCTGGTTCTAGGCAACGTGCTATGGCATTCGCTCTGAGCACTGCGAAGAGTGTTATAAGTCGACTTTGGACACGTTACCGCATCACCGGCAGTGTGGCAGAGCGACATGAAGGACTAGTCCGCATCACCACACGCAGACAAGATCGTTACATACAAATTACTGCTCGACGAAATCGTTCAATGAACACAGAAATTGGGCAGAGGAAGAGTGGCGTCTTGTGTGTTTTTCTGACGAATCTTGTTTTGGTATGAGGCCACGGGGGTACCGGTACCCCTGGATGCCAAGAACGTTTAAAATCATGCCAGGAACTCCACGCACACAGTGGCGGAGCAATCGTGATATGGGCGGGTATTTGGATCGGCGGAAGAACAGCACTGATTTGGATCAGAGGCAATATCAATCAATGCGCAGATTTACGCTGAAACGATTGTCATTCCTTTGCTGACCCAATTTGGTGCTTAATTTCTGATTATGCTTGATGATAATGCATGTCCACATACTGCCAAGAGTCGTTGGAAACACACTTGCCGCAGCTAATAACATCGTCCTACCATGGCCTGCTCAATCGCCAGACTTGAATCCCATTGAGCACGCATAGGATATGCTTCAAAGAGCTTTTTTTTTTCTTTCTTTTTTTTTGACAAATATGGATGCCGTACACACACCGGGAAATCTTTTTCGCCTGTTACAACACAACGGACGTGGGCGGCCATTCCGCAACGTGATTTGGATAAACTCATATTGAGTACCTATGCCAAATCGCTGCTATTATGTTATGCGTGCTAACGGCGGAAGTACTAATAGTTTATTTTACGCAATAAAAACTTTTATGTTTATATTTTATCACATTTTAATGTTAGGATTAGCTAAGGTGAAAAATCCAGCATAAGAAAAAATCGCGAAGTCTTTATTAATGCAAAAGCAGAGAGTACTTCGTCAATCTACACATACGAAAACATTTTATTTCATCAATCTAAATAGATTTTTTTGTGGAATTTCAATAGGTCAATAAAATTGTCATAGGAACTACTTAGATACGATTCATAACACAATTTCTAGGCCACGCCTGCGCTGTACGCGGGGCCTTACGCACTAGGACATAGGTACCCACCAATGCAACGCATTGATTACTTCGCATACACTTAATCATTGCGCTCGCTTTTAATTACACAGTAGCAGCCGGTTATCAGTCTCGGTATATGGCTCTTATGTAAACGTACAAACAGTAACAGTTATAAATTAAATAAACACCAACCAGCCGGCAAAGGAGGCGACGACGTGGAAATAGCTACTTGTTAAACTATAAAAATAAAGAATACTGTCGCGACTACACATACAGAAGTAACGGCGCGGCTGGTAACCGATACTAGAACGTTGTGACGGCTGCGATATCACTTAGCCAACTTTTGAGTCGCACCGCACGACTCGTCAGCGACTGGTTGTGTCGTCGCTGTAACGAACACCGTATCGCCACCAGTATCATCCAGAGGCTTCAATATATACCCACACTTCTCTTGAAATATGACATATTCCTCGTTCCTGTTATGTGCCTTATGCATCCATTGCAGGTTCAACTCAACATTTTCGTGGGCCCTAAAGGACAGTCTGTACCTAACCTAACCGTTGCTGATAGTTCACTCCTAGGCATTGCATTCCTCTCCCTGCAGGCGTGTGGCCAACCTTGCAGTCAGTCGTCTTGCATTCGTGGAACAGCTGCACTAATGACGGCGGAGGCGTTAGGCGTGCAATATCCTACTAGCTATCCATTTATTGATCTTCAGAGCCTCGTGTGTCACTACGACGTGCGCTGTTCCACTCGGCGGTGCACGAGCGACTAAAGTTTGCGAGGACTGTGCACACAGTGACGTGGTTATTAATAACTAGCTCTTGCCCCGCGACTTCGTCCGCGTGAAGTTTCTTGTCCCCCTGAGCCATCAGCCATCCCGTCGCATCGCATCGTCCGCCCGCGCTCTTACTTCGCTTAGCGTTCTTTCTACCTTTTATCCCTTTGCTAGGCTCCGCATTGTAGCGTAAACCTTTCCCAAGAATTTGGCTTTCAAATACAATTTTTTTTTTTTTTAATCAGACGGGTAGTTCCAGAGATAAGCGCATCCAAACAAAAAAAAAACTAGTTTTATTATATTAGTATAGATTTAGATAAATAATAATTCGGGCTAATCTTTTTGTTAATATACCTATCAGTGGAATAAGATTTTTCAAATAAACAGTGTCCTCCGTTTTCACGACGACAGGGCTGGCTTGAGAAAAACCGGCCAAGTATTGGAATTAGGCAGTATTTCAATAAAAGTCTTGTTAGATTTCTTTACAAACACGATAAAATATATTTGCTCACAAGTGACAATAGTCTATATTTTGTAAGAGAACGAAGCGCCACCAGCGGCAGAAAAAGAAACTTAACTCAACACATTTATAAAGGCAGTCCGCAACAAAACGTTTACAAAGACACCTATGAACTACTTTATAAATTTATTTATTCAACACCAAGTGCGAGTCGAACTCGCACACGAAGGGTTCCGTACCACCGTACAATATACAGGAAGATTATTTAGTCACCGTCCAAATTTTCTCTAGGCATTAGGTATCATTCACTAACTCCATTTTTGAAAAAAAATCGATTTTAAAATTTTCATATTAAATAATTTTCTCGAAAGATTTATCCGCTCTGCGTGGTCACAAGTTAAACGTTAATAATACTACACTTGCCGCGCAAACATTCAATGAAAACGGCAGCGCGGACCCCGCTTACCCCCGCT
Source organism: Brachylomia viminalis (assembly GCA_937001585.2). Taxonomy (NCBI): domain Eukaryota; kingdom Metazoa; phylum Arthropoda; class Insecta; order Lepidoptera; family Noctuidae; genus Brachylomia; species Brachylomia viminalis. Next base: position 218,505 of record OW443315.2, on the reverse strand, counting down.
CCGCTACACCTGCGCGGAACATCTATCGTTAGTCCGTTAGTCGGCCCCGCGCACCCTTCCGCGACGCAAGCGCTTACTTCCGTGTTCCCGCGCATCCAATTTATAGCTCCTACACACGCTCAAGGACGTGGCAGGCCGAGACTCGCAGTAGAGATCGAAGGAGATATCTTCGATATCTTTGAATGGAGCCCTAGATCGAGTACGCGAGATGCAGCGCGGCGCTTCGGCGTAAGCCAATATGCCGTGTGGAAACATCTCCATACTGCTGGGTTGCACCCGTACCATTTTCAAAAGGCACAGGTCTTGAACGACGCAGACGCCGCGCGCCGTTCCTCGTCGAGCCTTCTGCGAGTGGCTGATCATACACCCCGATGCTAACATTTTGTGGACTAACGAGGCCTTGTTTACTCGAGTGGGGCTGTATAATCAGCATAATGAACATTGGTGGTCATTTCGAAACCTTTTGAATTTGATTTTAAAAGTGACACTGTAGTGCTCAACAAAATTAAAAATAATGTGCAAAAACGTGCAAGACTCTGTTTAGAGAGAAACGGTATGCATTTTGAACATTTATACACTACTGCTTTATTTATAGTACTGTTAAGGCGCGGACTGACTACGATTTTAATCGCTATTACCGCACTCACACAACCGCATCTGCGCGTTTTACGGTAATGCACACACTCGCAAACGCTAACACGGGCGTTTGTGTGCTCAAGGAAAGTTGCATAGTATACGTAAGGAAATCAGATGTTTTCTGTTGAATATACTTACTTATGACGTGCGTTCTAAAATTCGATGTAATTACAGTGTCGGTTCATAATATGATACAATAAATAATTACACAAACAATTTAAAAAAAAAACAATTAAATCACTACTGTTTATTTTTATTACAATACATGATAAACAGGTCAAATATAAACATTCCGAATTTTACCCGACTACTCTAGAAGGGGAATTATGCTTTTCGGGTGTAAGTCAGTATCAGGGATGGAAGGGTTAATTAAATGGGTAGTTATGCCATTTCAAACTAATGTTTGTGTTTTAGATAGGTACTTAGTGGGTGCGGTAAAAAAATAGAAAATAAAACCAACATAAAGGCCCTCGGACCACTTAAAAATCACATAAACTCTAAATAAATGCAATAATATCACAGCTCCAAAGTGACAAATGCCATAATGTTTCTAAGAAAATGCGGAGCCGGGACGGAAGCTAGAATTCTGAAAAATTTAGACGATAGAGGGATCATCCACGGGAATGGAAGCTGCTGCTGGCTGAATATTAGTTGGTATTTGCTAAAATTGGTAAAACAGTGCGTGAATTGAACTAAAGTTCTGTGGCGGACTACTAAGCAATTATTTTTTTTTACCGAGTTTTTAAAAAAGCAGATATTTTCACGTGAGAATTTTCGATTGAAAATTAGGGTGCTTTTTCGATATTAGGTCAAAATAAGGTGAAAAAAATAAATATTTTAAATCAATAAAAATACAGTGTGCTTTGAACATAAAAAGGTAAGTATTCAGCAAATTTCGCGAAAAAAAAAATGCTGTGTAAAAGATAAAAATATAAAACCAAAAACTTGGTTATTTGAATTTTTCACATAAATTTTGAGGTTACTTGAAAAAAGTGTGAATACAAAAGTTGTAGATCTTTTTATTACCTACAACTTTGCTATTACACTTTTTTCCATAAGACTTGTAGTTTTGCCGGAAATCGAGATAAACCGCTTTTTACCCTTAAACCCCCACTTCCCGACCTCGGATCGCCCGTAAATTATTTTTCCTTTCATTTTTGTTATATTCTCTTTCTTTTCCAATGGGTTTCATCCTACTGTGACTTTTTTCGTTTTCAAAAATTATCGGCACTGGTCTAATGAGAATGACTCAATAAATATTATAAAAATAATCTTACAAAAGAATCAAAATGCTTTATATATAACTAGTGCAATATTTATATTATTATAATAATTACGAACGCACTCTGATTTCTCTGCAAGTTTGTTTCTGTTACTTATACCTACTATTGCAATATGGCTATCGCCTCGATGGTTGCTTCGACCAGAGACGTTTGCACTAGGCGCATTCAAATATGCATTCTATAGACATCAAAATAGAGTGCACCTATTTGTTTTTGGATTTAGCAAAATGTTTGTAGAAATTGTCAATACCGTTTCTATAGATTTATACAGTTTCGTAAGTAAACTAAACTAAATACAAATTTCAAATGTTATGATACAATCCCGTAATCATCCTACTTACCCAAACATTCCATAATTTTTTCGAGTTTTTCGTCTTTTTCTTGTAAAACTCTTTCGCAACATTTTATTTTTATTGCCCATATTTCCACTGAGACTGAATTTTCACTTCAATATTAGGCAGTGAGTAGCCTTAGTAGTCCGCCACAGAACTTTAGTTCAATTCACGCACTGTTTTCAGTCATAAATTACTTGAAAACTACAATCGAATTATGCACAGAGCGTCCGGTGCCAACCATCCAAGTCGAGCGCTGCCCGACGACTACTAAAGTATGACCGCGTAAACTATTGTCACCACTATGGAGCGTCAATAAGATTGAAAATTGAAAATGATATTTGTGTTGAAATGTGACGTAAGCTGCGAATGGGCATTTATTATACGGCTTTTCTTTAGATTATTTAAAATATAGACATAAAATTAAATAATGGTTTGGTTAAAGTTTTAAAAAAATGGAAAACCTACTAAATTCTTAAAAAAAAAACTGTTGTTATCGCTGGAAATACAGAGATCTTTTACGTCAAAGTTTATTTTTGTGCTACAACTTCCCAATTTTTTATTGGGAATATCAAACTATTATTTATTATTCTGTTCGGTTTAAATTCTTCTTTATACCCTTCTCTGTTCACTGTATTTTTCGCGTTACTTATTTTTATTACATTACGTCATACTCGACGTTCTAAGAAACCAATTTTTGGGAATATTGAGATAACACCGCGCCCTAATGTGATTGTTCTAAGATGATTTTGATAACATTATTAATTATTTGTACGTTGATTAATTTTTTTTAAATACTCCTAATAGCAAAATGTTTTGGCACGGTTTTAATAAGGTATAAAGTTCTTATTTAACTAATTTATTTTTACTTTATTTGTAATTGATTAATGGATTACATTCTAATCATAGTGAACATAGCACAAACCTTTTGCTTATTGACGGTCCTAAGCCCGTGAAAGTATGAAGGGAAAATTTGCAACTTTGTTTATTATTGTGTTATCAATGAATTTCGGCGGCGCGCGGGGCGGACCGGCCCACGTAACTTCAATTAGCGCGTACGCACGGCGCGGCAGTGTCCAGAAACATAAACTTTTTATAGATAACTTTGTGATGTGATATCTTAATATTTTTGTATTGAGTGATACTAAAAGAAAACATTTTAACAGGTTTACTATATACCCATTTTGGACTTAATTGAAGCAAGAGGAGAATCCAAATTTTATTACCCTTTTCCATCCCGTTAGGAGGTGATTTTTGAAAAAATCTGAATAACGTAGTTTTTATTTTAGGTTTAAATATTTGTACTGAGTTTCGAGTTAATCCGACAGCGCCTTTACTTAATAACTTTGGCAACCTCTAAATCCTGTAATATATTAAGTGTGATTCGTGACAAATGGATAAAATTTTGGACAAGATTGTAAAGAGAACTTGGCCAGTGTGTGTTCTCCTATAAAAAATACAAGTAAAACAAATAAAAGAATTTCGGGCGCCTTGGAGATTGCACACTATGTTTTAATTCCGGATAGCTTACCTTCGTAGAGTCAGACTTTTAATTTGCCGGAGGTAGCTGTAATGTGAGATAATTAAAACAAAGGAAATAACCTTGTTAATGCCTCATTTAATTGCCAATAGCTTCCAAGTAAGTAAAACTATGACTAATGAAGATATTAAATTACTATTATTATCATTATGACTATTATTATTATTATTATTGCATCTTGTGATATTAAATAAAAGGAAAAAAAAATGATTAATTAAACCTCCATAGACTGCGTCCAAACGTACACCCCGTCAGCCTGGCCTCTCAGAATAGCAAAAAAAAAGTGAAGTGAGTAAAAATATGAGAAGAAAAAGAGAAAGGAAAAAGGAAGGACGCCGTGTTCCAGCTGTAACAAGATAGAAATGGGTTAAAATGTGGATTGTTTGGGAATCTCTTACGTGAGGCACGTGGCGTTCCACGAAGATTAACTCACCGCCCTTTCCAACAAAAATGACATTGCCTCAGCGCACCCAAAATCCATGTGGGCGACAATCGCTAAGGCAATTTAATAATATATGTAGGCCTGAAACAATCATTTGGAATAGAACACGCGCTATGTACTTGGACCAATCATTTACAAAAGGAAACGAAATCTTACCAAATAAATTGAGGGTCATTGCCTCGACACCTCTCAGAGGGTGTAACAGTGCCCTGCGCCATCAATAGGCCAAGGTAAGGGCTGGATGCCGCCGGGTTTAGAAAAATATATATTAGATCATCCTGTCTAGTCAAGGAAAAATCGCTAAGTGCCGATGTCACATTGACAGCTCGGTGACTCGGCGCGCACAGACAACCAATGACAGCTAAAGTGACGTTCCGAAATTTACTATTTAGTGAGAAGCATGTAACGATGTTTAAAACTCGTTACAATCCTCTGTGAAGTGCTGTTCTTAAAACTAAAAGTGCCAATCTTTATTATTTGCAGAGAAAAATATTGCCAAGTTTCAAGTTTATTAACCAAAGAAATAAGATTTTTCATATAAACTGTATCCCCTAATTTCCCTCCCACAGAGGAATTTTGAAAAATCTTTTGTTAGTTTCCAATTTGAACTAAAGATTGTTCATACCATTTTTTTGGGTTAATCAAGCCACGCAGTAAAATTATATCCTTAAAAATTTAGTAACCACTGCGCCCCTTCAGGGGACGATATTCGAAAAACTCTGATACGTACTATTCTTTATTTCTGGTTTTAAGTATACCTAGGTACTGAGTTTCGAGTTAATCGGCCTGCGCGTTCAAATTCTTCCATACAAACTTTGACACCCCCAAATCCCCCTCTAGAAAAGTAAAAAATTACAATGTTTATAAGTAATTTACTTAGATAATATGTATATTCAACCATAAACAACCTGAACTAATATTTACATAATTTAAAAAGCTAACAGTCTATACATAACAATAACAGTAAGTACATAACAATAATAATATTATGTAAGTACAAGTAAATAAAAAGGAAACAAAAACCATGGGCATCAAAATATTCGTCCGAATCGCTGTCAACAGGAAAAGTGCCCAAAACTCAAACCATTTATTTCAACGAAACCAATGACAGGCACTTTCGAATTGTCAAGGGGTCGGTCAGTCAGAAAGATGAAGCTAGTTGCCCATTCCAAAGCGTAGTAGGTACCTATGGAGAAGAACGGGCAAGAAACTCCATGGACACGCTTTTAAATCAAAATATTGTTACAAAAAAGTGGTTACATCATTCATGTTGAAATTATACATGTGAGAACGATGTAGAAAAACGTGCACGTTTTACGTAATAAAAAAGATAAAAGCAATTAGAAATTAAAAAAGCCGTGGCAGCTAAGAAATGACCAGTGCCTACTGACGGCGCCCGTTCACGAACATGACGTATGGATCAGCACCATTCAGCTCAACCATTTTGAAGGGAACTCAATGATCCAATACACACGCCACCACCAGCGACACATTTGAGTGAGCATGACATACTCTCAGCCGCCAGGGTGCATTCAAGTCAATGAAAGACGAACCCAGTAAGGTTTATGGTAGGTACATAGGCTGTTGGGTCTCGAAAAAGTAAGTGGGCACTCTGACCCTACTGTTTCAATTTCAGCCATACATTATGGGGGTTCAGTTTGTTGCACTTTGCCCCCCCCCCCCCTCCCACTATCAGCTCCTAACGGATATACGTCGAATTACAAGTAACCCTGTAATGATTAGTAACATAACCCCGCCAATAGTTTAAAATTTTTGTGTCACACATCTCATACCATTTGATCTTTTAGCAACGAGTACAATCACAGTATTTGTGTATCTTGCTATCGATGTGGTAATATATTAAATGCAATATTTGTAGAGCCGAGAGCATCTCGAAGAAATACGTGAGAACTGTTTCAGTGTTCTAGACGCGCGGTGTCGTAACTACTGCCACAGCTACGGTCCCGCCTACTAGTCATGTCGGCCCAGCTCGAAATAGGCCACCCAATTTCACCCAATCATAATATATGTCAACGGTCTTCGTATTAGATGCGGATAGATCAAAATTTGATTCGTAAAGGTGGACACAAAAGGAGATATGCAGTTGTGCACACAACGCTCACATTGTGCTTCGACGTCGTGCTGACGTCTGAGGAGGCGCCGTCTCCTGGCTCGTGCTGCGCTCGTTATCGATCACCGAGCCGCCTGTTTGCCATCTTTACTATAGCGACTGCTTTAGCAAGTCATAGCTTGCTTATGCCACTGCTTCTTCATCAGTTATCTATCACTGATTTTCTTGGTACTTATGACGATAACAATTAAATATGAGTAAAATAAATCACAATCCACCGGAAAGTCGATAAATTCAACCTATTGAAGGCACACTTAAAGGAAACGCTTTGCTAATAGTGAAGGATGAAGGAATTTGTGCAACAACGGTCTTTAGAAATTGCGCGCAATTGTCGGAAAAGTTCACGCGATCCTTGCGCACTGTCAGACCGACACAGTCCGGTGTTTGTGCAATATTGATCCGACTGATCGATCGCCCGATAGAGATCAAGTTTTCCGAGATCACATTTTTCCTAAACTGGCTCCTAAATCTATTGGTTTATGTAATCTATTGGTATTATTGGAAGTGGTGAAGGGTGGGCGTTTTGGGGGGATTATCTTATGTGATTTTGACGTTCAAAAAGTGCTGATTCTCAGCCTAATTTGAATAAATGACTTTTGATTTTGATTGATATGAGCGTATGTAAAGTGTCACTCACTACCACGTATCACGCTGTGGAACCATTCCTGCTTCTAATGGATTCGTGACGTCAATACCAGCAGCTCGCCACTTGGACGTTATGCCCCCTTGACCTTACCTTCCTCAATTGTTCCACGTAGGCGTGCGTGTACATTATGTCAGACTACTGTATTCAATCTATTTTCAATGTATCGATTTATCGTTGCGCAGAACTTAATGTCGTGTAGCAACACTAGCAACCCCCACGTGGAGGTTGACATTCAATATTAAAGTACCCGCGTAGAATCCGCCCCGCGGCAAGCAGATCGGCTCTACGTCTCGCTTCATCATTAAATAAGCGTAACACATGGGAGGCAATCGTGGTAATAGAACAAAACAAAATACATATTCTGTTTACATAAACATAATTTATTATTGACATTTTAACTAATAAAGACGTCTAAATAATAGTTATGGAGTTTGAGCGACGATATCGATTCAAGTAGGTCTGTAGGCAAGGAGAGGTCGCCGCCGACGAATCGCGGCGACCTTGAGCTCTCAAGGCCGCGCCGGGCGGCGCGCGGCGGCGGCGGCGGCGGGCCTGCTCGCCGCTCGGCGGTGCCACGGCGCGCCTGCCCGACTGCCCGCCCACGCACCGCTCGCTTCCGCGCGCTTTCTCTACTGTTAGTCTCGCATCTTTTATCCAATACCGTCACTATACTAAATATGTATGTAAATTGTGCAGGAGAGCTATTTTAAGATTTATGGGAACCAATAACTGTTATAAATGAGGCTATATTAACTTTTCAGGAATAATTGTTTTTTATATCATTAATAACTATTATTCCTTATAACAAAGATTTTTTTTTTTAATTTTAGTTATTATTTATTTTAAGATTTATGGGAACCAATAATTGTTATAAATGAGGCTATATTAACTTTTCAGGAATAATTGTTTTTTATATCATTAATAACTATTATTCCTTATAACAAAGATTTTTTTTTTTAATTTTAGTTATTATTAACTAGCGGATATTAATTATTTAAAAGTTTAGTGACACTTTACCATTTTAGAAAAAGGTGCATATTCATTAGTGTCATTTTGCACATTTAAATGTATGAACTTAAAAAAAAATACCATCACATTATTTATATTTTATCTGCCATTTTTTAAGTTTTATTAGGTTGAGAAAATAAAACAAACATAATTAGACAACGACAAATTATATTCTTAGTAAAATTAGGAGAAATCTAGCCAAGCAGTTAGAAACCTAATTGAATCACTATAATTTATACTTTAATTAATACTTTAATTAATTCAAAAACAAAAAGTACCTTCTTTCTAAACTAGGTAGTAGTTTTTTATACTTACATAGCAAATTGAAGTTTAAAAAAAAGTTAAAAAGCAAATTAAAGTTAAAAACAATAGAAAGTTTTATATAACATCTATAAAAATCTGTCCTTAAAAATTGTTAGGAACTTAGCCTGACAGATAAAATGTTCTGCCAGTATAACTTAATCAGTCTCTAGTTGTTACTTTCTTAAACATACATTTGGTAACTTTGAGATATTTAAGGTTATTATAAAAACATAAATCAGTCTATAAAATTAATATCAAAACTAAATTAAACAATACTGTTATAAAAAGAGTGTGCATAAAAGCGTGGAATTAATTTTTTATCAACAAGAGACTTTAAATCAATTTTCTTACGATTACTCAACTCAGTTCTGGAGTTATACAGCTTCTGTAGTTTAAAATTATGTCTGCTACTGTTACGTCGCCGGCGCGTGATGATCGTTCTGGGCATAGTTGCATAAAATCACTTTGAGCATAAGAATTTTTGTAATAGACGGTAATCTCACCGTCAAGTTCTTTTGCCATTTTTAGGGTTCCGTAGTCAACTAGGAACCCTTATAGTTTCGCCATGTCTGTCTGTCTGTCTGTCTGTCTGTCCGTCTGTCCGTCCTCGCTTAATCTCTGTGACCGTTAGCACTAGAAAGCTGAAATTTGGGACCAATATGTGTATCAATCACGCCGACAAAGTGCTAAAATAAAAATTGGAAAAAAATGTTTTATTAGGGTAGCCCCCCTATATGTAAAGTGGGAAGTGTATTTTTTTTTAATTTTAACCCTAATGTGTGATATATTGTTGGAAAGGTATTTAAAAATGAATAGGGGTTTACTAAAATCATTTTTTGATAATGTCAATAATTTCGGAAATAATCGCTCCAAAAGTAAAAAACAAAGCGTCCCCCCCCCTCTAACTTTTGAACCATAAGTTTAGAAAATACGAAAAAAATCTGAAAAGTAGAACTTTATAAGGACTTTCTAGGAAAATTATTTTGAACTTGGATGGAAACAACAGATGGAAACTGCAGTTAACCAATATAATTTGGTCCCTGAATCGTATGAGCGCCTATACAATCCAGAGGTCAAGTTTCATTTGCCCGTATTTTTTTTTTAACTTCGTTTACATAATATTTTATTATCCTGAACGTATCTTTTTTCAAACAAAAAAATAATTATTAAAATAGGTTCTCGCAATTCAAAATTACCATCGAAAACTTCTGGCACGTCTATGTATTAATTAGTAACCCAATTCATGAATTTATAGTTTTCAAGAACTTTATCATTTATTGTCGCATAATAGTTCTTGCATTATATTTGGAGATTTTAACGAAGACTACCTTAGTAACAGCCATACTGCAGTATTTAAATTACTAAATGACGCTGGTTATCACTCCATGTTACAACCCCTACCCACTACTCGTGGTGGGACTCAAATAGACAACATTTTCTCGAACTTTCCATGTGTGGTTGGAATCTATAACTCTTTTTTTAGTTATCATCGTCCTTTGTGGGCCCGTTTTTAGTGTTCCGTAATTATTAGAGTTCCGTAACAAATAGCCTTTTTAAGTTGGGTTACCACTATGTTCATGCTCCAGCAGCGCTCCGCGCTCCTGCAACTGATCCAATGGATCTGTCGCGCGCCCTTTACATGCGCTCCCCTTTGACACACTGCGCTCCCCTTTGTGTTCGCGCTAAAAACCGTCACGAGTCGGAACGACTGCCGCGGAGCGTGCAATATTGCACGCTCCGTGTTCGCGCACGTACCCACTACCGGGAGCTGTTGCAGGAGCGCGGAGCGCTGCTGGATCGCGAACATAATGGATAGTATGGATACCCACCTTTAAACTCATAAGTGGGAACACTTATTGTGACGGACGGGAAACTACGGAACCCTACACTGAGCGTGGCCCGACACGCTCTTGGCCGGTTTTTTATTATCTTAATGTCCGATAATCTAACTGCTTCACCATCCGCATTTTTATTAAAACTGCAACCACATTCCCGGGCCAAGTCTTTTAAATCATAAAAATCGCAATAAGTCATTGCTTTGACATTGTATGGTCTTCCTGTATTTCTAGCGAAACTGTAACGATTTACCAACAGTCATTTGGTCCATGAACCGTTGGTCAACATTATCTTTGAACCATTAACTTTTCATCCAAAGGACTTTTCACCCACGAACGTTTCGCCAACATAACTCTCACCAACAATAGAAGGGTATCTGGCGCTTGGCGGCCGCTGCCGCGGCACGCTCGCTTCGCTCGCTCGCCTTCGCGCGCTAATGGTCACTGTTCTAACCTAACCTAACCCAAATGATTCACCAACAATAGAGGATCTGACGCTTTGCGGCCGCTGCCGCGGCACGTTAAGCATTCACTGACTTGGAGTTATGTTGGCGAAACGTTCGAGGGTGAAAAGTACTTTGGATGAAAAGTTAATGGTTCAAAGATAATGTTGACCAACGGTTCATGGACCAAACGACTGTTGGTAAATCGTTTCAGAGCCATTTCTAGCAGTTTGTATAAGAGTCAGGTACTGTTCAGGCACATAGATTGGCGATGACTTCAGGAACTTATTAACTTCTTTTTCGATAACCGAGTGAACATTGTCATTTTCGTTTTGAGTATGCCCGGTTATTAAAAATTTATGAGTTGTGCTTTTGATATTAAAGTTACTGGGGGCATACATGTACATTGAAAACATGAATTGTTTTTTTGCTGATCACAGCAGTTGCCAGAATAAAAAACTATTTCTAAGATAGCATCATTAACAGATTCAGACTTATTTTTTAGATACGAAAGCACACAAGACCCTATCTCATTTGCTCCTCGTAGCCCATCAATTTCACTCCAAACATAACATTCACAATAATCCATAGCAAGTTCACAAACTGTGAAGTTGCACACGTTCAATTTTGACATATAATAAAATGCCGATGTTTTGCACATAGGAAGTGGTAAAACTGCTTGCAAATCATAGCAAGCTATAACAAACGTGTTGTTTACCTTTTTTTATCTTATTCTTTCTCCATTCTACTTAGTCGTTTTTCATTATGGTGTTCTAAATATTTCTCTTTAATTTTTTCTTGTTCTGACGAATTTAAGTTATTATAAATCGAACATAACTCACACATGTCCTTTTTAGGTATAAAGAAACAGATGTTAAAATTTTGGGTGAAAACTTTTCTATAAGTATGTTCTTTAGCTGCTTCCATTCCTTCTTCTTCGCATTTCTTTTTGTAGTCCCTGAACAAATCCGCTATATTCTTTCCACCTTCAATGTATTCTCTACTAGTCTGTTGTCTTAAATAATGACTCTCTATGCGAGGTATGGATTCTATGTGGTCTTTTAATACCTTGAATTACATCGTTTCCAACGTTTTTCGGTCTTCCATGTCTGCCGCGTTTTTCTTCCTCAACAATTCCAGTATCTGTTGTTTTTTCGATAACCGTTCTTATTGGTCGGTCATTTATACCAAGGGTATTTAAAAAAAATATCCTGCATACTCGTATTTTATTTTCTTTTACTGTAAAGTAAAATGCGTGTTTTGACTTGCGGCTATTGTTTAACTTCTTATATTGATATCTAGGATGAACTACAACCATACTGTTGGCAATAAAATCACGTTGTATTGTTTATTCCTTTCATCAGATCCAATTTTTGAACTAATTAACAGTGAAAGGGCTGATCTGGTAGTATTTATTGTACCATATGAGGCTCCGGATTCAAGGGATTCACTTAAAAATTTTAGAATATAAGGAACGGAAGCTTAGGTGTGTCTATGTTACAATAAATTCTTACAAAATAGCCACCAAGATTTCAAGGATGAGTCATACTGTTTCATGGAACTGTTAGACAGCGAATTCAACATAATTTGAAGGGCTGAATTTGGTGTGCCTCTTCTTATATATGCCTCGCTGAGAGCAGCCTTGCAGCCAGGGTAAGTTGGAGGTGAAGGGGGTGACTTCCTCTGAAAGGAGAGTATAATAATTTTATATTTGGTTCAAAGATTAATAATTTCTTAGTCAACAATGAATCCAATAGTGGGAACCATGGTTGAGATGGCCAATATGGAAAAACTAAGATGCCTGTTGCTCTATCTGTCATGATTTTATGAAGACATTTTAATATTAGGGAGAATGGAGGGATGCATAAAAAAGTAATTCGACCAGTTAAGAGTGAACGCTTGATGCGTTCACTCTTAACTGGTCGAATTACTTTTTTGGGTCGAATTACTTGGGATACTTCAGGATCACAGTTCCAGGATACAAACTTTTCACATTTACTGTTTATTCTAGAAGCAAACAAATCTATATCCGGTACCCCAAAACAATCTACTATTTTACTATAAGCCATTTGGGAGAGCTACCATTGAATGTTAATTTTTGTTGATTCTCTGTAGGCTTCATAGTTATCTTTGGTATTAATATAAGATGTATAAATCCTAATATTCCTTTCTTCGCACCATTACCATATGTCTCTAGTGATACTGTTTAAATGGGGAAACTGAACTCCTCCCATTTTATTAATACAAGCATCTGCAGTAGTATTATCCACTCTTAATAGCATCTCACAGTCATGCAAATCTTTTGCAAAACATTGAAGCCCTAAGAAGGCAGCTTTTAATTCTAAATAATTTATGCGGTAATTCATTTCTGATTCTGACCATGAACCTGTGGCTTTATTTAGTTCACACACAGCTCCCCAACCAGTAGTTGAGGCATCAGTTAGTATTTCTGTTTTAAATTTATGTTGCTTTATTGGATTACATTTGTATACATTCTTACTCCACCAGGCTAATTCTGGATGAATGATGATATCTTTGAGGGGCATTATTGCATCATAATTATTATTTGACTGTAGCAGACCTAAATATTTCTCTCTCTCTAAAATCTTGGTATAAACCCAGTCATTTGGAATGGCTGGACAAATTGAGCATAACATTCCTAACAATTGAGAGAATTCCCTAATTTGACATTGATTTTTTACTTGATAACTTTTAATATTTTTTTCTTATACAGGGTTACTGGTAATTCGACGTATATCCGGCAGGGGCTGATAAGGGGGCCAAAATGAAACAAATTGAACCCCCCATATGTATGGCCGAAATTCAATAGTTTTCGAGATATTAGAATTTTAAGGGTTTTTCGATATTTACCCAAAATTTGACATTTAAATCCAAATAAAATAAAAACTACATATTTGAATGTGTACCATTAAAAATGATTTTGTAGCTGGCACTTCAATTAAGCTATGGACATAATTAAAACTACTTAATTTAACAAAATAATGAAAATAATGAGCGATATAAGAATAATATCTTACCAATATTTTCATTTTACGCTTCAAAAATGTTGTCTCGTCACAAAAATTTCTATGACATTAATCGTACAAATAACTAAAACAACTTGCTTATCCTGTAAGCTTTCCAGAAAGGTATAAAAGTCAATTTTAAAATACATAATTCGTGGCATGGCATGTGTTTGAACCGGCGCGGGGAGAGAAATTATCTGTGTTTTTAGTTTATGATCCTCGCTAAAACAACCGATTTTCATGGCGAAATTCTTCGCGATGGGGCGGGGTGTGAGGGCGGGGTGTGCGGGCGGGGGAGTACACGGCGTCTGCTGCGCTCGCGTCGCCTTCCTTAGTAAGTTTTGACTCTCCGCCGCGCAAGCACGTGTGTTGTTATCTTGCTACCAATCTCTCATCCCGTTAATTTGTTATCGATCATTATTGTTAATTCTTGTTTCTCTTGTTATTCTTTTTGTTATCATTGTTATTTCGGATAACATGGCTTCGTATCCTAATAACGAATACGCAGACATAATGTTTTGTTATGGTTTTGCCGATGGAAACGCGGCTGCGGCTCGGCGAGAATACCAACGCCGCTTTCCCGATCGTCGACTTCCCCACGTTACTGTTTTCGGGAGCACCTATCGACGATTGTCTGAAACTGGCAGTGTTCAAAGAGCACAATTCAACGCTGGCAGACCTCGACGGTACATGGCTGACGAAGAGGACACCATTCTTCAGTGTTTTATTGATGACCCAAACATCTCAACGAACATTGTTGCAAGACAGCTCGGTATGTCCCAGTGGAAAGTGTGGTCGGTAGTACATCTATCAGGTAGACACCCGTACCATTATCAACCTGTTCAAACATTGCACGAGGGAGATCCTGCCAGGCGACTCGAATTTTCTCGGTTTATGTTAAACGCTGACGCTGACCAGGAACATTTCCTAAGAAATATTTTGTGGACTGACAAGTCAAAGTTTGACCGGGATGGAATAACGAATTACCATAACTTACATTTTTGGGCACCTAAAGCAGGCAGGAATCCAAAAAAACTAAAAGAAACTGCGTCGCAAATAAGATTTTCCCTGAACGTATGGATGGGTGTCGTTGATAATTATTTGGTGGGCCCTCATTTCTTGCCCCAAAATTTGAACGGCGAAAATTACGAGGAGTTTTTGAGAAACAACCTAGACGATTAGTTGGCGGATGTTCCCAAAGAAATAAAAAACAACCTCATGTTTCAACATGATGGTTGCCCAGCACATTACCGGATTACTGTCCGACAGTGGCTAGACGAGAGATATCCAAACCGATGGATTGGGAGGGGAGGGCCAATTCCGTGGCCAGCACGAAGCCCTGATATCACACCACTTGATTTTTACGTTTGGGGTCATATGAAGGCATTAGTTTATGTGACCCCAATAAATTCAGTCGAAGAACTTCGACAGCGAATAATAAACGCGGCGCAACAGATGAGAACAACGTTCACATCAAGAGTGACGAAAACCGAAGTTAGGAAGAGAATTCGAACCTGCATTCGTAATCGAGGGGCTCATTTTGAACAAGATGTGTAAAATTTGTAATAAAATTTGATGTACATTTTTTTATGCATTTTATTTCATACAAATACAAATGACCCTTTCTCTCCCCGCGCCGATTCGAACACATGCCTTGGCACGAATTATGTATTTTAAAATTGACTTTTATAGCTTTCTGGAAAGCTTACAGAATAAGCAAGTTGTTTTAGTTATTTGTACGATTAATGTCGTAGAATTTTTTGTGACGAGACAACATTTTTGAAGCGTAAAATGAAAATATTGTTAAGATATTATTCTTATATCGCTCATTATTTTCATTATTTTGTTAAATTAAGTAGTTTTAAATATGTCCATAGCTTAATTGAAGTGCCAGCTACAACATCATTTTTAATGGTACCCATTCAAATATGTAGTTTTTTTTTTATTTGGAATGAAATGTCAAATTTTGAGTAAATATTGAAAAACCCTTAAAATTCTAATATCTCGAAAACTATTGAATTTCGGCCATACATATGGGGGTTCAATTTGTTGCATTTTGGCCCCCTTATCAGCCCCTGACGGATATACGTCGAATTACCAGTAACCCTGTATATTGCAATTTGTTTTTGTTGATGAACCGATAAAGCAAGATTCGTTGATTCTAAAATAAAGCCCAAATACTGATTTGGTTTAAAGTGGCTTTTTTCAAAATTGATGACAAACCCTAAAGGAGATGTTTGATTTTGGGCCACCACTATGTACACTACACTACATAGATAAATAGGAAAAAAAATAGGGGAATTTCATAAAAATACAAAAAATAATAATTTGAAGAAGGGTACAGTGGTTCAAAAATCATAATTTTAAAAGTTTTTTAATAAGATAACCCTATTTTTAGGGCAGCCATGACAGTTGTGTTTGACACATAGCTCAATGGTTTGACAGTTTAAAAAGGTGACTTTTTGAGTCTTTTTGAAAACTCAAAGCAAGGAAAGACTCAACAAGTATAAATAAATAAATAAATAAATTGATGAGTGAATCTACTCACCACCCGTCTACTAGTCGCCACCCGGTGGCAACTGGGATTTTCTTCTCCCAATTGCCACCTGGTGGCAATCCATGTGGGGGCGACTGGGACTATACCCAAATGGCCGGTCGCGCCCCTCTGATTCCCAACGAGCGTCAGGTACACTCCCGCGCTTGTGTTGCAAACTTTCACGAAAAAAGAATATGATTTATTAATTTAGTTGTTGAATGAAAAACTTTGATTGCTAATTTTGAGGCTGGAATTTGATTTTATTAGCAGACAGATGTTGAATCTCTAAAATACACACATCAAAAGTGTCTAGGGATCAACATATATTTTTGCAATAACTTTTCTCCTGATTGATATTAATTAAAATTTTCTTTAAGGATTCATAAAATAAAGTGTTTTCGTTTGTCACAGTAACGATAAACCAAGTCACCTTTGCATTAATAAAGAAATTTGCCATTTTCCTAATAAAGGGATTTTTGACATTTGAACCATTAACACAAAAGTTCGAAAAAAAGACTGAAATAACAGTTTTCTTTAAAATTTTATTGGGTAACTTAAACAATTAATAATCCGTGTTTCTACCGCGAACACTAACAACACAAGAACATCGGTTTGGCATACTCAAAATGAGTTCATCCAAATCACGCTGTGGAATGGCCGCCCATGTTCGTTGCAACAACAAAAAAAGGTCTTCTTGCGACTGGATACCCTCCATATTCGGCAGAGCTCTTCTCTGTAGCATATCCCATGCATGCTCAATCGGGTTCAAGTCTGGCGACTGAGCAGGCCAGGGCAGGACATTGATGTTAGCTGCGGCGAGAGTCTGTCTTACAACTCTTGCGGTGTGCGGTCGTGCATTATCATGCATTAACTGAAATAAGGGACCGATTTGCACTTGTAGAGGAACGATGACGTCTGATACAATCGTCTCAGCATAAATTTGAGCGTTGAGGTTGCCTCTGATCCAAATCAACTCAGTTCTTCCGCCGATCCAAATACCCGCCCATACCATGATGGTTCCA
Organism: Brachylomia viminalis; assembly: GCA_937001585.2. Classification (NCBI taxonomy): domain Eukaryota; kingdom Metazoa; phylum Arthropoda; class Insecta; order Lepidoptera; family Noctuidae; genus Brachylomia; species Brachylomia viminalis. Next base: position 201,322 of record OW443315.2, on the reverse strand, counting down.
CCACTATAAGGATGGACTTCCTGGCAGGATTTTAATCGCTGTTGGCGTCCAGGGGTTCTCCAGTGTCGTATACGTCTTGTATCCGGTCTCATACCAAAACGAGACTCATCAGAAAAGCACACGAAACGCCATTGTTCTTCTGCCCAATTTCTGTGTTCAAGAGCCCATTGATATCGAATCCTACGATTGTGCATTGCTATAGGTGGTACCCGTAGCGGTCTTCGGGAATGAAGGTTCACTTCATGCAAGCGGTTTCTGACTGTTTGGTCGCTAATTAAGTTCCCTGGAGAGTGATGAAGCCTCACGGCTAACATCATGGCGGTTATTGTTGGAGCTCTTCGAGTTAAGATTTGAATGTATCGGTCTTGTCTCCGTGTGGTGCAGCGATACCGTCCTCCATGGCGCTCAGCCACGGTACCAGTGCTTCGGTAACGTGTCCAAAGTCGACTGATAACACTCTGACTTGTATTCAGAGCTAAAGCCACAGTACGTTGCCGGGAACCAGCTTCTATCATTCCCACGGCTCTGAGCATTTCTTCCCTGCTTAAATGACGTCGCCGCTCCAGAATAACGTTGGTTTTAATCAGTAGTAGGGAAACAGTAGCACTAATAATGTCTTCAATGCGTTGTATGTTTTTATAGGGAAAATATTGACAGCTGATTTTCATCTTTTACTCGAATTTGATTCACAGTTCCTGATTCAAATTATGAAATGCACCAAAAAGGATCCATATAAATTTATAAAATCATAAATTTATTACAAAGCCACATCTTAATCTCAAGAAATCCGCATAAAAATGCTTGATCCCTAGACACTTTTGATGTGTGTATATAAAGTAGCTCACTTACAACATTAGTCGCCGAGTTATCAATTCAGAAGTAAATATTTTATCGGTAGCTCGGAGTCATATTAATTTACGCTCGTAAATTGACGCTGGTTTTTTGATATTCTGTTGGAATAGTAAAGATGATGAATTAATATAATTGAAGCTGTTCTATTAACTCGTCGCCTACATATAAAAAAAGACGCTAGGTTGCAGGTGCTAAATAAAACTTTTGTTGCCGCACATATAATTTTGCACGCTTTTTTTCCTTTGTGGGTAGGCATAGGTGTAACATACATTTTTGTGACCTCTTTATAAATTTAATTTTTAAAATAGTTTTTGCATTTATATTAATGAAATAATCAGTTCCTTTTATATTACACCCCCCCACATTCGCTATCTATTGTTATCAAGTCTGTAACACTTGTACCTGGATCACATAACTACACACTGAACATGGACACTAAACTTGCTGCCAGTTTGGAGGATCTCGAGCAGTTGTTTGACTCCCGAATGCAGGAATATGAAGCAAAACTGCAGCAGGCTACCACTGGTACCACATCAGCTTCACCAGACATTACATCCATTGCACGTGAGTTCTCCGAGTTTAAGCTGTTTGTCTGTCAAGCACTCTCAAAGTTAAAAACTCAAATTGAGCTGTTAGCTGCTGGGTTCGATAGGCATGAAACCATCATGCGAAGAAAGGTCCTGCTGTTCCATGGGGTATCGGAGAAGGATGGTGAAAAATTACTTGATGTGGTCCACAACATCATATCCAACCAAATGAAATTGACAGAGCTATGTAAGGACAACAATATTATCCATGTTTGTCATAGACTTGGATTCTCACAGCAGAAGGCCCGACCCATACTAGTACGATTCTTCAAAATGGAGCACCGACAACTTGTATGGGATAGCAAGAAAGCTCTCAAGGGTTCCGGGATCACCATCTCCGAGTTCTTGACACAAGTTCGGCATCGTGTGTTTGCTGCTGCTCGTAAGCATTTCGGTATGCCTAACTGCTGGTCCATGGAAGGCAAGATTGTTGTTGTTTGCCCAGACAAATCCCGCCGGAAGATTGAGACGGCAGGCGAACTTCACGATCTTTTAATCAAATTCCCGTCTTCAGTCGACACCGAGGATTCTGCGCGATCTGAAGAACCTGGATCTCCTAGTGCCGCAACCTTGGCTACTCCCGCTAAGAGAACGAGGAAGACGCGTCTGCGCAAGTAACAGTCGTCTAATTGTTATTGTTTGTCATTCCATTTTTCTCCTTAAAATTCAGTACTTCTCAATTTGGCCGCTTTGCATAATCATATTTCTCTTGGGCCGGTAGTTAATTAATTATTTTTATTTGTATCACTGCTTTTCATTTTACTTTTATTTAGATTATATTGCCGGTATGTAACATTACCTACACTAAGTAAAACTTGTTTTGACATTGTGTCAATGTGACGGATGAATTTTATTGTAAACTACAGATGTCAGTGTCATGTCACTGCCGCCGTCAATGCGTCGCGTTCCATTCTACGTACAGTTCGATGTATTCGTTTTGTTTCTTTTGTACATCTTTGTTATTTAATTATTGTAAAATTCCTGGCAATATTCCAGCGAGTGGGGGAGGTTTTTCTCAAAGGAAAATCTTTAAATTTTAGTGTTTTAGTTGTTACGTTATTTTAAATATTACTCTTTTATTTTAGATATTTATAATATTTTTATATTTTATTTTAATCTATCTATGCTCATGGATGATGTAGCTGATCTTAACGACAGCTTCTTCTCGTGCTCTTCTTCAACTAGTTTTGTTAGTGCGGACAGTGACTCTTCCATACCACTTACTTTACATGATAAAATGTCTTCTCTTTTCTCCAATGACCCTAGGAATCTTCATATAGCTCACATAAACGCTCAGAGTGTTCCTTGTCATTATTCTGACCTTCTGGCATCCTTTAGCAGTGCTCATCTGGATGCGCTCTTAATATCGGAATCCTTTTTGAAGCCATCACTCCTCTCTACTCAGTACTCACTCCCTGGCTTCGTCTTGATCCGCAACGATAGAACCGGAAAAGGTGGAGGAGGTGTCGCTATGTACCTGCGTGCTGATTTACCCTACAGGGTGGTCAGTTCGTCTCCCTCGCGGTATTCTGAGTCGGCTGAATACTTGTTTCTTGAAATTACTGTCAATCATACAAAAGTTTTGCTTGCAGTGCTCTACAGTCCTAATCTACACATTGACTACTTCAATTCTCTCGACTCCACGCTCAGTGATCTTTGCCCCATGTATGAGCACATTATTTTAATGGGGGATTTTAATACCTGCTTGATTAAAAATGACACTCGCTCCCTTAAACTGCTTTCACTATTGTCCTCTTTCAATCTTCAAGTTTTGCCTCTTTCTGCAACTCACTACTCTCCTAATTGTACACCCTCATTTCTAGATCTTATGATTGTCTCCTCTCCTAGTAATGTTTCTTACCATGGTCAACTTACGGCTACTTTTTCTTATCACGATCTCATTTATCTTTCGTATCGCATACGTGTTCCCAAGCGTAAGTCCCCGCTCTTATATCTCCGTAACTACAAGGGTATAGATATGGAAGCTTTGCAGCGTGATGCCGGCGATCTCGATTGGACCCCTCTGGTTGAGATCGATGACATCGACGATAAGGTGAATTGTTTTAACGCAACCGTTCTCGATTTATATGATCAGCATGCTCCTATCCGACGTGTCAAAGTTAGACATAACCCTGCACCATGGATAACGCTACAAATTAAAGAGCTTATGGCTCGCAGGGATAAAGCTAAGAGCAGATATAAGCGCAGACCTTCAGATTTGAATCTCTCTTATTACAAATCTCTACGTAATCGCTGCAGTCATCTGTGTCGGGATGCTAAGAGACGCTATTTCCACGACCAACTCAATAACCGCTGTTCTTCCGATGTATGGAAGTTTCTCAAGTCTGTAGGCATAGGCAAGTCACCTGCCAATCAGTGTAAGGATGTGAACCTCAACGCTCTCAATAAGCATTTCTCTCTCCTTCCCTTTTCTCTTGATCCGTCTGTCAAGGCTGCGACACTAGAGAGTCTTGCTTATTTTCCGTTACCACAATATTCTCTCTTTAAGCTTAATGATGTTACTGAGGATGATGTTAAGAAGTCTATACTCGCGATCACTTCCTCAGCAGTCGGTAATGATAAGTTGTGTTCAAGAATGATTACTCTTATCCTTTCTTCATTACTTCCTGTTCTCACTCACATCTTCAATCACTCATTTTCCTCTTGCTCCTTTCCGTCAGTTTGGAAACAGGCTCACATAATACCTTTACATAAAACTAAGAATCCTACTTTATTAACCCACTTTAGACCTATTTCTATTCTCCCATTTCTCTCTAAAGTTTTTGAGCACATAGTTCATAGACAATTAACATTTTTCTTGACGTCAAACTCGATAATATCCCCTTTTCAATCCGGTTTTCGCTCGGGTCACAGTACTGTAACCGCGCTTTTGAAGGTGACTGACGACATCCGCTGGGCAATGGAGAATAAATCCCTTACCGTTCTTGTACTGCTTGACTTTAGTAGCGCCTTCAACTCAGTAGATTTCGACATTTTACTAGGTTTCCTTAAATCTATAAATTTCTCTACTTCCACTTTAGCCTGGTTCAGTTCTTATCTTCGGGGACGCTCTCAGTGTGTTCGCCTGGAGGATTCGTTCTCTGATTGGTGTAGTCTCACTGAGGGTGTTCCTCAGGGTAGCGTTCTCTCTCCTCTTCTTTTTTCAATTTTCATAAACTCTGCTACCAGAGTAATCTCCTCTAGTTTTCATCTCTATGCAGATGACTTGCAGCTTTATCGACATTTTACTGTAGCTAACGCGGGTTCTGCAATTGCTGCAATGAATCATGACCTGGCTTGCATCAGCGATTGGGCTAAGTCATTTGGTTTGCAAATTAACCCAACTAAATCCCAGGCCATGATCATAGGCAGCAAATTCGTTCGCAATGCGGTTGATGTTAAATCACTGATGCCTTTATATCTCGATGGTGTTCGCATTGACTACACTGAAACCGCTAAAGATCTGGGTGTAGTTATTGACTCCAATCTTTCGTGGCGTGCTCAGGTCAATGAGGTCAGCCGAAAGGTGCATTTCTCTTTTCATTCGCTGAAATGCCTTCAAAGTCTTCTGCCCTTGAAGACTAAAATTTCTCTGGCACAAACACTTATTCAGCCGATTATAGATTATGCCGACGCCTGCTACCTGGATGCTACTGAGGAGCTATTAAACAAGCTTGAGCGCTTGCAAAACCTGTGCATTCGCTTTGTTTTCGGTCTTCGAAAGTATGACCATGTTTCTCACCTTCGCAAGGAACTCAAGTGGCTCCCAATCCGCCTTCGCAGGAACACTCGGATTTTATGTCTCCTCTTCAACATCTTACACAACCCGTCTTATCCTTCCTACCTGCGTGAGCGTTTTTCTTACGCTCGCTCTAGCGCGGCACCATGTAGATCACACCAGAGATCCCTCCTTAAATCTCAGCCTCACAAAACCAGCTACTATTCTTATTCCTTCTCTGTCCATGCTGTAAGACTGTGGAATGCACTCCCGCCTAGCATTCGTGATTTGAATACTATTTCTCTATTTAAATTTCGATTAAAAGAGCATTACCTTTCCTCTATACTGTGAGTATTTATATATTTTAGCATTATGTATTTATTTAAGTATACATGTTAATTATTTTTATTTAGGTATATTTAATATTTTAGCTTTAGACTTCACACATTCATATTTTTCTCTTCTTGTTCTCACGCACTATTGTCTACGTTTCTTTTTTACTTCTCCTTTCGCAGGTCTGCTGGAAGAAATTTCTTAAGAAATAAGCAGTACCTTTGTACTCAATTTATAATTATGTCTTATCTCATGTATTTTATTGTGTGTACATAAATAATAAATAAATAAATAAATAAAAAAAAAAAATAATTTCCCATAATAAAATAAGTCATATGACGAAACAGAAAAAATCTTAACATAAATAACATAAACAACATGTACAAGCAAATACAGAAACACACACACACATTTATTTACCTTAAAATTATTTTATTTTCACGTTTAATAAAAACGTATCTTAAACTTTAATTGTCTATCTCAATACTACAAAATTGTAACAGTAACATCAGAACTATCAGAAGCAGTATGTAACCTTTACGTCATTATACCATAAGGGACCGGACTGCTTCTCCTTAACACAGGTTTTCATAACCTAGCTAGGAGAGCAGAGCTCACCCACACGTTTGTAGATAAAATAGTATTTATTTATATATTCTTTATTGTACACCACAAAAAACATAACAACAAAAATTAAATTGAACACTACTTAATATACAATGGGCGGCCTTATCGCTTTCTGCGATCCCTTCCAGGCAACCTTGGAATGGACAGAGATTTTCCTGAACATAAAATGGGGCTGTTGTTGGTGCAAATAATAAGTATGTATACAATACACTAAAATAGATATACATATATACATATCCTAAATAATAGATACATAAATACGTACATACTAAATTTATAAGCAACGAAAATAAATGAAGACTATAGATAATTACAATTATGAGAACACGATTACAACGACAAGTAATGTTCCTTCACGAGTCTTTTAAACACAAGCAATGACGTCTTTTTGTACAAGCAATGACGTCAAGCAACGACGTCGTTTTGGAAGTCTACAAATAAACTTAAGCCAAAGGTGGGTTTCCCAGCTAGTGTGGAGGGGATTAGTGCTCCCCGTGATGTGGCTAACCTATTTAGGAACCACTTTAGAGTGGAACCTCTTTTGAAACCGGAAGATGGCAAAATGTTGCTCGATGCTGGGAGGCGCGGTACCGGTGACCTTCCAGTTAAAAAAACTTATGCGGAGGTTGATAAGGTTGTTAAGCAAATGACCAGAGGGAAGTCACCGGGCCACAATGGTCTCAGCATCGAGCATCTGCAGCATGCGGGTGTTCACTTGCCTAGGGTCCTATCCATGTTGTTTACTTTCGGTCTTCGTCATAACTACCTACCAGACGATCTCATGAAGACCATAGTAGTACCTATAATTAAAAATAAGACTGGTGACGCATCAGAAAAGGGAAATTATAGACCTATATCTCTGGCCACGACCCTGGGTAAGGTGCTGGATGGTGTGCTTAACAGACATTTAAGCCAACATGTCTCTGCATGACGTTCAGTTCGGATTTCGACCTGGGCGGTCGACAGAATCTGCAGTATTGTGTCTTAAGCATACTGTCCGGTACTATACTGACAGAAGAACACCCGTATACGCCTGCTTCCTGGACCTATCAAAAGCATTTGACATGGTGTCATACATGGAGGAAGATGAGGCTTAACACCAGCCTGCCTGTAGAGATCATCAATTTATTTAGATATTGGTATGATAATCAAAGCAATTTTGTCAGGTGAATGGGCGAATGCTCGGATGAATATAGGATGGAGTGTGGAGTAAGGCAGGGGGGGTTATCATCACCTACTTTATTTAATTTATATGTAAATGGACTGATTGGGGAGCTCAGCAGTGCTGGTGTTGGTTGTTCAGTGGATGGTGTTTTAACGAATTACATTAGTTACGCTGATGACATGGTGCTGCTGGGTCCCTCAGTCAGTTCCGTGAGGTCCCTATTGAACATAATTATGTTAACGGTATGCAATGACCCATGGGTTTAAGTACAATGTGCAGAAGAGCGAGCTGCTAGTTTTTAAGGTGGGGACTAAAGCCTACCCTGTTCCTCCGATCACACTGAATGGAACCGTCCTGCAGCAAGTGTCCAAATTCAAGTACTTGGGTCACTGGGTCAATGAGAAATTAAGTGATGACGTGGACGTGGACAGGTAGCGCAGGGCATTGTTGGTAAGGGGTAATATGCTTTCTCGCAGGTTTGCGCGATGCTCACGTGACGTTAAAGTCACGTTATTCAAAAGCTATTGCCAAACACTATACACGTGCAACCTATGGAGCCATTACACTAAAAAAGCCGGCAATGCTCTGCGCGTCCAATATAACAACGCTTTCAGGGGTTTGTTGGGGCTCCCATGGCGCTGCAGTGCCACCGGCATGTTCGCAGACCACAGGATGGCCGGCTTCCAGGCGGTGCTTCGCAAAAGAACGGCCTCCCTGTGGTCTCGGGTAAAGGGTAGCACCAACACGCTTCTGAGCGTGGTGGCGGACAGAGTGGACAGCCAAATCCTGAGGCATTGGTCGCTCATGCATGTCCAAAATAATAATTATTTTAAATTGTATTAACATATAACTAAGTATCTACCTACTAACAAAATATGGACTTGTACCAATTACTGTGTGCTTGGTCTTGAAATAAAGATTTTCAATTTCAATTCAATTGACGGAATCAAGACCCTTGGCATAAAACACATGTTAATGCCTGTTGTTCACACGATCAACATGGCCTACGGGCTAAACGGTGAAGCTATTGTTACTTGGAGTGGTGAACTACCCTCATTTACCGTTATCCGGTTCAGTAAGGTCTTCTTCAATAACAGATGGCCACACCTCGAGGTTAACCTCTAAATTGCCCGCACCAGGATCAACTTCAAATCATCTGACCACGGAGCTACACCAAGGCATCGCGTCTATCCTCGCATTAGAGATCTTAATAAATAAGAAAGAAAGCTAGCATAATCAGCCAGACCAAAAACTCAGTACAAACAGTCATAACTCAGTGAAAACTCAGTACTGAGAACTAGTTTATAAAAACGAGAACTAAGAAAATGGTTCAATACTCACAAGGATCGGGTTTGATTTGACTTATTTAAAACCCATCGGGTTATATGGACACAGTCTGATTATTATTCCAGAACTGGTCCCTCTGCCAAAGCGTGTTCCCCCAGTCACGCCATGAGGGGAAAAAACCTTCACCATTTTGACGGGACGATATTCCTTTTTGGAAAAACCACAGACTAAATAGAATCCTCATCTAGTAGTCATTTTGAATTTAATAGACATTGTATATTAGTAGAATGTGGGAAATTATGTCCTTATGTTTAATTAATTCAAATAATTAATAAACATGTATTTAGTTTGCATGACACAATTACATAAAAAACATCATCCTATGAGCTTGAGCAGACACACGAAAGGTGTCGCTATTAGTAGTTACTAGCTACTAGTTGCTTTAAATATTGATTTTTGCAACGTCACAGGCTGATGCCCGCCGCGAGCTCGTTGTTGCTGGTACTGCGGCGGGCCTCTCCAGTTTACCTGTTTCTTCGGAATCCCTGGTTTGAATGTTTTCTTATCTGTTTTCTTAATCAGGGAGCCTGCTTTTTGGATAGCCAGCGCAGTCCTAATTTTTTCAGCGCAGTCTGTCTCAAATAATGTGTCGTCTGGTGTCACTGTCCGTACAGCATCTTGTACCGCCTTATTAACGCCAGCCAAGTCAAAAAATCTTCTTGAAGAAGAATCTTGATAACAAATTTCAGCAGCTAATTTTGCTGCATCGCTTATTTCCTCAACCAGGACTTGTTCCCCATCAGTACCTTGCTTAATGACTTCCCTAGACAAGTCATGAGTTTTCCTGTTAGGTTTTGTCTGTAACTGATTCTTTTATCCCTTTTGAGGGTTGGGTCTGAAAGTGAAGCAGATATCTCCGCATTCATTGAAGGTGCCACTTCCCTTGGGAGATTAATAGGCGTAGGATATTTATTTATTATCGCCTCTCGAGATTCATTTCCAAGTCCTGTCTGTGTAATCTTTGACCAACGGAGCTCTAGTTCTGGCCGGAGAGCTTCTCTGACTTCTGTTATGTCTTCGCCTTCGGTTCCTAGGGCTTGTAGGAGATCCTCAGGGAGATTATCCTCTGAAAAGTTGAACATAAAGGATATATACATGTCTATCCGCTTAGTGATAGCGCTAAGTCAATAGTATTCCAGTGTGGAAATGAATTTTTGGCATTGTCTACCCGCAGTGTGATAGCTCTTGCCGTATACTTTGTTCAATTTTACAGTGTCCACCAGCATGTGGTGGCGCTTGTGTCGATAGCGTATCTCACTATTGAGATCACCCATGCGTTTGAAGAACTAAAATATGGATATCGTAAGTAATTTCATGTTTTACGGACCTGTATTAGTTTCTTGTTCCATAACATTTTGTGGGTTAAGCGCAGGGGACGACGCACAGTGGGACCCGTCCATACAATGTAATGCTCAAAAGTCCAAACATAAATAAAATGCTATAAAATGTTTATTTTAATTGAAATATCAGTCAGAAATGAAAAATTTATAAAATACAACATTATATTTCGACATCCGAAGCATCAGAATCATTAGAAAGTGTTATTATTCTTCTAAAAGCATATCTGTAACTTCAGGATCAAACGGTCTTCTTTTAACTACTTGTGAAGGTCTTAAATTTGTTATGACAGGGTCAGAAGAAATAAGTAGACGATGAACTATATCTTCTAAGTTACTCTGTCTTGAGGTTTTTCGAGAGAAGCGCTCTCTATGTATTTTAAAATCCTTGTTTCGTGATTCCTGCGCTTCTTCACTTAACTGCCCAATCGGTAGCAAACAATTTGATATAATTTCATTACCGTGGATTCATATTTTAAATACTGGTATTCAGCTGCATCCGGTTAGACTGGAAGCCGACCCCAACATACCTAGTTGGGAAAAGGCTAGGCAGATGATGATGACCGTGGATTCATATTTTGTGCAATGTCGTAGTCATGGGGTACCAAGGATAAAGAGTGACGTATAATTCCGCGGTATTTAGACAAAATGATTTAAACTTGTTGGTATCGATTTTAAAACCACTTGATATTGTTTGTAATATTATATAAAGCTTATGAATTAATGTCTGATCAATACCAGTAATTGATGCAGATAGCCGACTATTTTGGAAAAACTTACGAGCCACATTTCCGTCATTGGTATTCCCGTAACCTGGTTTGGGCTTATCAACAATTAATGACATGTGTTTTCTAAATTAATTTTAATTATTAATAATAATTCATTAATCTCACATAAGTTTGCATTTTTCAAGGTGAAGTATGATGATGAACTTTCTTCTGAAATGTAAAGAAATAAAGACATACATAGTCTTTGACAGTATAATAGGCATTCTGGCATAGTTTCCTCTTTATAAAAGGTTTGAATTTTTATTAAGGCTTATTTCTTGAATGTGGCTAAGAAGTTTATTATAAAAACGTATACATTGGCATCTAAACGTGCCACCTATTTTCTTGAGCCTGGTAGTAGAAACAACAAATTTGTGTTTGTTCCCAGTATTTATATTATGGATATCACTGTATTTTTTAAACAGATTAATATGCAATACAAACATGCATACAAAAGATTTTCATAAATAAAGTAAGAAGGCACGCACAGTCATTAAAAAAAAAAACCCTTTAAATTTGTCTCTGAGTGAGTGTCTGGGACTTAATTTATAAATTGAACGAATTGCCCGTTTTTGTAAAACCAAAATAGTCTGAATATCGGCGGCATTTCCCCACAACAGAATACCGTACGACATTACAATATGAAAATAACTAAATTACTTATACTAAACGGGCTGTCTCTAAATAAATCAGTTAAACCACGAATTTTCCTAACGGCGTATGCTGCAGAGTTAAGCTTCTTTGACAGTTTATCTATATGGCGGCTCCATTGAAGCTTGGCATCCAAAGTTATGCCTAAGAATACTGTGGTATTTTCGGGTTTCAACTCTTTACCCTTTATGAGAACACTTGTTTCTACTTGTCTAACATGATTTGGTTTGAACTTGTGCTTGTTGCCACTGCCAACTTGGCGCACATATTCCGGTTTTTAACTAGATACGGCTTTGAATCATCCGATGAATTATAAATACTAGATAATGTGAATGCAATCATGGCTGTAGTCGCAGTTTCCTGTTGATCGATTAAGCGAATAAGATTTGTGATGACGTAACGCCTTAACGTGTATCGCGAAGCGGGGCAGTCCAACACCGAACCACTGAACTAAATCACAGTATAAATATAATGAACAGTACGGAAACTACCTACAAATGCTCGAAACGGCACACTCACACAAACATGTGCATCGACGATACCCCAAAGCGGTTGTCGCGGTGCGGTCAGTAGTGAGTGCCGCGTCAAGACGAGTGGTCACGGGGAAAATTTTTCTCCGCAATCTTTTTAAAAATACCACGAGCGTCTTGCGTGGTATACGGCTGTTTGAACTCGGCTTCATCAAAGCTGGAGCTATCGTATTTTAAACTTCCTGCTGATTTTAGAAGGTAAGAATGATTATTTTATTGTTATTGTTTATATACATAGTTACGTATAATCGTTATCGAATTATAAGTCCGTGTGACCGATCATAATGAATTCGTGAACTTATTTGTAAATACAGAATAGGCGGCGGTTTTGAGGGTATATATATATGTATATAGCCGATACTGCTGTCAAAACGTGAATCCAAGATGGCGGCTGCAATAGTTCTCAATTTTTTCGTCATGGGTGTCATTTTCATGGTTTTGGAGGGTGGTGAAGCCGATAGTGCTGTCAAAATGTAAATCTAAGATGGCGGCTGCAATAAATTATCAACATTTTCGTCAAGGGTGTCGTTTTTATAGTTTTCGAGGGTATTGAAGCCGATACTGCTTTCAAAATGTGAATCCAAGATGGCGGCTGCAATAGTTATCAATCGCCAAAAGCCGCTCATGAGCCCTGCCCGCGCGCCACCTGTTTTGCGGCGTATACCGCGCGCTCGATGCAACGAGAGCATGAAGCGTTTTCGTCCAACCGCGGCTCGCGTACGCTCCCGCCAAAACGTAAAAGGTTACGCCGCACAGTGGTCCGGATTTTCAAAAAGGTGGACATAGGATCGAAAATGCATATTTAACTTAACAAAAAATTGTTTCGTGTAGGAAATTTAACGCTGATTAATACTTATTACTACAACTTTTCAAAAAAACTGCTCCTTCACGTCAAAAAAAATATTTAAAGTAAAAATGTATGGGAGAAAATCATTTTTTTTTTCTCCTTTCAGTATCAAAGTATAGCAAGCAAGCCTTATATTCTGGTAAGTACCTATTGTTCTTAATACGACAACATATAAACTGCATGCGTATCGGCTGCGGCTGTTGAAGATGTGGTACTAGTTTTGTCAATAACTACTTGCGAGCGTGTGTTTCTTATTAATATCTGTGCATGAATCCCTTGAGGAAGCAACATATCTAATTATCCGTGCTGTGTGAAGGTTTAGTGAGTTTCGTTATGGCTGCATTTGTTACAAACTTGGAAATTTTTATGTTCTTCCGTGTTAAATAAGACATGAAAAATTGGGCACGACTCTATGAAGCTATTATTCTACATATCCCAGTTGAAACATGTTCGGAAGATTTAGAAATAAAATAAATAAATAAAATAAAAAATAAATAAAAATAAGTTTATTAACACAAAAACCTTAATATACAAAAATATACAATTCAAACAGGGACATAACTTTGGGAAACAAAGGTTGCATAAATAGTGAAAACCCTGCCTCCTAAACTAGGGGGGACCCTGTGACTTAGGAGTCAGTATTCTACTGTAACTTCGTGTTCAAAAAAAATCCTTTATTTATGTGTGATAAGTTGATAACATTTGGACCTATAATGTAAAAATAATCAAGACCTTTTTGAAGAACTACATCAGTAATATCAATCGCAGATGGGCAAGTGCTTCTAGAAATCAGAAGACTTTCATGAATAGACATGCTGCGTGGTTACAATCAAAATATTAGTTGGCCAAATTGCACTACAGTTCATTTATCCGAGATTGTTCAAGCCCATGATGAAGTTATCGAAAACATATCGTCAGACAATACTTCAGTTGACATCGATACTACAGCAGCTGTGATTCCGTCGACATCAAGTACAACAACTGTGGGCACATCTACCGAAGTTCAGAATAGGAAGCCTTTTGTTGACCTCAGCAACAAACAGAAGAAAAGACGTTCAGAGTCTCTGTTGGACTAGTCGCCGGAAGAACTTAGTTTTGCATTAGTCGAAAGACTTAGGATAGACAAGAAGAATGACTTAGCTTGTGTTTTGACCATATAACGAAGAACCCTGATATTGTTGCTATTGTTCAAGGCACATTGTTTAAAAAAAATAGGAAAAAATCTTTTGATGAAGATCATGCTCTTGGTGCTCTTGGTTGGTTGGTTGATACATCATTGAACCTGTCAAAATGGAAATACTTGTGTTTAAGGAAAGCGCTGCTAGATTGTGAAGTTCCAGTGTTACCATCGTATCACAAACTCCTTGAAGCTAAAAAGAGATGCTATCCACATGATTTATATTCCCCGAAGGGTTCGGCAAAGGTGTATACTACACTATTAGTACACTGTCATTTCGCCAGTTATATTTAAGTCCTATGTAATAGGGGGCGAGCCTAATACAGGGATGGGGCGCGCGGGGGACTTTTGTTTTATTATTGTTTGTTGTTTTTTATTATTGTTATGTAATTGTTGTTTATTTTATTATTGTTATGTAAATGTGTATTGTATTTTATAGTCATTTCCGAGCTATCTATCCCGTATGTTGCACCTGCCATGGTATATCTCTGCATCACCCTAAGGTTGACTGGTAGAAAATGCCTCAGGCATTAAGTCCGCCTTTGTACAGTATTATTTTATACTTGTGCATAAAGTTTTAATAAATAAATAAATGTAATATTGTAGGACTTAGAGAAGTTTGCGTCACGTAAGTGTGCGAGCAACTGTTGTTCGTCGAATCGTTGTGCTCCTTAAGTTCTGAGTTGAGCGGCACGATTACTGACAAATGCGTGCACTGACTGGACAGGTGCGCTCAATCTGTATGGTTTTTCCTCAAAAGACCGTTTCAGACACCAATCTACATGGTCTTCACATGATCTGACCAAGATTATGTCTGGACTTGAGACTGTGACCTCTGAGTTGGTTTCGGCATTTCTTCTCAGAGTAGTCAGGAAACACCGACCTCATCTAGTTTTTAAAATATGATTGACGTGTAAAAGTGTTTGTACAAACCTACTTACAGAAATAAAATCTTATCATTTTATCATTTAACTCGATTCTAATGATATGTTCTACGATCAGTGCAGCGCTCTGTTGGTCAATGTTTTTCTTGAAGTAGGTAATGCGCTTGTTATTTTAGCCTTTATCTGAGTAAACATTTTGCTACTAATAAGTGACGTACAACACTGAACCTTGAGACCAACTAGTATTCTTAAAAAAAAATAACTTTTTTGGACACGCTGATATCGAATTTTTATCCAAAAACATAATTATCCTCAAAATTCCAGTACAATGTTAGTCTCTTCGCAACACTTATCAAGTTATCAACATCATACATATTTTTTAGGAAATTTTCAGTTCTCAGTGACACCCTTTTTAAACTACAAATATAAATACAAATTGACATACATTTAAAATGTGCCTTATTGACACGTCTGCATTGATTTTTATTGAGAGAAGCTTTGTCCGTACAAAGATTCTCTTAATACAATCAATGCTGACGTGTCGTGGTTCGCATGGGAGAAGCCTTCTGACTGACTGACAGACTGCGTCTTTCACGCCCTCCCACCATCAAGCAATTACTTCGCTGAGGTTTTAAAAGCTAAAGCATTTACCCTTATGACTGCTAAGTTATTATACAAACTTGCTTTCTAAACATGTAAGACATATTTTCGCAAAATACTGTTTTTGTGAGCGCCCCCAGGGCTTAGTTCATGGTTCCATTTTTTCCAATCCTCTCTTTGTGTAGTTAATAAATATATTTACAAATAATAATAATTTTAATATTTTAACATACTCATTTGACACTACCTACTAACTATTATATATATAATAGATTAATACATAAACAAACTAGTAATCTTAATAAATAAATTGTATGTGGTTATATATCATAACTTAACAATAATAAGTTACAAATATAAATATAATGAACACAATAATAACAACCATGGAAATACTTTAAACGCAGTGAAACAATCACTGTGTCATGGGCCTTAATAAACATGTATTGTATCCCTCAACTCACGCACACCTACCCGCAATGCACTTAGTTTTCGTGTGAACATTTTTTCTCTCTACAACTACCCTTTTACGAGGGGGCGTTTTTAAGTTCGCGGAATGGGGGGGAGGGGATAACAATAGGTCATTATCGGGATGGCCACAACTTCAGCCACTCAATATTAGTATAAATACCAGGTTTTATCTTAATTGGATCATTAGTCTTTGAACTATCGTCAAGCAAACAACTCAATTGGGAAGAAAGTGTGAATTATGGAAAAAATCGAGTACCGTGCCGTAATAAAGTTCCTTACCAAGCAAGGAAAGTCAGTTCAAAATATACTGGAAGAGATGGAATCCGTTTACGGGGACTCTTGCCCGGGTAAAACCATGGTTTAAAAGTGGCACAGTCTCTTTAAACAAGGCAGGACCTCACTTGAAGATGACCCACGGCCCAGACGGTCGATTGAGGTGACTACTCCGGAAATCATTAAAAAAAGTCGAAAAAATAATATTGGAAGATGCCAGACTAAAGAAGAAACAGCTTGCAGAAATGGTTGGAGTATCGGATACGACAATTTTCAAAATTCTACACGATCATCTTAGCATGACAAAGGTCAGTGCAAGATGGGTGCCAAGAATGCTCACGCCGCCTCAAAAACAACACCGCGTGGAGTGTTCTCGCACGTTTTTGGACCTCTGTAACGAAGATAAGGATGGACTATTAAGTCGAATTGTTACTGGAGATGAAACAAGACTCTATGCAGTGGCACAAAAAAGGCACACCACCACCCAAGAAGTTTAAAGTGTCACAATCGGCTGGAAAAATCATGGCAACAGTGTTTTGGGATTCAGAAGGGATCCTGTTGACCGATTATAAAGATAAAGGCGTTTCTATAACCGGAGAATACTATGCGTCTATCCTCGAGAGGTTGAAAGAAAGCATTAAAGAAAAAAGGAGGGTTAAATTGACCAAAAGTGTCCTTCTTCTTCACGACAACGCGCCTGTTCACAAGAGCCGTGATGCGTTGGCTGCCCTGCATAAGGTGGGCTTCGATATTTTAGACCATCCACCCTACAGCCCAGACCTGGCTCCCAGTGATTATTACCTCTTCCCAAAACTGAAAAAAGAACTTCGTGGGAAGAAATTTTCAACTGATGAAGAAGTAAAGGACGCGGTTTCAGCTTATTTTTCGGACAAAGACAAAGCATTTTTTTTATGAAGGTATACATAAGCTAATTGAAAGATCAGAAAAATGTATAAGGGTAGCAGGTGAATATATTGAAAAAGAAAAATAATTTAGTATTTTTATTTTCACTTCTCACCCTCCATTCCGCGAACTTAAAAACGCCCCCTCGTACTAAGACTGTAAGACGTTACGAAATCATATGTAATTTTGTCATAGTACTAACCCACTGCGCCAATCGGCTTAATGTATTTTTAAGTTATAATAAATATTCTATTTTCTCTGTAAGTGTTTGTGTAAATCTTTTGGGGAAATAAATGTCTAAAACCGTAAACCGTAAGTCGTGAATCATTTATTAACTTACAACATAAGTAAATAATTTCGAGAGCTACGACATCGTTGTTCGTCAATTTTTTTATAAAAACAGGAATAAAATTATTAGCCAGTTGTAATGTGAACTCCAAAGTGTTTGATTCGCTTCAAGTTAGTTGAAAAGTACCCACAGTTACGCAATGACCAGTCTACGAAACTCAACATTTGAACACGTTCTGTCCGACGCGAGTACGCGACGCAAAAAAGGGTTTTTATCAACTTAAAAAGTTCGGTCGGGTGGTCTATTATTAGACGAACGTTTTTGTGATAGAGTTGATTCAGATTCCGTCGGATCACTAATAGTAATAACTTAAGTAAGCGGCACCTAATAACTTATCTTAATGTATATAAAACCGTAACTCTATAATTATACATTTATCTTCGTATTCTATCAAAATTGTTGTGCGGTAGATAAGAGTATAGGTAACTATCCAAAGGATTTAAGAAGTCACAATGATATACTCTATTAAATAATGCCTCACAATGACTTTCAACAACTTAAGTAGGTACCATCTCGCGGATCCTGTCGTCGCAAGAACATTGCAAACGGAACGTACAATTCGTACGTGAATGGATATAACGCGGAACTCGATACGATCATGGCGAATATTGGCGGCCGAGCGCTGACTGTGCTGACTGCTAAGGCACGATGATACTGCATAAATGTAGACAAAAAACGCGCTTTACGTCACTGAATTAAATAAATAAGCATGCAAGTACATAAGTTAGTTGTTAGTACATAAGTTAGTAGTTGAACGGGTGCTGCTTGTGGTGACAGGTCATCTTGCTGACTATGGTTTTGTTATTGTTATTAGTAATTAATGTTTCTTTATTTTACTTCGAAGGTCCTAGTTTATCATGTGTGGCTACAAGTTATAGCTATATACATATAAATAAACATAATGCAGCATTGCATATGTAAGCGGGCACGCCCTTTATGCCAGGAGGCTTTTTATTATGTATTAAGTTCTGTTTGCGTTTTTGTTTTTAATTTATTTATTTCAGCTTGAGTATAGTTTTAAATATTGGCGTGTGCTAGCTGACATATGGCAAATAATTTTAATATTTTTGTGTTTCGTAATGTTAATTACTTATTACTATAATATATAGAATCCAGTTCTTCTAACTGAACAGACAGCAGTGCTGCTGGGGAGTTTGTTCCGCCACTTTTTCTTCCCAGCTAAAGCACTAGGAAGTGGTGAAGGGTGGGCGTTTTGGGGGGACTGTCTTATGTGATTTTGACGTTCAAAAAGTGCTGATTCTCAGCCTAATTTGAATAAATGACTTTTGATTTTGATTTTTGAGTAAACAAAATTCTGCCAGTCAGAATTTGTATTTAAAAACTACCTTCAAAGGCACTAATAAAATTGTCAATACTAAGGTTATGAGGAAACTTAGTTACCAACAATAAGTAATACTGAGCTTACATTAAATATTAAAAATACATTGAACGTAGAGTTCGTTAACGGACACGTACGTACTGGTAAATATGGGCATCCTTATAAAGTATTAAATCATAGCATTGGAAGTATCAAGCAATATACTTAGTTTACCTGGTATAGTTTACAATATACTTACCTGATATAGTGTACAACCGGGTTGTGCATCGTTGTGTTCTATTGTGCCGCACAGGAGGATAATGTAGACCTGCTAGTCAGCAACTCTCTGATACACACATCCAATTTACACTCCGATAGCAATGATGATTTTGGTTAATCGACATTATACCTACTTACTAATCACACAGATATTACCATAGGTACTAGATAACTAGAGTACCTACCTTTGACTTAACATTGGTGTCTGTTGGTAGGTACTAGATTTTCCGAGGAGCCGACTTTAAGGAGGATGTCGAGAACATGCCATGTACCTAGTCAGCAAATTAAACACGCTTTTTGTTTGACGTCTTTTTATTGCGGTGGTATTAGCAGTGCGTAGCAGCTCGGGTGTTAACGCCGCCATGTTGTATTGCCGCAGGCCCGTCCGCGGCATGTCGGCGGTGGTGATGGGCGCGGGCCCCGCGCACGCCTGCTTCTTCGCCACCTACGAGTACTGCAAGCACTCGCTGTCACAGCTCACCAGGCACCGGCACGACCACATCACACACGGTGAGCCCAGTCTACGTCTAGCTGACTGCTTTTGGCATTCCTCTGAACTGCACACTTACTTCTGTCTCTATTTATAACGAGAAAGTGCTGCAGTGTGATGTGCTGACGACGGTGTGCTGACTGTTGCAGGGTTGTCGGGCTGCATCGCGTCGCTGATACACGACGCGGTCTCCAATCCAACTGAGGGTGAGTACCGCCACTTCTACTTTAGTTTTAAGTTAAAGCAGTCTAACCCGAAACAACTGACCTTGCCGTCTGAACTACACATACGTAGCAAATGAGCCTATTATATGGTTTCCACCCTTATGCTTGTGAAATTGTGACTGTTGACTATCAAACATATTATATATATTAACTTGTCCAATACTTGATAACAGCAACAATGCCTGCCGCTGCCGTCGCCCTCTACCATCACATTACTCAAAGAGGTCTTAAGAAAGCATGGCGTCATTCAGGATGAACCGATGAGCGCGCCCCACACTGAGCACTGATAACACTCAAATTAAATTGCGCGAATTGAACTAATTGTACAAACAATGAATATTTCAAGTCATTGAAGTATTCGAGTGAAATGTGCAACATGTACAAATGTACAACATAAGCACACAGGTTGGTCAATGTTGTTGTATTTTATCAGCGTGGATAATGGCGGACAATACAGTGTGTACACTGTACAGTCTCGACAGCTACCCGACTGGTCTGCGCCATTCAATTGTAACGTGAACTCGTTATCAGACGTCCGCTGTCTCTTGTCGCGAGCTGCCCGTGCCGCTACAGAGTCGCGTAGGGTCCTCGTAGTACTGCCGCGCTGAATAGCCGCTCAACTACATGTAACAAAATACGCCATACAACGATTTAATCAATTATGTCTATTTTTATGCATTACGTCCCAATGGAACTCATAGATAAGTGATTTCCAAACACGGATATTCCTGAGATATGAGCCCATGTTGGTAAGAGATTCTAGCTGCGGGCTACAGCAGCAGGGAACCTGTCTGCGTCAAGTGTGGCCGCTCCTCGCGGCAGATTGGCGGAGTTAAATGATTCTACTATAAATACGAAGTAATTATTAAGCAAATAGGTGGCGTAATCAATTTACCACAAGCGACGCTATCATTGCCCCTAAGACATGTTTTATTTGCCAATTGTCACTATCATGTAATTACGAATAAATAAATATACTATTTATATAAAACTACAATTTTGCTATACAGGTGCAATTAATTACACGCGACAGTGCGTTCATGTTATACATTAGCCGTACAATTGCTGAATGTCATGAGGGACACCCCTCCTCGAGGTCATCCTCAATCAATGCACTTACCTTTTGACAGCGATCGGAGGCAGGCTCGTGTGTGGCCTCTGGGCAGTGGCAGTGGGCACTGTGGGCAGGCTTCCCCGTTGTCGTGCCGGGACTTAATCCGTCACCTTGTCGGTTTGGTACGTTCCCTCGCAAGTGACGATATCAAGTTCTCTTGTTGTTGTGACTTGTGACCCAACCTACATTCGTATGTATAGTTTCATCAGCAACTCGTTAACAGTTACTATTTCTTATAAGTCTTATCGTCTCGAGGGGAGGGACATTTTGGACAAAAATATTATTCTACAATATAGCCTTCCGTAATGATTACAATAAACATCCATTAGTTGTTCTCTACCAACGAACAAGTAATGGATTTTCCGGGAGGCTGTGTTCTACTGCGCAGTACCACACTGATGTAGGTGAATGAGTTGTGAGCAGAACCCACCGCACACTGCTCGGTGACCAGTCTGCATCCTCAGATATGGAGTCATGCTCTCATGCCAGGGTGGCAGTGCTCATTCAGTACAGATGAAATTCTTCGTAACGTGTCGACAGCGAAAATAAACAAATGACTGATCTCAAATTCAGCTGAAACAGTTCATAAATTAATTGTTGCTTGTAAAGTACCGTACTGGTCGCAAATGTCACGAGTACGACCCACTTGACTACACAAGTATTCAGCTGGTAATCTACATCAAGTGTTCATTGAATATATTGCAAATACAGTAAAGTGTAATTAATGCGTCTCTTTTACCGGCTAATCAGTATGAATAATTATACAATCAGCAGGTACCTACTTACCCCCGACTGGCGGCGGCCTCTATATTAAACTATGCTTAGCTGCATGTTACTCGCAGCTGAGCGGTTTCATTCATTCATCCTCGATTGTTCCTTCCCTGTAAAATACTAGAAGCTGACTTGAACACACATGGGGAAAACCTATGAAAGTGCAAATGTAAATATTGACAGTAAGCTTGACGATACGCTGTCGTGAGTAGTAATGTTGACGGCGCGCAGCGTACGAACGTACCGGCCATTGTACGCGCGATCCGGAAGTGTTGTAGCAACATCAGTCGCTAGCACGTCGGTGCGCTTGCACCTTGCACAGTCCGCAGCCACAATGACCGGAACCGGAAACAGGGCCACGTGCACCTCTAGCGGACGCGGACTGAGCGCCATACCACCAGCACTCGCGCGACATCGCGCGTGTTCCATCCACGTCGCTCCCAGTCGAGGGTTCTAGCACTAAGTAACGAAGCTTATGCCCAAGCAGCTTTGACAGACGGCTAAACAGAAAAACCACGAAGCTTTGCATTTCGTGTCAGATTCTCCCAGCTTCTCTGCCTGTAACCCCGGAGATGACAAAACATGATCAGATAAATATAGAACTAGGAGTTCGCGTATGACTGCTGACGAACACGACTTACTTAATCACCCTGCCATCATAAAGCGCTCATAATGCGATCCGTGTCACATTAAACATCACGAAGTAATTTACTCGTTGGCATAAGTATTTATAAAACAATAGAAATGACCCAAGTAGGTATTGCAGATACTCGTAGTGTAGTTATTGCGGTCCACGACCACAGGAGGACGCTCGGGGTCGCGGGTGAGCGGCCGTGGGAGTGGCACCAAGACAGTCTGCACTAGGTAATCAGACAGGCTTGATAAGTATCTGAAACGGTACACATGACCCTTGCTACGAGGAACTAAAACCGTGGCTCCTACATAGATACTAACACCTGACAGATTGGATGTAGTGCTCTATATCAGACGATAGTCTCTATCATTCAAATAAGCTTTGAATGAATGAATGAATGATAAGAATTCTATGAGCATTGTTTTCCTGTTAGCGCCTGTTCTCGCAAGTGGCGCGATCTGTTTGTTGCACTCGGTATTTCCCACTTGGGCCGTGCGTAATTCAAGCGTAATAGCTATGAATGAGCGATCCACTAACTCAATTGGCGACTGTCACGAACCAACATACTATTCAGAGAGCATCATTCAGAATGTCCAAAGATTACTGAATGATTTAATCTCGTTTGCGAGTGACAATCATTCTAATATTTTATTTCTGCTGCTCCGACTTAGTTCCCTGGGGGTGGAGGAGGGGGTGGGGGGTGGGGGGGGGGGATAAAGATCGTCTGGGTATTTCATAATATGTTAAATTTGCGGTAAGTCATTTTATTTCGCGGCACGTTCTATGGAGGAAAATGTGGCTAAGGCGACGCGTGAGTCAGCGCTGCGCTGCAAGAAACTCCTGCGCACTGAATCTGTGCCAGCGACATGCACTTGTTATGTACTACAGTGTACAGTACCTATTGATATTTATAGTCAAAACAACATTACAGTGATGATGATATCTATAACCGTACTAGTGCCACGAGCGCAGTTACGGCGACCGTCACACCGGCACGGGCAGGCCGCTGTTTCGCATCAAAGGTCGTGTGTCCTTCCGGTCACATCCTGTGTGAGGGTCGGCAATTGCTGTCTCCTGTGAACTTAATCATCATTAACTTTAAAGTCAAGAGTTAAAGCATTTATTTCAAATATGCACTAAAGCACTTTTGAACGTCAACATTTACATTAATGACACCATCCACCACCACCTTAATGATACCATCAAGGAACTAACAGCGGAATTACATAGTGCACACTTAGAGATTGAGATCTTAAATAGCGAAAATGTTAGATTAAGGATGGATCTAGGGAACTGTCAATCAACCATTGAAACCACAGAACAGATAAAACAGGTTAGAAAGGAAATAGTTCCTGATTTGTATTAGAACGCGTGTCGCCGCTTGTCTCCCACTCCTTAACTCTACTACAAGCAAGAGACCAATACGTACGCGTATTACACACACAAATAAACCACACGCACTTAGATAGTGAGTTTGCTATTGGTTGTCACACTAATACAAACACTGCGTTTGACGTACACTCACTCACGCGCAAAAGGTAATTTATTTCTCACGCATGTTACGGCGACCAAAAGGTCGATTACTTATATCGATAAAATTACTGTAATTTATAAGTTAGCAATTTTTCTCTATATTTCCGGGAAGAGGGGGACAATTAGTGTGGACTTCCTAAATACATATAAATAATTCAAACTCAAAGCATTTATTTCAAATAAACCAACTACAGGCACTTTTGAATTGTCAAGGGTTCGGTCAGTCAGAAAGATGAAGCTAGTTGCCCATTCCAAAGCGTAGTAGGTACCTATGGAGAAGAACGGGCAAGACACTCCATGGACACTCTTTTAAATCGAAATATTGTTACAAAAAAGTGGTTACATCATTCATGTTGAAATAATACATGTGAGAACGATGTAGAAAGACGTGCACGTTAAAAGTGTCCGTAATAAAAAGATAAAAACCATTCAGCAATTCAAATAAGCCGTGGCAGCTAAGAAATTACCTGTGCCACATTCAAGTCAATGAAAGACGAACCCAGTAAGTTTTATAGTAGGTACATAGTGCTCACACGTGCTATGCAATTATACAATACTAAGAAATTGAATTTATACAATGCAAAGATAGATTGTACAACCTTCATCAGCTCACAATATTTTCGAATGCTAATCGATTCGTTTAGGCGCTCTTGTAGAGCAGGACCAGCGCTGAGCCAAGCATTTTTGTCAGCGATATAATCCCCCAACTTATAATATGCTTGGCTGTATAGTGTGCGTTTTAGACAAGATTTAAATTTCGTTTCATTCAGTTGGAATATGTGGGGAGGTATTTTATTGTAACATTTTAAACAGTACCCCATGAAGGATGAATCTACATACTTTAGCCAGTCTGAAACCTGGTTGAACTAATTGGTCCCTATTTCTAGTCCTTTAATTGTGTCTTTCACCTCTTTTAATGAAGATTTAAATTTTTCCTTAATACTGTCAAATTAAGGGGAAACATCTAACATAGCCGCGAAATTCAAATTTTCTTTGGTTTTTTGCTAATTTATTTATATATATATATATATATATAATGTATAACGCAAGGAGATATATCTATGTACATATATACACAGTATACATATAGCTCATGGGAAGCGTGCGGTGACAATGACGCGAGTTTCACGCTTTTTGTTCACCCAAAAAGTACACATATATACATAGTATACATATAGCTCATGGAAAGCGTTCGGTGACGATGACGCGAGTTCCATGATTTTGTTCACCAAAAAAAGTGCTCAACGCGCCTAAAGAAGTTTTCACTTAAAAAATACTAGAATATTTTAAAATTGAACTATAATTTAAACTCAATTTAAATGCTGATTTTATTATTGTCCCTGAAATAATACGAATTTATTAAGTAACATGCGCTTTGCTATCTTTTAAATTCGATTTTTTCAAAATAAAGTGCAATCTTAAATTAATATATTTTCCAATAATAGCCTTAGTTATGTCTGTAACATGGTTTGCAGTAGGATATAATCCAACCTGATGATTACTAATGTTGCTAAATAATTCAGTTCCGACGAAGCTGCGCAAAATCTTTGCTGTCAACATATGTTTGTTAATATTCCGGAGATTGAAAACCTACTCAGAAACTAAATTAAAAACGCACTATAAACAATAATTGGTGATAGTAAACAAAGTTATTTTAATTATAATATTACTGATAATAATCAGCTGTATCAAACACACATACTTAATATCGACATTATTTACAACTTGGTACAACACTATCGATAAGCATGGATTTCGCCGAATTTCAGCTTTGGCTTGGCGTACGCGACGTTCGCAGTGAACGCAATACATTGCGCGATCACTGATCTAGTACAAGATGCTACCCATGCATTGCAAGCAATGTATAATTTTGCAACTACTGTTGCGATTGTATCGTTTTTATCTACAAACTACATAATACTATAGTAATAATTACAAATATCACTTGTATTTTAAGGTTTTTGGACTTACCGGTGAAAAGAAATCCCTTCCCGGGCTACACTACACACCTGTCTTCTTTTCCGACACGTTATAATAGCGCAAGACGGCATAATTCTTTGTTTTTCACGGAGCGTCGTACGTTGTCACAATATGAGCGCGACTGTTAGCCCGTGAAACAAATTTCGGTTGACTTTTGAGCGTTTGCTCATAAGTGCGGCGTGCCTGCCCCGCCCACAAGGCCCTTCTAACCTCTTTATCTGTTCTGTGATTGAAACATACAAAAAGGTAACCTTATCAGACAGAAAATGTACGACACCAAGACGTTTCCGAAATAGCTTACAAAATTTAATGTTAGCTTACAAGGTAGCAGTTTCTCTACACCTACAAGACCAAAAGATTCTCTTCTCACACCACCATTCAATAATTCCAAATTAACACAGTCAGTGTTAATTTGGAATTATTGAATGGTGGTCAGTCAGTAGAAGAAAAATGTGATACTTCAATATTAACAGAAGACTCTAAACTACTCGACAAAAAGACCGGTAACGATGAAATAATATCACCCAACGCCTGTACTACCACAATGAGCAAAAATACTCCTAGCGATGATTTTGTCATATGAACTACAAGCCCTAAACGAGCTGAAGGAACTGGAGGCATTGCTAACATCTCGAAGGATGGGCCCTTTGATGAGCGTTTTAAACACATAACCCGGCAGCAACTTATTCCACATAATGATGTTAGGAGGTTACAAAAAGACATTACGAGCAGCCGCAGAAGTAAACACAGAGTTATGATTTTTGCAGACCAAACAGGATATGGTGTAAGAAAAATACTTCAGTATTACTTAGGAGATTCCTTTTCTGTTACTTCAATTATAAAACCGTATGCTTTACTGGATGAAGTACTGAAGTCTTGTATATCCATGTGCATTGATTACAATAAATCAGATTTAGTACTGATACTGGCAGGCTCTAATGATAGAAATCCGATGTTAGTTCAAACATACTTGCACTACACCCTGTGTCAATTAAAGTCGACAAATATACTGGTGGGTAAAATGTATAATAATGACTTTTTAAACACGAATGCATTAAACAATTCAGTAAAACTTGTATGTAATAACTGTGAAAGTTCAATGTTCATTTCTTTAGATATAAATTATTATGACAGACAACCGAATAATGTAAACAAATTGCAAGCATGTAGACTAATTCATAAAGAAATTTTGCATATAAATTACCATAATTACTAGGAAAAAATAGCAGATTATGAAAAACAAAGTAGAGCAAAGTATGTTAAAAATGCTTCTACCCAAACTATTTGTTGTGACACATCTATTGATAGCAGTATCCTCACACAAATTAAATTTGTAAATTCCGCGTCACAAACTGAAAGTTTTTTTTTAAAGTGTAAAAGCAGTCTCATCAAATCTTCTATT
Organism: Brachylomia viminalis; assembly: GCA_937001585.2. Classification (NCBI taxonomy): domain Eukaryota; kingdom Metazoa; phylum Arthropoda; class Insecta; order Lepidoptera; family Noctuidae; genus Brachylomia; species Brachylomia viminalis. Next base: position 174,159 of record OW443315.2, on the reverse strand, counting down.
TAAACCGTGTAAATGTCACCAGAATGTATGTGGAATTAGCAATAAGAAAAATGAATTATCCATTTATTTAGAAACGCTTGAAAGGGAGGTAGATTATGTATACTTAAGTGAAAATTTATTGAATGATAAAAATGTACTCATAGAAAATTTACAATACTAGAAATAAAAAGATAAAAAGGGAGGAAGCTTAATCTTAGCATACGCAGACAGAAAAGTTGAAGTTGTAGAAGTAATAAATAAACTGTATAGGGTAGAGAGCTTTGAAATTTGTTGTATAAAGGATATTAATTCAGGTCTTTATCTGTGTTGTTGTTATCGTAATCCCAATGAGAAGAATTTTGATAATTTTTTGCAAGGCTTGGAAAAACTTCTGCAGCATTTATTTATTAGGAAATGTGTAATTTGTGGAGATTTCAATATTGATATAATAACAATAATAAAAGTTTATTGATCATAAGTTTAGGTTACAGTGCACCGGTAAAGCATAATATTCACATATTATAACAAAGTAAAGCAAAGAATGACGGTATACAGAGATAAGTTCTTTACCTCCCGTGCTAGTCAAGGACTGTGTTACGGCAAGGTAAGATCCTCGCTCATGGAATAATAGTCATAACGTAAACACGTTAAGACACTTTTTACCAATTACATTTGTTGTGTGAATCATAGATGACGATAACGAGTTACAAGTTTAGCGTAAACAAGTAGTATATGCAAAGAAATCAGACAATGCAACTACTAACATTATTTCAATATACGAGTAAACAAAGTGTTTTCACAATAACAATATTTGTTCGTAATTAATAATAAGACAATCGTGTTAAAATAAAACAAAAAAAGGTGTTACTAAAACTAAAAGTATAAAATTAAATGATGCGTGTAATGTGTTTACTGTACGTATAAATATATATATGCATATTTTGTAATGTATAATATTTGTAACATATTTGTAATGTATGATATGCTAACAGAGAGTAGAAAACGAACTGAGTTCTTGAGCCTGTTGACATGCTATAACTTTAGATACTTCATTAATACTAATACGTTTATACGTAATAACTCTTGTTCCTGCATAGATAACATCTTAACTAACTTGCCTGAATCACAATGGCCTGGCAGATGGACTCGGGGCTCTACTGGGTGAGTTCGCTTTGGACAATGTTATTGATATCTATGATAGTAACAATCATATTACGATAAATAAGAGAGTTTTTAATCACAAGAATGGTGTAAATTTTGGACAACGAATACTTGGTCATAACTGGAGGGAGTACTATGGGAATCAATACTTTTTTGAAGACGTTTGGTAGGGTATTTCAGCACAGTTTTAGAAAACGTGAACAAAAAATTTAATCAAAACGTAGTTTTCAATTAAAGTGGATCACAAGAGGTGTGAAAACATCGAGTAAAATGAAACGAATCTTATGCTCTGGTGGAAATAAACTTGACGCTAGTGTCCTTAAGAGTCCGTGCACAAAATTCACTCGATAAAGTTTAGGCAAATTCATTGCGATGCTATGTTTGTGTGCACCGTTCACGCACACATGCCTAAAGATCGAGCGTAGTGATCGCTTAAACAGTTTTGATCCTATAGATAATATTATTTGTTAAGAAATAAAAGTCTGGAATGTTTGTGTATATTCGTTTAGTTTTATCACAATCAACATAAAAATTATACAATTTAGTGTTAGATGCATTAAGGTACATTTAGACATTAAATAACATTGACGTAAGCGTTTTACATAAATAAATACGAGTAGTATGCATACTTAAGTAATTAAATGTTTTCCTTCATCTATGTCAATGATGGCTAAGATTAACTTAGAAAGTTTGTTCTTTATCAATTTGTACACAACCTAATTTAGTAGCGCGCCGAAATTGATAATTCGGTGGCATTGAGCGAGTTTTTCTTGGATCGACTATTTCGGGTAAAAGGCATGTATGGTAGAAATTTACAAGCCTTTTTTCTATCTTAGTCTTCCAAAAACTATCGTCCCTAAATAAATATTCGTCATATTTCGTCATATAATTCGTCATATCCGTCATATAAATATTGGAAATCAACTATTCTTTGCCCTTTAATAGGTATAGATGAATCTGGGGATTCCTGAAACAAGATTGTTTCTGAGTCATGTTGTTTCTTATAATAGTTAAGTTGTAATTATATATATTTTTAGTATCTAATAAAAAAAGCAAAATCATACCTTATTTGATTCAATTACAAAGACATCATCTGAATATAAATCCATTAATATGTTTTCTTGATTACGAAGACAATTATCTTTGTTCTGTAACAAATCGTATATACAACGTGTCGTTTTGCATCCTCGTCAAATTTCAGGAGGCTGTTATGAAAGACATAAATAATCAAATAAAATTACGATCCTGCTCAATAATTAATACATATTTGTTTTTTTAGGTATTTAAGTTTGACAGTATTTCAGAATACTCCACTTTCAAAGAACAAAATCGCCCCGTTGCGTATGTGGTAGGCAGTGTCGTACGACTATGTCGCTGTGTGCATGCGTTACAGTTACAGCGCAGTTACAGGGCGGTATCACACGGGCCCTGCACATGCCGATTTCCGAAAAATACAAAAAATATAAATAAATACCTACTTATTTTATTATTGATTCGTGTCGAGAATCATTAGCATAGTTACTTCCTCGAATTCGACGAGGATGCAAAACAACACCTTGTATTTTAATACATACAAACAATATAATACAAAAATCTCCGACATCCGGAAAGGACGAAATTATAAATAAGGGTTAATTTGGCCACGGCACCCTTAAAACATAATACTTTTCTAACCATGTCCGATTTTACTTCTTCAACATTTGAAACAACTGAATTCTTCGAGGTGTTACATAACTTCGAATCATTATCTTCCTTATTCTGAAAGTATAAATAGCTAAAAATAATTATGTAGGTATATTATACATTCATAATATATTTATAGTAGACAACGGTAATTATTAACATGCCTAGAACAAGTTGACGTGAGTCGTCACCATCACCAGTAATTACTGTCTTTTCAGAACTTCAATTGCCATCGATTTCCTAAAAATAACATTTGAAAATAAGAATGTATTCGTAAATACTTCTTTGTGCACTAATTGTAGCGCTGATCGAATGTAAAATCTTACATGTTCTTGAAACGAAGCCGTATCGATTTGATTAGAATTACGTTCTGCAAGAATTTGTCTGATACGTGCTAATCCCAAGTATCGTCCTCTTTTTTTAGTGATGCACTGGTAATGCGATCCTTTCTTTCGACCCATTATCTACAAAAAATATACATTAATACCAGTAACTTTTAAGCAGTGTTGGGTTCAATTACAAAAAATTTCAATCTATTGATTAGCCAAACAAAAAGTTTAGTAAACCATTACAAAAATATCTAACCATCCAAGTGAACCAAAAAGCATTTAAAAAAAAACGTGAGCAGTCTGGGGACCCCGTCAGAGACGAAGACCCTTCTCAAGCATGATTGAAAAAAAAAAATTCGCAGCCGCTATCTTGGGTTTTCATTTTGACTTCACTATCGGCTGTAGGACCCTCGAAAATCATGAAAGTGATACCCATGATAAGAAATTTGAAATTTTTCGCAGCCGCCATCTTGTATTTACATTTTAACGTCACTATCGGCTTTAACAACCTCGAAAACCATGAAAACGACACCACTGACGAAAGTTTTTTAAATTTTCGCAGCCGCCATCTTGGATTTTCATTTTGACTTTACTATCGACTTTAGTACCCTTGAAAACCATGAAAACGATATCCATGATTTAAAAAATATATAATTTTCGCAGGATTAAACCTGAAATCGCGAAAAAAATCAGCTGTTCCCCTACATTTTGACGAGTTATGCGAACATAATTGTAGGGAACAGCTGTTTATTTTTTCACGATATTTTGTCCCATAGTAAAAGTAGTTCATAATGATGAGTACACTGACCCCATAAGAGGATTTAAGTTACACCTTGAATAAAGACTAGGCATGAAAATTTGAAATGTTCATAAACAAGCAAAGTACTTAAAAAATAAAATTAATACGTACCGGATCAAAATATGGTAGTCGGCGTACAATTTCTGGATTATGTTTACGTAGAACACGCGCACGCCTGCGATGCTAAGTGATACGTCCTCACGCTGGGAAGGCCCGGTCGCTACTGACGGGATCGGTTTTGCGCGGTCAATAATATAGTTCACTTTGCCTTCTATTTACGAAATGAAATTATTGTTTATTTATAAAATACAATTTAGAATCTATTAGATGGTTAACTTAAGATTAATATGTAATTTTTAAAATTTCTTAAAAGTGTTTCTAAGTAATAGAAAAAAATACTTATTTGTCTAGAAGTTTCCCAAAAATTACGTTATTTTAACATTTTTTTTCTACTATTTTTTGTATCGAAGTTGAAAAATGTGGTTCAGCCACGTGCAAGTAAGTACATCATATAATGATGTTGATGATATTTTTTTATGTTCAAAATCAAAAGCAGTTTCTTGTAAAAAGATGATCAAACATCAGTCTGGCGTCATTTTTTAGAAAACTTGTTGCGAACTTTAGTGATTTTCCATGAACACTTAATTTATTTGAAAAATCCCTTTCAGCCACATGCAAAACAAAGAACTGGTCTTTTCAAATCACAAATAATTTTGCATAATTTCTTTTTCCCTTTCTCACAAACAATGAACAAAATTTATCAAAATCAGTCTATTTCGTGCACGGCCCCTTAACTACAAACATAACTATGTTAGAATTTATAGAAGGGTAATTTCGCATGCTAAAAAACTTACAGTGAGTGAAAAAATTAATCAACCAAACAATATTTGTAGGGAAATTTGGATAGTTATAAATAAAAGTACTAATAGGGTCAAAGCAATGCGTGCGGAACTTCGACTTAAAATAAATAACCAAATAATAGATAACCCAGAGAAAGTAGCTGTCATACTAGTAAAGCAATTCGATCACAAGTACATCATGCCTATTAATGATGGTCAAGAGGCTGTCGTTTTCCTTCAACAAAGCACAGAAAGAGTGGAAAGCGATATGGATATCACGCTTACTACTCCGGATAAAATTACAAAAATCGTGAATAGTATGCAAAATAAGAAATCTTGTGGCTACGATGAAATTCCAATATCAGTAATTAAGGACAAATTACCAATTTTATCTGAACCGCTCTCGACTTTTTATAATAAGTCCATTGCAGAAGGCATTTTCCCGGAAAAATACCTAAGATCGCCCCAATTCATAAAAAGAGTACCAAAACTGATCCAACAAACTATAGGCCTATTTCTTTGAGGCCCACTTTGGCAAAATTTTTCGAAAAAGTTTTAAAAAACCGCTGAAGTAGACATCTTAATTTGAATAAAGTAATTAATCTAAGACAATTTGGATACCAGAAGAATGTTGGTACAGGGGATGCTATTTATACGTTACTAAATGATGTTGTTAATAAATTAAATTGTAAAATTAGGGTAGCTGGTATTTACCTGGGTATAAGCGCGGCTTTCGGACACTATTGACCATAAACTAATCATCACAAAACTGGAGCACTATGGCGTAAGAGGTAAAGCCTTACAACTCTTCTCATCGTATCTCAAAAATAGAAAAATGTTGGTTGAACTTGATTCTACACAACCAAACGGGTATAAGGACAACTACAGGTCATGTATGTTAAACATTACAGCCGGTGTGCCTCATCAATTTTAGGCCCATTATTATTCATATTGTTCACTAATGACCTAATCAGTTTCATACATAAACTTTTACCGGACATACAACTTGTTGTCTTTGCGGATGACACAAATGATAAATGATAAATGATTTTATTTCTGTAAGTAGGTTTGAACAAACACTTTTACACGTCAATCATATTTTTTTTTAAACTAGATGGGGTCGGCGTTTCCTATCTGACTACTCTGAGAAGAAAGGCCGAAACAAACTCAGAGGTCACAGTCTCTTTTAAAGTCCAGACAAAATCTAGGTCAGGTCATGTGAAAGCTATGTAGATCGGTGTCTGCAATAGTCTTTTGAGGAAAGAACCACACAGATTGAGTGGACCTGTCCAGTCAGTGCACGCAATTGTCAGTAATCGTGCAGCTCAACTTAGACTCAAGGAGCTCAACGATTCGACGAACAATACCAAAGAAAGGACATTTGAGTAGGCCGCATAAATTACTCAAACTGCCAGATCGTGATTACGTTGGGAAAAATACAAAAATAAATATAAATAAATCAATGACCGACATAGTTCTCACATTCACAATAATTAGAATAATATTATAATCATAATCTTTGAGGACCATGTAGATTTGTGTCTGAAATGGTCTTTTGAGGAAAGAACCACACAGATTGAGTGGACCTGTCCAGTCAGTGCACGCATTTGTCAGTACCCGTGTAGCTCAACTCAGAACTTAAGGAGCTCAACGATTCGACGAACAATACCAAAGAAAGGACATTTGGGTAGGCCGCATCAGCTACTCAAACTGCCAGAACATGATTAAAACTGCAACAAAAACACACATAGTCCTCACATTCACAATAATTTAAAATAATATAATACTTTATACAGTAAATATTAGTGTCATTGTATATGTAAATAAGTATAGATACTTATAGCAAAGATTAAAAGTAAAAATAGTTAGCGAAATAAAATAAATTAACATTGCCTGTGCTTTATTGGAGCAACTCAATCCCAAGCCTTTTTGTCCTCAATATAGTCTTTGACAGTATAATAGGCATTCTGGCATAGTTTCCTTTTTATAAAAGATTTGAATTTATTAAGGCTTAGTGCTTGAATGTGGCTAGGAAGTTTATTATAAAAACGTATACATTGGCATCTAAACGAGCCACCTATTTTCTTGAGCCTGGTAGTAGGAACAGCAAATTTGTGCTTGTTCCTAGTATTTAAATTATGGATATCACTGTACTTTTTAAACAGATTAATATTTTTATGTGCATACAAAAGATTTTCATAAATATACTGAGAAGGCACAGTCATTATATTAATCCCTTTAAATTTGTCTCTGAGGGAGTGTCTGGGACTTAATTTATAAATTGAACGAATTGCCCTTTTTTGTAAAACAAAAATCGTCTGAATATCGGCGGCATTTCCCCACAACAGAATACCGTACGACATTACACTATGAAAATAACTAAAGTATACTAAACGGGCTGTCTCTAAATCAGTTAAACCACGAATTTTCCTAACGGCGTATGCTGCAGAGCTAAGCTTCTTTGACAATTTATCTATATGGGGGCCCCATTGAAACTTGGCATCCAAAGTTATGCCTAAGAAATACTGTGGTATTTTCGGGTTTCAACTCTTCACCCTTTATGAGAATACTTGTTTCTACTTGTCTAACATGAGGTATCGTAAACTTAATACATTTAGTTTTTTTCTCGTTAAGAAGAAGGTTATTAACATTAAACCAGTTAACTACTTTTGCGAGGGCACTATTTACATTGTCAGTAACCAGCTGCTGACGTTTGAGTTTAAATAAAAGTGAAGTGTCGTCTGCAAACAGCACTATATCATGTTCATCCTTTATGAGGTAAGGCAAGTCATTTATATAAATAAGAAATAAAAATGGACCTAGAATTGAGCCTTGAGGGACCCCCATTCTTACTACCGATCCGGGAGATCTTTTCCCGTTAACATCAACTCTCTGAATCCTATCACTTAAATAAGAAGTAAGAAGATCCAGAGAGGCGTTCCGGATTCCGTAGTGGTGCAGTTTCCTGATTAATGTTTCATGAAGAACACAATCGAATGCCTTGGACAAATCGCAAAAGATGCCCAACGCATCGCATTTGTCCTCCCATGCATTATATACATGCCCTAGAAGTTCAACTCCGGCATCAGTAGTTGAACGACCCCTTGTAAAACTGAACTGTTTGTTATGCAGTAATTTATGTACATTAAAAAATCTTTGCATTTGATTTAAAATAAGTTTTTCAAAAATTTTACTAAATGTAGGTAGCACTGAAATAGGTCTATAATTAGTAGGGTCTGATGTACTACCCGATTTAAACAACGGTATTATTTTACTGTTTTTCATAAGATCAGGAAACTCACCACGGTCAATACAATTATTAAAAATAACAGCTAAAGTAGGTGCTACAATATTTATAATTGACTTAGCAACGTCCACAGAATTACCCCATAAATCTGCAGTCTTTTTGACATTTAACGTGTGAAAGGTTTTAATTATATCTTTAAAAGTGACATATTCGAAATGAAATTCAGAATCACAAACTGGAATGTTTTCTTTAAGTAAAGACTCTGCAGCAGTGGGTGAAGAGTTTAGAGATTTAGTAGTCGATACGGGAATCTCTGCTATAGTTGCAGCTGACAATATTCAAGACCTAACTGTTAAGGTGAATGTAGCTCTACACTCCTTTTATTCCTGGTTGAATGCTAATAAACTTATAATAAATACAACCAAAACCAATATTATGTTATTTAAAACTACTGCGCGTAACGTAACAAGGACAATACGGACATTGAACTTAACGAAGTTAAAATTGAGCTTGTCAGGGAAGTCAAGTTTTTGGGTATTTATATTGATGAATTGTTAAATTGGAAGAAAGAATTAGCAGCATTGGATTCGTCTATATCATCTGCTTGTATGCCTTAAGAAGTCTGAGGGATGAAGTGAGCATAACACACTTAAAATGGTATACCATGCGCTGATAGAGTCCAAACTTAGGTATAGCATACAGTTTTGGGGTAACAGCTACAGCTACGAGGGGGCGTTTTTAAGTTCGCGGAATGGGGGGGAGGGTATAACAATAGGTAATTATCGGGATGACCACAACTTCAGCCACTCAATATTAGTATAAATACCAGGTTTTTATCTTAATTGGATCATTAGTCTTTGAACTATCGTCAAGCAAACAATTCAATTGGGAAGAAAGTGTGAATTATGGAAAAAATCGAGTACCGTGCTGTAATAAAGTTCCTTACCAAGCAAGGAAAGTCAGTTCAAAATATACTGGAAGAGATGGAATCTGTTTACGGGGATTCTTACCCGGGTAAAACCATGGTTTACAAGTGGCACAGTCTCTTTAAACAAGGCAGGACCTCACTTGAAGACGACCCACGGCCCGGACGGTCGATCGAGGTAACTACTCCGGAAATCATTAAAAAAGTCGAAAAAATAATATTGGAAGATGCCAGACTAAATAAGAAACAGCTTGCAGAAATGGTTGTAGTATCGGATACGACAATTTTCAAAATTCTACACGATCATCTTAGCATGACAAAGGTCAGTGCAAGATGGGTGCCAAGAATGCTCACGCTGCCTCAAAAACAACACCGCGTGGAGTGTTCTCGCACGTTTTTGGACCTCTGTAACGAAGATAAGGATGGACTATTAAGTCGAATTATTACTGGAGATGAAACTTGGGTTCATCATTATGAACCTGAGTCGAAACCAGACTATGCAGTGGCACAAAAAAGGCACAACACCACCCAAGAAGTTTAAAGTGTCACAATCGGCTGGAAAAATCATGGCAACAGTGTTTTGGGATTCAGAAGGGATCCTGTTGACCGATTATAAAGATAAAGGCGTTTCTATAACCGAAGAATACTATGCTTCTATCCTCGAGGGGTTGAAAGAAAGCATTAAAGAAAAAAGGAGGGGTAAATTGACCAAAAGTGTCCTTCTTCTTCACGACAACGCGCCTGTTCACAAGAGCCGTGTTGCGTTGACTGCCCTGCATAAGGTGGGCTTCGATATTTTAGACCATCCACCCTACAGCCCAGACCTGGCTCCCAGCGATTATTACCTCTTCCCAAAACTGAAAAAAGAACTTTGTGGAAGAAATTTTCAACTGATGAAGAAATGAAGGACGCGGTTTCAGCTTATTTTTCAAAGCATTTTTTTATGAAGGTATACATAAGCTAATTGAAAGATCTGAAAAATGTATAAGGGTAGCAGGTGAATTAGAATATATTGAAAAAGAAAAATAATTTAGTATTGTCATTTTCACTTCTCACCCTCCATTCCGCGAACTTAAAAACGCCCCCTCGTACCATTACAACTGGCATAGGGAATTCGTTCTCCAAAAAAGAGTGATACGAACCATTGTCCGCATTTCTCAACGAGACAGCTGTCCACCATATTTTAAAGAACTTGGAATTCTCACAGTACCTAGCCTTTACGTAGTAGTACTCTTAAACACCTTAAATAAATATGTGTATGACTACGAAAGAGATGAGGACAGGCTGGTAAGGGAGAAAAAGCGTAGAAAAGACCTTGGAAATAAAATCATCCCGCGTTTTGGTATTGTGAAACATAGTCCAACGTATCAAATATTTAATAAGTTACCGCTTGAGTTGAAAAGCTTACTGTACACAGGCTCATTTAACCTTTTGACCGCCACGTCAAAAAATAAAAAGCGTGTCCTCGGCGCCATGCTATGAATTCATCCTATAATACCTACAAAATTGTAGTGAGTTCGAAATTATATCGATAAAGCACTAACTATTAATTTTTTAACCTACAGTATGTTTTTAATAAAAAGTCTATACCGGAAAAATATAATACAGGAGTTTTATTTCATCCCGTTTTGCCCTTTAGGACAGAAATCACACCGATATGTGTCACAGTTTCGGCGTTGAATCCACAATTCAAAACAAAAATCGATAAAACCAAGTCAATACCATCACAGCATTCACAGCACTATGTTCAATCTTGAAGTACTTTCTTGTCATCTTATGATGACAGTGGCGTAGCTGGCACGGTTTTTTTAATTTGCTCGCCTCTGCACTAGAGGTGCGCAACCGATATTTATTAATAATATCGAAATAATAATAGCTACCTATTAAGTTCTAATAGTTTCGTATTTTTCGTTAGTTTCGTTTCACTGATATTCTGTTTCATATTGTGGAAAAAGTTTTGTAAATATGAGAAATTTGATTTCAATATTATTATTTGATAATGCAATAAATAAAATGAGACATGAACCATCGGTTTTTTGTAATCGTATTTATTTTGCACAAAAGATATTATAACAGGTAAATATCTATTAAACGGGTTTGAAATTTTTGGCCGGACTAACTTCCGCCATTTTGACTTTTTTTCAAAGTAATAAAGCGCATAAGATCTTAAGTAGAGCTAGAAGGTTAAGGTGGAACCGTCAGGGTAGCCCGCGAAATTCAAATTTTCTTAGGATTTTTGCAATTTGCAGGCCAATGCTAGGTTGTATGTTGATTAAAATATTATTCGCGGCTGGAAGACGTATGTACCTAGTTACAGAATTATAATCATCAATAAAACCCTCCAAGTTCATAAAGGTCGAGGAATGACTTTCAAGGTCAAAGTCCTCGACCTTTACTTTTACTTTAATAGCTCATATCTCGGAAACGTGACACTTTAGAAATTTTTGTCTCATACATAACTTGATTAATATAGGACTTATGCGTGGCCGCTACATTGAAAAAAAAATGGCGGAAGTTAATCCGGCTATTACTCATATTCACTTCACTTCACTACTCATATATTATAGTCATCCATTATGAATAATATTTAATAACAGTAAACGAACTACTCTATTCAAAAATTTTCCGCGTATGACGTCATGTGACTGTCAAGCATAGACGACTGTGGCGTTCCCGGCACAGACAATACAACAGTGTGATAGAGATGGGCATTACAGTCATTACAATTAATCGATAATAATCAACTAACACTTGACTTATAGAGTGCATAATTCAGTATTATAAAATTTTCTTGATTTCTCGAACGTAAAAGTTCAGTATGAAATGTTTTATTTATTTACTAGTGCAGAATTCAGTGTAAATTAAATATAACGTAAGTTGCCGTCGAGGTCGATATTCGTGTTATATTGACTACTATTTGCATCACTACGTGTCCTGTTATGGTGATTATGGCGTCGAGGGCACTATGTTTTTCGAACTTTAAGACTGGTTTTTGTCAACTTACGTTACTAAACATGAAATCTAACGAAAGCAGTTCACTTCAAATAAATTACGAAGAGTCAAGGTACATAATTAACAAGGGAAATTAACAAAAAATGCTGTTTTATGACATTTATTTACGTATCAATTTCGGTCACGCTGTCGCGACCGTGGCGTGCTGGGCACATTTTGGTTTGTCGTCTATACACGACTGTGGCGGTCAAAGGGATAAGTCAATAATTACTTAATATGTCCTTAACTCTAAAAGGACAACACTCATGGATGTATGGAAGCCCGCAGCATGCTGCATCAAAAATAAACTTTGTTTTTATACAATATGTAACAAAAACCCTGTTGTTCCTTTTACCTACGTTTTAAGAATCTGTATACATACGTAATAAAGCAAGTCATTTATAAAAAAATAATTAAAATAAATATTTAATTATTAATATTTGTAATGTTTAACTGATTTCTTACCTCTGCAATTCTGCATGAAGCGATGACGCAAAACCAGAAAAAAATAGAATGTTCGCGCCCACTCTCTTTGATCGGCGCTGCGCCGCCGCCGGTACCCCGCCGCCACTTACCTACCTATTTTGTACCTATTTTTCTACGAAAGTTCATTGTCAGCTGTTGTTTTTCACTTTAACGAATGAATGTTTGAAAATGTTGCTTTACACGGTATCTTGCACAATTGATAATTGTTAAAACTACATTTAACACTTCACTACATTAAAAAAAAACAAAGTCGCCGCGTCTGTCACTTAAAACCTTATGTTTATTTGAATGCATTAATTTATTATGATGTCTTTGACGCCTACGTACGCTCCGCAGATCGGAGGTATCGGACTTGATGTGGTCAAATGCTGCTACAATCTGTGAACGCATTTCGAACTCCGTATCGCACGTTTTTTTGAACAGCTGTTGCTTTACACTGCCCCAAAGGAAGATCAGGTGATCTTGCAAGTCCAACACTTGCTCCTCGGTGTCAATGTCTCGAGTCCTCGGTCTGCCTGCGTCAGCTCGATGGTCTCGTCCGTGCACACTTCCGGTATTGTACGTACGTGCAAACGTTAGAATGCAATCGCCGATGGTAATGGTAGACTCGCTAAACGTTCTTGGTAGAGTCTGCGTGCACATCAGCATATTAAAATATTCTACGTTAGAATAGGACATGGTAAATAAACTACGTAAACAAATCACAAGTCACTCACTACGTAGGTCAACAATAACATCCGTTCAAAACTGAGGTGCGCGGGAGACTACGAAGTGATTTGCAGGGCGGCGGGTGGCGGTGTAAGGGGAGGGGGGGGGGGGGGGGGTTGTAGGTAGGCACGTGGTACCGACTGCGCCGCGGTAGCGGCATCTTCTATCGCATCAAAGAAAGTCGCCGAACTCGTAGGCTATTTAGCGAAACAAAGATGTACTTGTAAAATCAGATACTCAAAACATTTTTTTGAATGTGCCGATTTTAATAGTTATTTGTTATTGACCTCTCGACTGGCCAATGCTCATTTTTTTTTAAATTATAATTTCATTAATGTTGTTCTTGTGGGTAAATGTATATTAAAAGGAACAACAGGGTTTTTGTTACATATTGTATAGACTACACTTATCACATTAACTCTTACAAAAGTTGTTTTTGTAAAAAAAAACGGGTTTCCGAGTTATTTTATAAAATCGGAAATATAAACTAAGAACTTACTTAAGTATATTTTGTTCGACGATACCAATGACGTATTTTATATGTTACGTGGGTTTTTTATGTTTACGTCATACATGAACGAACATTATTGCTCTAAAAACAGCGTAATCCACTAATGTTAGTAAGAATTACGAGTTATAGCGACGTATCTAAGATGGCACACAGGGTGTGTGACTGAAACTCGGGGATTTACCCGACCATTATATTGCTATTACTGTGAGCGGGTAACGTATTTAAGGGTAATACCTATATCATTGGACGCTACCGTGATCACACTACCACACCAATACCAATAAAAGAAAAAGAGTGACCAATCAGACTGAATAAAGCGCTCGTTGAGTCTAGAGAGCATCTTGATCAATAACCCTTTAATAATCTTAAAATGCTATTCATGACAGACACTATTGCTCATATGCTCATATTTTTTGTCGTGAATCGGCTAGCCAATTCTTTCAATATAAAAAACAATCAAGTCCATTTGGGTTTTAATAGCGTTTCAAATTCAAAATTTATTTTAAATACTTATACTTAAATCATTAATCATATTCCTGAAAAAAATCCACTAAAACCATTGCCGGCGCAGTTTATTTATTAATTTTATTTTTATTTCTTCAGGACAACCAACAATTGCGTAATAATGCTTAATACTAGTACAGATAGATTATAGAACATTTAGGTAATAACGCAACCAGCACCGTTATCCACATAATAATACAAAAAAAAAACTTAAACTTAATTAGGTTAGGTACAAGCAAATTTAAGCAAACAAAAGATTTACTGTTATAAGGTGATTTACACAACACTTAGTAAAAGGTGAGAAAAACTTTAAACAACCGACTTCGAAACTCATCATCAGATCTAAACAAAATTTAAATGCGTGCGAACAGAAAATAATTCTGCAAATACATCTATAAGTATATGACGGAATTATGTCCGATAATACAAAACAAAACACATAATAAAAAAGACAAACACCCGAATTGAGAACCTCCTCCTTTTTTGAAGTCGGTTAAAAATATAAATGTAAACAAGCAAATCTGTAAAATGTTGACATTATGAGGATGTGTGATCAATGTTTTCACAGATACATCTTTTGAAATGGGTAAGTGACAAAACAAACAAGTCGATATCAGCAAAATTATCGTTATAACTTTTCATAATACGCCGCCGTAAAGGAGCTCGTTCGCCTGCGTTAGTCCTGCACGGCTTGGGGGCAAATAGACTATGAGTATAAGTATCGCGAATACGTTGGGAGTTGGGGGAGTTACTAGGTATGCGAATATAAATCTGGTTAATGAGGTTAATGCAATCAAATTCATTTCGACAGACTTTGTATAAGAATGTTTGATCAAGATACAGTCTCCTTGATTAAGAGTTGACAAAGAGAACTTTTCTAGGAGAGTATGATATGAAGAACGTTTCTTAAAAAACGTGTACTTAGTTTAGGAAACGAAGATACCTACGTTGTACTGATTCAAGCTGGTCACTGTATTTATCATAAAGTGGATTCCATACACATGTGGCATATTCCCGTTGACATCTTATGAGTGACTTGTATAGTAGTAAATATGTGGAAGGCTTTTTAAATAAATTGCAGGTCCGTCTTATAAAACCATACAATTGATAATCCTTAGCTGTGATGTGGGCAACGTGAGCATCAAAGTGCAACTTTGAGTCAAATAGTATACCCAGGTCTTTTATTAAGGAAACTTTTTCTAAATTGGTGCTACAGAGCGAATATGTGAAATGAACGACATGATTTTCATAATCCGCGCGCAATAATATAATCTATAGCCAGGGTACCTTGTGATTCTAAATAATACTTATGTATGATTAAAGGCACAAGGAAACTTGATAGGTATATTATAATCCATTATTTGAACATCATACCTATATGTATCTGTAAGGAGTGATTGTAACTTTAAAGGGAATAAACATTTAGAATTTAATGTGATAGAAAAAGTAAATATGACGGTGTAAGTAAAAACCAAATTACGAGTAGTCGCATACCCCATCCACACAGTGATACAAATAACACTGTTCGTAATACGATTTACGCCAATCACGATATTTTCGCTGACATTGATGGCTGAAAATAAAAAAAAACAATCAATATTAAGTAATCAATTTCCCGGAACATGGAGAGTAAGTTTTGGTAAAAAATGGTTGGTATATCGGTTTTACCGGGTGACTGACGGCGTCAGTCGGTCGACCCCACGAGTCGACATATTTGCACAAAGAACAACACAGAAATATTTTCACAGAATACTAACAAGTTCTATTTCTCAACATACAATACAATAATTAAGTAATCTCAACTCACAAAAACACAGTTGACGGACGTATTCGATAGCGCTAGCGCAAACAAAGCTCTTTCGATCATACTAACCGAATACCTGTTCACTGACAATCCAACCTTGAGGCTCTCCAACCTAAGGCAACGGAGGACCCGTCCCAGTCAGGAAGTGATCAGGCATCCATTCCCAATCAAGATCCACCAGATAGTGAACAAGGTTCATTGCAAGTAGTTCAGACAGAAGTTAGCTCCATTATGTTTTGTGATAGTTTTGGAAAAGGGTTACTTAGCATCAATCTGAGTCTTTCTTCTCAAAACTACTGCATGCCTCAGACTTCCTACAAAAAAATTATGTCTTCAATAACTAGGCACGAATTTGATCCAAATGCCATTATTACTGTACTTATAGGTAATAGTTTTAATGTTACAAAAGAAGATATCATTAATAGTGTCACCAAACTATTGAAGTTAAATTGTAAGAATAGTAGATTGTTATACAAGGAGCTAAAATGACCCATTATTTACGAGGTAGTTTTACTCCCGAGCTTTAGCGAGGGAGTAAATAGAAACCGAGTTTTAATGGGTTTTTAGCGCCGTGTGTTACACGCTACTTTTCACTACGATTGCGAGAAAATAAAACAATGCAATACAATATGAAATATGTAGTTTATTTTATTAAAAATTAAATGTACAATTTGTACAATTCTGGATATTTAACGAGATGTTTATTCCCGGTAACTTAATTTCAGTCCTCTGTGAAGATGAATGTTGAGTGGTTCTTTTCCTTTCTCTTCTATTTGCAAATTAGGGTCTCCATTCTCACTAGATGATGACATTTTCACTATTGTAAAATTAATTACGGTCACTACCAATTCCATTTGCAATTTATTTATTTATTTATTTTATTAGGTCTACCAACAATTGTGTACACTAATTTACAAACAAAGATAAAACATGCGTATAAACTCTACACAGTGCAACAATTACTTAAAGGTAAACACCACATGGACAAAAAAGAAAACAATAAAAAGTAATTTCGTAAGCTACATATTGCACAAGTAAACTAAGTAAGATATATATCTATGTATAAATAACATAACTAAATGCAAAATATTAAAAGCAACATTTCTTAAAAAAAAAAAAAAAAATAACGTACAGTCACGAGCACCAACATGCCAACACTTGGCAATCTTCAACTGCGATTCCCTCATGAAATAACGAATGCAACGTTGAAATACGACACTTTACATAAACCTATGGATTCGAAAATACTATGTTCGTTATTAAGTAGAGAAAAATTATAAAGATTTCGCGCCAATGTCTTTTTTTTGTTTTTTCTTCTGCAGCCGCAACGCATTGCATGCATTCTACCAAAGAGATCGCCGATTTTCCGATTTTAGTTCCATTTTCAAAAGTAAAATGAAGTTCTTTTTTTATGAAACAGTAATAAGTCGAGTCTATATTCATGATTATTCTACTTATGACTAAAGACTTTTTCGTTTTTGTAGGCTCATTGTCATTAAACACACAAATATTTAAAAAAAAAAGTTTTTCCCCCAGAGGAAGAATTGCTATTTTTTCTTCGCTCTGGTACGCCACAATGACGGTCTTTTTGAGCAAGAGGAGTGAAAAATAATTTTGTGTGCTTTTCCATACTTTGAGCACTTGTCAAATAGGCAAAACAACGACATTCACATGTTAAATAATTACATGCATTTCCTAGTAGTGACAAGTTTATATTTTTAGACACCAACATTTTTGTTGATAAGCTCGACTAGGGATACTGTGTATCTGCTCATTAGTTTTAGACATCAAATAGCTAGGCTATTAGCTTTTAATATTAACCCAGACATAATTAGTATGTCGAAGTCGTCTTTATTTAGCACCACAATTAGTAATAGTACTAATGTTAAGGTGATTAGTTCAAATATTTTAAACTAGTTTGTAAGACAACAGAAGGTACCACTAACAGTGTAGTTATACAAAATAACAAAAAGGTATTTTCTAGCACTAAAAACCACAAAAAAAAACCACTGCTAAATCAAAATAACCACTGCTATAATTTCATTAAGTATGTTATAGTTGTTTTTACAAAATTACTTATTTATTCAGAAAGCAATGTCCATATTATTATTATTATTTCGTGGGAAGAAGTATAGGTATATAAGCGGCCGATTATCCGATCACTGGTAATGCTAATGAGGCACCAACCGATGATTATTCCTGTACGGACTATGCAAGTGCACCCGAGGACAACCCCCGGTTGGTGCAGGACTATTGCAGGATATGGAAACAAACATATTGGACTTTGGATTTAAGAAGCTTAAGTGGACTGGTTTTCTTGGACAGTGGACAGACTATATTATTATTATATTTTTAAGCTTTTCGAATATCTCGGGACCATAGGGTCCCGGACCTTCGGTAGGCATAAGACGAGCCGAAGCCAACTCGCAGAGGCCCGTTAGACTCTTATAAGTAAAGGAAATGAGGCACAAACCGGCGATTATCCCTAAGCACTGTGCGAGTGCACCCAAGGAGATGCACCCGGTTGGAGTTGGACTAGCGTGACTAGAGAGAAAGAAGATGGCTGAATGTCATTTTGTGCTGTGGTATTTGACATTACGACACAATATAATGCCGAGTCGGTAGAACAGATTCTATCGTGCAATGAGCAGACTAAAATAGCCCTCATGGTGTAGAACACATTTCGTATGTGACTGTACTGACAGCTCCAGTAAGTCCCGTGTTGTGGTTGCAGTGGTGAAGCAGCGCATGCAGATGCAGAACTCACCGTACCGCGGCGTGTGGGAGTGCGCGCGCCACGTGTACCGCGCCGAGGGCGTGCGCGCCTTCTACCGCTCCTACGGCACGCAGATCGCCATGAACGTGCCATTCCAGGTATCTATCAAATTAGGGTGAGAATCACTGCTCTCTGTACGTCAACGATACAAAAGGCAGTCCCCATCACCCGGGCGCCACGACCTCCTAGGGATGATCTAGGTAGAAGTGGCGCGACACACTCCAGCAACACGACTGTCTGTATAGCATCTACATCTTACGTGGAAACAAACTGCTCAGTCTAAAATGTCGGCTCACTCGGGTTCTACCTAGAGGACAGACACTAGACACTACCCGTCTTATTAAAAACATATATAAACTTTATGCAACCTTGCGTGCTGTCTTTGAGTAATTTCGACGTACACCGGTGTTGGGCTCGTCCTCTTGTCAGCAGCTTTGGTTGTGCGTTGTCTGTGAGTGAGTGAATGAATTTGAGATTTTTATGAAGTAGATGGGAGATTCATCAGAAGCCTGACTCGAGTATCCCCCCCCCCCCGCAGGCGCTGCACTTCGTGACGTACGAGGCGTGCCAGAAGAAGCTGAACCCCCTGCGCGGGTACGACCCGCTGGCGCACGCGCTGTCGGGGGCCGCGGGCGGGGCCCTGGCCGCGGCCGCCACCACGCCGCTGGACGTGTGCAAGACCGTGCTCAACACGCAGGAGCGAACCGCGCGCGCCACGGGGCTGTGGGACGCGGCCGCGCACGTGCTGCGCGCGTCGGGCCCGCGCGGCTTCCTGCTGGGCGTGCAGGCGCGCGTGCTGTACCAGATGCCGGCGGCCGCCATCTGCTGGCTGACGTACGAGAGCTTCAAGCACGCGCTGGCGGGCGCGGAGGACGAGCGGCCGGGCGGGCCCCCGCTGGCGTGCTCGGCGCTGCGCCTGGCCGCGGCCGACGTGCCCGCCGCGCCCTCCTAGTGTCGCGTGCGCGTGCCGAGAACATTCGTTACTCCTCGCTGGCCGCACACAGTGAGATGCTGTTCGATTCTAGTGAGATTAGTTTAGTGTGTACATGTCCTGTATATTTTTTTATGTACGTTTGATACGCACACGCCGCCGCCCGCTCGCACTAGTCCCCGGCGCGGGGCGTGCCACGGCGTCGCGGTCGCGGTCGCGGTCACGGCGTCGCGGGCGCGGTCGCGGTCGCGGTCACGGCGTCGCGGGCGCGGTCGCGGTCGCGGTCACGGCGTCGCGGGCGCGGTCGCGGTCGCGGTCACGGCGTCGCGGGCGCGGTCGCGGTCACGCTGTGGCACGGCGGACGCGCCAGAACGACGAGTGCGCTGCGGCGACTTTGTTTTCCATTGTTTTTGTAAATGATTTGTTTGTTATCGCAGTCCACGATTGCAGCTAGTACTTGTTATGTATAAAACTTTTGGCTTTCGATGAAAACTGTTCAGTTAACATCCTGACGGATGAAAAATATGTTGGAGGTGCTAAGTATGATGTATGATGTGATGGAGGGAACGGTTTGCCGCCCGGCTCGAGGGGTGCGTCATATTATGTTGTTGTTTGTGTAAATTACTATTATTATTAATTGTATTTGTTGTATTTATGAGTTGTATACGTGAGTGATGAACTCGGTTTAAATTGAGAGTTATAAACTACTTGTATAGAAATAACGCGGCGAGCGCACGTCGCCCGCCGAGCTGTAAAATTGCAAATTGAAAAGAATATTATAAAATAAACAGTAAGGAAATAAAAAGTTGGACAATATGCCGCTGTTTTATTATATTAGGTACTATTAATGCGCGCACGATAAGTCTGCGCGCGACTGGTGGCGTGCTTAATGTTGCCAGCCTAACTAATATTTTTTCCTTCACTTAATCAAAATTATAAAGTAATTGTAGAAATTGACTAGCTTGGTAAAATAAATGTACCTATAGTTTATTTCCTTAAGCATCATTACATAGTAAAAAACAAAGTCGTTTTTTTTTGTATGTATGCTTAGATCTTTTAGAAGACGCAACGGTTTTTAATGCGGTTTTCATCAATAGACAGAGTAATTTAGGAGTCCGTGCACAAAATTCACTCTATCAAGTTTAGGCAAATTCATTGCGATGCTGTTTGTGTGCACCGTTCACGCACACGTGCCTATAGATCGACATAACCGCAGAAAAGGTCGCCAGTGTCTACTACCAGAGGGGCAATTCCCGTATTTTTAAGACCGTTCGCATTCTAATCTCAGTCTCAATCTGTCAAAAATACAATCAATTTACATACATTTTTGACAAGTTTTTGACATTGATTGTCGCTGAGATGAGATTGCGACTTGAATTTGAACGTATTTTATGTACGAGAATTGGCCTTCAGGTCAACAGTCTACGAGTGTTGGATCGCCAGATTTGGAGCCCAGTGACAATTACGACTGATTGAGGCAGACAATTTGAATCAAAGTTGTTCAAAAAACTAATGCATCCGCAGTGTAACGGGATGATAGAACGTTGGCGCAGAACACTCAAGGCAGCACTCACTGCGCGATTCGATTCATCAACATGGTCGCAAGAGTTAGCTACGGTACTAGTAGGACTGCGAGCAGCAATCAAAGAAGACGTCGGTGCGAGTACAGCTGAATTATTATAGGGTCAAGCATTACGATTACCCGGAGAATTTTATCAACAATCACAAGATAAATAATGATACAACTTCAAGCGTAATGCACAAGCTGAATGAGGTATTTAAGAAAGCACAGGCGCAGCGCAAATCCAACCAAAACCAAGCAACGTTTATACATGACGAGTTACGTAATTGCTCTTATGTATATGTCCGTAATGAGTAATGAGTATGACGCATCAAACAAGCCACTAACGCCGACTTACGATGGTCCGTACGCACGTACGAAGTCATCAAGCGCACAGATAAATGTTACACTATACAGCAGCGCAACAGGTGTGGTATTTATTTATTTATTTGCTCTCACGCACATCACACATTTACTATTTATTACTGTCGGTTTTTGTACATGAACCCTGTCAGGGCACTGCAAAGCACAATCTCGGTTTGCTGTTGAGTTTATAAATTAATATATTGAGTCAAATTATCCAGTTTACACAATACAATTCATTTCGGGAACAAAAATAAAAGTAAAATACATGTCTTTAAAGAAGTTGTTACGATGTCCAATTAACAGTAATAAACAATACACAATAATAACACACATAAGTCATATTTAGTCAGATTGCATTAGTAGGTAGGTAGTAAATAGTAGAATAAAATAATAATAAGGAATAAGTAATAATTACAATCATGTCATGTCAAGTTATTGATTACATTGAATTATGGTATGTCATTTTATAATACAAAAAATAAAATGGATTCGTTAATGTCACTGGAATAAACAAAATTTATGTCTTGGATCAGGCCGGATCTAACAAAGAAAAGTTGTGAATTAAGTAGGTACCTACCTACATCTATAAAGTTTTATCCGTCATGAATTCGTCTACTGTGAGTAATCTTAGTTTGCTATACAATGAATTTGTGTTGTCGTCATCTTTTATGTAATTTGGTAATTTATTATAAATTGTTGCGATTCTATATTTGGGGCTATTTTTCATTATTTTTAATTTTGGTGTTGGTGTAATCAACTTGTTTTTGTTTCTTCGGTTATAAGTAATAAATTTAGATTTGCTTCTATGTTTGATCGACAGTAATCTCTATGTTTTTGCACGAACGTAACTATTTGTAGTATGTAACGTGATTATTTTATTTCTTATGAAATGTGGTTTTGTAGAAGTTTGGTAGAACGCACTTCGAGTCAATTATTTTAGGTAGGTCGTTTATGTATATAATAAATAATATACATCCCAAAACACTGCCTTGTGGAATGGAGTGGTTAATAATCTTTGTCCGTGATTTTACAATTTGTATTTCATTTGCTTCTTTGTCGTAGTATTCTATTTCAATGTATTGTATTCTATTTTTTAGGTACCTAGGATTTTAGCCATTTATAGCCGGTACCCCTAATTCCTATGCCATATAATTTTTGTAGTAAAATGTCATGGGAAACTTTATCATATGCTCTAGTCATATCCAGGAATAAACCTATGGCATATTGTTTGTCATTAATGTAGTTATATATTTCTTGTACGTAATTATATATCGCGAGTGTGGTTGATCTTTCTTGCCTGAAACCAAACTGATTAATGTCCAAGAGATTGATTTTTTCCAAAAACTTGTTAATTCTAGTGGACATTGTTTTTTCGAAAAAAATTGATATAACTGGTAGAAGGGCTATTGGTCGGTAGGAACTGGGATATTGTGGTTTGCCGCTGTGCACGACACCATAAGGTATACTCGCTCTGAAGTACCAACAGTAAATAATTATCTCCTTATGTATTAGGGTAACGACCATAACTTCAGTCATTCATTATGTATTTAAATAACAGTGTTTCATGTCGAACTATATTAATTAAGTTGTCTTTCGTTGCGATATTTCTCTCATAAGATAGTCGATAATATGTTGTACATTCCAGCCGCTAGAGGCGCCACTTGTACCATGTTCAAATATTTAAGCTTTAGTACTAAGGAACTTTACCTCAACGAAGACCGTTTCTGTATTTTAATTATTTTAAGGTGTTAATTAAGGTTTTCGAGGCGGATTCTTGTGTAAATAATAAAGGCAAACTATATCTAGGGTTAGATACTTAAGAAAACATTGTAAGGGGTGTCCTACCACGGAAAACACGCTAATTAAGTTTCCCATACAAAAGTCACCTGCGCCCTGATTG
This sequence comes from Brachylomia viminalis, assembly GCA_937001585.2. NCBI lineage: Eukaryota > Metazoa > Arthropoda > Insecta > Lepidoptera > Noctuidae > Brachylomia > Brachylomia viminalis. Next base: position 150,659 of record OW443315.2, on the reverse strand, counting down.
GTCAAGGGGCGGGGCATCAAAACGAACTAAAGGGGTCTGATTAGTCAGGCACTACAGAATTCAACTATAAAAAGGGTGCATTTTACGTGGTCAGACACTCCAAATCCAGCAGTACTACGAAGAACAAGAAAAATAAATACGAAGAAAGAAATAGTAAAAAGTGTTTTTATTATCAAGAGCATGCAAGAAAACCAGGGCATCCATTCCCGCAAAATCAGTCCGTTCCAGTCCATCGGTGTACAGTCTCAGCCCCAGTAAAAACTTCCTCGCCGACCGCTTTTAACCCCCGTCAAAAACTTCGTGTTAATAAACCAGCTACTGAGCGGTCCCGAACATTATTGGTCCTTCGCAGCCGGATCGTCAGCCAGCATCAAGAAAAATGGTTCTAACACGAAGTCAAGACGGGGAACGAACGAAACGCCGGCAAGAAGAGCTGAAGACGCCTACGGCCATAGAAGAGGCCACGCCAGGGAACCCCTCGACCAGTGGCACACCATACACCGCTACCGACACGTCGGGTACCAGCAGCGGAACTAGTGGTTCAACCGCCACGAAGGAAACCACTACTACGACTGAAACAATAGACACGAGCGCCGCGTCCCGTAAACCAAAGGACAAAATATCGCAGCGCACGTTGAAACCTACGAACGCCCGGTCACGCTGCTCCACAGCTTCTCGTAAGAAACAACTAGCGGATTTGAAGGCAAAAGAAAGACTGGCTGAATTAAAGCTCGAGCAAACAAAAGCCGAAATGGAGTTACAGCAAGCACGGGTCCAGCGTCTTCAGGCAGAAGAAGACACCTCAGAAGATGAAGAAGAGTTGGAAGATGACCTAGCTTCAGTCCGTATAAGCACATGGTTAAAAGAACCTGAAGCCAGTCAACCACAACCATCACAAGAGGCCAAGAAGAAGCAAGAAGACCCCGTTGAAGTGACACCAAGACAAGAAGATACACGTCAACCACTAATAGACGTGAAAACCCTCGCCGCCGCTCTCTCTCAAGCGGTACGAAGCACAAGGGAACCACCGAAGTACATTCAAGAGCTACCGCTATTTAATGGAAACTGTGCAGACTGGCTCGGTTTCAAGGCAACTTATGAAGAAACATTGAAGTACTTCACAGGAACAGAAAACTTGGCGCGTATACGTCGAAGCCTACGCGGAACTGCAAAGGAAGCGGTCGGCTGTCTAATAGTAAGCCAACCAGACCCAGAAGTCGTCATAGACGCCCTGCAAAGAAGGTTCGGAAGACCAGAAGCACTCATCCACGTCGAAATGGAGAAGATCAAGTCACTGAACCGGGTCACAGACAACCCCAGAGAATTATGCATCTTCGCCGGACGAGTGACAAACATAGTGGGTACCGTCGAAGCACTAAAGAAGACACAATACCTACACAGTCCTGAGATGGCACGAATAATAACTGAGAAGCTCACTCCTATACTGAAAAGTAAGTGGTACGACTACGCCGCGAGAAAGAAAGAAGATACACCTGAATTAAAGAAGATCTCCATGTTTTTAAATGAAGAAGCAGACAAATGTGGTGCCTACGCGCTACCAGAGTTAACCTACGACGACTCCATGGGAAGAGAGCGAAAGAACAGAAGAACAGAAAGCACCTTCGCTACAGAGAAAAGAACAACATCAGACGACCGCTGCCCGCAGTGCAAACAAAACCATAAACTACCCGACTGCCAGCAGTTCGCCGCTCTCGATACAAATTCAAGATGGGAAGTAGCAAAGAAAAACAACATATGCTACCGCTGTCTCCGAAGCAAACATCGCCGACTCCAATGCAAAGCTCCACCGTGTGGGAAACATGGATGTCCCATGAAACATCATAAGCTGCTGCATCATGAGAAGAGTCAAGATACCACAAGCGACGCAACCGAAAAGGAGATAGCAGCGTCAGCAGTAGAAGTCACATCAACAATAAGGCCATGTGACCGTCGACGTGCATACCTGAAGATCGCTCCCGTCATACTAAAGGGACCGCACACCAGCATTGAAACATATGCACTACTAGATGAAGGAAGCACAGTCACGCTGGTGGACGCATCGATAGCTGAAGTCATCGGAGCCGACGGACCCACAAACACGATGTGGATCCAAGGAATCGACAACAAAAAGAAGCATGACAGCAGCAAGGTCATTAACCTCAGCATAAGAGGAAAATACGCTGAGGAAGAATACAAAATAGAAGCCGCGCGTACTGTGGAAAGATTGAACTTCACACCAGAAACAGTGTACGACCGTCACCTAGAAGACTGCAAACACCTGATCGACATCAAAGATCAGATCACATACGAACGCGCCTCGCCTAAATTGTTGATTGGTCAAGATAACTGGCACCTCATAGTGTCAAGGAAGCTACGCACAGGACGTCGTAACCAGCCAGTTGCCTCCCTCACACAACTCGGCTGGGTTCTTCATGGCTGCCATAGCTCACTCACAGCTACCGTAGCGTTCTGTGGAAAACTCACAGAAAAAGAAAATGAACCAACAATGGAAGAAACCATCAAGGATTATTTTAAACTCGAATCCTTGTGCATCGAACCAAAGAAACCAAAAGAAGATCCTGAACAAAAAGCCATACAGATATTAGAAGAAACCAGTAGGAGACTGCCTGACGGTAGATTCGAAACCGGCCTGCTATGGAAAGAAAAGGACTTCCAGATACCAAACAACTACAACGAAGCCGAGCGACGCCTGCGTTCACTAGAAAAGAAATTAGATAAGGATAAAGATCTGAAATCAAAATATGAAGAACGAATGGACAACCTATTTAAATCCGGTTATGCAGAACAAGCACCCATCCCCGCGCCAAAGGGAAAGACCTGGTACCTGCCTCACTTCCCGGTCATCAACCCAGCGAAGCCACACAAACCGCCTCGGCTGGTTCATGACGCATCAGCAAAAGCCACCGGCATGTGTTTAAACGACATGCTGCATTCGGGACCAGACCTGCTACAGTCTCTCCCTGGAGTAATTATGCGATTCAGACAACACGCATACGCTGTGGGCGGAGACATAAAAGAAATGTTCATGCAGGTGAAAATCAGACAAGAAGACAGAGACGCCCTAAGATTCCTGTGGAGAGGCAAACGGCGGGAGGGCAAACCGGAAGAGTATCGCATGACATCAGTCATATTTGGATCCACTTCATCACCATGCACCGCTCTATATATCAAGAATAAAAACGCGAGCGAGTTTGCAAGCATCTATCCAGAAGCAGCAGCAGCGATACACAAGAACCACTACATGGATGACTATCTACAAAGCTTCCCCACTATTATGGAAGCACAGGAAACCACGAGGGCAGTCGATCTCATCCACAAGAAAGCAGGGTTCATACTGGATGGGTGGATATCAAACGACATAAGAACTATCCAAGAGTTCAACCCACCAGAACAAGACAAATCAATTACAGTAAGTCTAGGTGGCACAGAAACAGAAAAGACACTCGGACTACTCTGGTACGTGAAAGAAGATCACATCGGGTTCAACACAAACACGATGAAGATACCAGCAGAAGTAAAAGAAAACAATCGCTCTCCCACAAAGCGAGAAGCCCTGAGCATCATAATGGCACTCTTCGACCCACTGGGGTTAATATCACCAATCACCACCCCAGCCAAGAGAATATTCCAAGACATCTGGAGCTATAAAACCGATTGGGACGACACAATACCAACGGAATTAGAAGACAGGTGGAAGAAATGGATGACGTCACTCAGCATAATCAAACAGCTGAGAATACCGCGTTGCTACGACACAGAACCCAGTGTATCACGACAACTGCACACCTTTGTAGACGCTAGCGAACAAGCGTACGCCGCGGCAATATACTGGAGAACAGAACGAGCCGACGGCAGTGTGCACGTAGCCCTAGCGGCTGCCAAGAGCCGTGTGACGCCATTGAAACCTGTATCCATGCCCAGGCTCGAACTACAGGCCGCCTTGCTGGGTGCACGCCTCGCAAAGACAGTAAGAAGAGAGCACGAGTACGAGACAGCGAGCCAGACTTACTGGAGTGATTCACGCACAGCACTAGCGTGGATACGGTCAGAGCCACGCACCTACAAGTCATTCGTGGCTCATCGCCTCGCTGAAATAGAAGAAACCACTAAGAAAAACGAATGGCGGTGGCTCTCTTCAAAGGACAACGTAGCGGACGACGCGACGAGAGATACACCAGACGACTTCACTGCTACTCACAGATGGTTTCAAGGGCCTGCATTCCTGAAAAACCCGGAGTCACAATGGCCAAAAGAAGAAAAAGCGGTGATCTACGACACAGGAGAAGAAAAAGAAAAGTGCAACCTTCAACAGCTGGAGAGCGACCACAGTCAAAGTCCCCTCCCGCGCATAGAAAAATTCTCAAAGTGGACTCGACTTATAAGGGTAACAGCGAGAGCGCTACAGTTCATAGAACTCTGCCGACCCCACGTCAGTACAGTCGCAGCTACCCGAAAACGCACAAAAACAAAAGACAACGACCCCGACTGGCGAATTAAGAAAAAAGCGCCACCCCCAGCTCAAGCGACAAGAAACTCATCCCGCCGCACTAATCGCTACCATGAGATACCCGCCTCGTGTCTAGTAAAAGCGGAACGTCTATGGATAAAAGCAAGCCAGAAAGAGAGCTTCACAGATGAGATTGACCGCATAATAAAAGGTAACTCGCCTAGCAACAAAGATCGACTATGCCAGTTCAGTGTGTACATCGATGAAGAGGGTATTGTGCGCCTAAAGGGAAGAGTGACCGCAGCCAGAGACATACAAGAAGACGCCTCCAATCCCCCAATATTGGAAGGTAAACACGCCTACACACGCCTGTACATAGCCTATGTACATGAAAAGCTACACCACGGCGGTGTAGAAATGGTCGTAAATGAATTAAGACAACGACTATGGATCTTAAAAATACGCCCAGCAGTAAGAAACATAGTGAAAAGTTGCCTACCGTGTCGCATAAGAAAAGCGAAGCCAGCAATCCCCCTCACGGGCGACCTACCAGTGGCGCGCCTGGCACATCACGCGCGGCCTTTCACCTTTACCCGACTCGACTATTTCGGGCCAATTGAGGTCACGGTCGCACGTCATAGAGAGAAAAGGTACGGCGCACTTTTCACATGCATGACCTCCAGGGCGATCCACATAGAAGTTGCCCATTCGCTGAGCGCCGACTCAGCAATATCAGCCTTAAGAAGGTTCATGGCCAGAAGAGGATGTCCCAAAGAAGTATGGAGCGATAACGCTACCTGCTTCAAGGCAGCTGAAAAGGAACTCGGCGAGGCCGCACTCGAAGCCATGCACCACGAGACTACGTGCCACCATATCAAATGGAGGTACATCCCACCCTCAGCACCATTTATGGGGGGAACCTGGGAAAGAATGGTACGGTCGGTAAAAGAAGCATTACGCGTCACATTGAACGAGAGATACCCGAGCGACGAGACACTAATGACATTACTGATCGAGGTCGAAAACACAGTAAACTCACGCCCCTTGACCCACGTCTCTGTCGACCCCCTAGAACCAGAAGCTCTGACACCGAATCACATACTCATCGGGCCGAATCCCCATGTTCCGGTACCTGGTCACTTCGAAGAAAAAGACAAGACAGCTCGCCAGCAATGGAAGCGAGCCCAGGTGCTAGCAGATGTATTCTGGAGAAGATGGGTCAAGGAGTACTTACCGCTACTACAACACCGGCGGGAGCCCAGTGGAATAGGTACCCAACCCAAAGTGGGTGACCTAGTCATCATCTGCGACAGTAACCTGCCACGCAACGTTTGGCCACGAGGACGCATCAGCCGACTATACCCGGGAGCCGACGGAGAAGTACGAGTAGTGGACGTCACCACCAGCAGCGGTCACGTTCTACGCCGCCCCACCAGGAAGATCGTCGTGCTGCCAACAGAGTCGCGGCCTCGCGACGGCGGGAGAATGTGCACGACACCATAAGGTATACTCGCTCTGAAGTACCAACAGTAAATAATTATCTCCTTATGTATTAGGGTAACGACCATAACTTCAGTCATTCATTATGTATTTAAATAACAGTGTTTCATGTCGAACTATATTAATTAAGTTGTCTTTCGTTGCGATATTTCTCTCATAAGATAGTCGATAATATGTTGTACATTCCAGCCGCTAGAGGCGCCACTTGTACCATGTTCAAATATTTAAGCTTTAGTACTAAGGAACTTTACCTCAACGAAGACCGTTTCTGTATTTTAATTATTTTAAGGTGTTAATTAAGGTTTTCGAGGCGGATTCTTGTGTAAATAATAAAGGCAAACTATATCTAGGGTTAGATACTTAAGAAAACATTGTAAGGGGTGTCCTACCACGGAAAACACGCTAATTAAGTTTCCCATACAAAAGTCACCTGCGCCCTGATTGGTCAAGGGGCGGGGCATCAAAACGAAATAAAGGGGTCTGATTAGTCAGGCACTACAGAATTCAACTATAAAAAGGGTGCATTTTCCGTGGTCAGGCACTCCAAATCCAGCAGTACTACGAAGAACAAGAAAAATAAATACGAAGAAAGAAATAGTAAAAAGTGTTTTTATTATCAAGAGCATGCAAGAAAACCAGGGCATCCATTCCCGCAAAATCAGTCCGTTCCAGTCCATCGGTGTACAGTCTCAGCCCCAGTAAAAACTTCCTCGCCGCCCGCTTTTAACCCCCGTCAAAAACTTCGTGTTAATAAACCAGCTACTGAGCGGTCCCGAACAGCCGCCTTTTTTAAATATTGGTCGTAATTTAGCTTCTTTTAATTTATCCGGAAAAATACCTTCGTCAAAGGATTTATTTATTAGTTTGGTTATAGGTGGTGTCAATTCATTAATACATTCTTTAATTTAAGAAAGATGGTATTTCGTCAACTCCGGCACTGCGCTTGTTCTTCATTTTGCGTATTATATTATAAATTTCATGCTCCGTGGCTGGTTGGACGAATAAAGAATTCATTGATGGTGTAAGAACTGGGCATGTATTGGACGTGATGTTCGGTAGCGGTTCGCCGACCGAAGCAAAGAAGTCATTAAAGATATTAGCAACCGTTGTTGGTGTGCTTGTGGTTTTATTATCATCACAACGCAAGGTAACATTTTTAATATGGCACTTGGAGTCTGGCTTATGGTTATTTTTAATAATATTCCACATAGTTTTCGATTTATTTTGTGACCGCTTCATTTCCTTAATATTATTACTTTTCTTTGATAGTTTGACACACCTTTTCAAGATTTTTTCATATCTTTTATAGTTGTGTTTTTAAAAGTTCGTTTTTGGTTTTTTCTACAAAAATTTTTAGTAATCTTTTGTGCTCACATGATTTTTTTAAACCTACAGTTAAGTAAGGTTTCTTTGTATTATTTTGGATTTTTACGCGTTTTCTAGGTATAGTTTTATTTAGTAACACTTGCAATTTATTAGCAAATTCGGTGTAAATGTCGTTAGTGTTCTTATTTTTGCATAGTGTTTCGTTCTAATCCGTTTGGCTAATGTTAAGTTTAAACTGTGATATTGATTTTTCATTAAATAGCCTTTTCGTCACGAAGTAAGTAGAAATATGTTGTTCTATCCCTGGTGAGTGTTGCGAGTAGTTTAGGCTTTTGTGGTCAGTAAGGCGATTAACACACGGCACCGCGCTCCGCCGCGGTTGGCGGTGAAGCGGATCTTACGTTGCATTGGCATGTATGTAATCTGTTGATGCCTAACACACGTACACCGCCCGACCGTACGTTTTTGAAAATGGATTTTCCTTTCGATTCACCGCCAACCGCGGCGGAGCGCGGTGCCGTGTGTTAATCGCCATATACCAGTATTGTCAATAGTTAATTTGTATTGTCTTTGATTGGTAAATATTAGGTCTATGCAGGAGGACGTAGTCAGTGTCTGTCTAGTCGGTTCGTTGACGATTTGGTGTAGGTTGTGTTCTAACATTATGTTTGGTAGGCGTTGGTAGTCTTTGTTTTTAGATGATTTGTCAAAATTAAAGTCACCGGTCAAAATTATATGGCTTTTCTGAATTTTGATGAATCAAACGCAGATTTGAGCACAGTACTAAGTTTTAATTAGGTATCGAAAAACACTGACCCAAATTTCAAAAGAAAAGGGGCGTGCGGAGAGTGTGCGGTGAGCTCGAATGTTTTTGTTGCACTAGAATGTTCTAAGAACGGTATGAATACGCGGTGTCATACGTCCCGCGTCCCGCTCTCCGCGCGCCTGCGCCCGGGCGCTCCTTGCACATACTTGCACATACACATGTATAACACATCGCCTCACAAACAATAGTCGCGTCGTTTACATTTGGGTTGTACTTTTTTTAATATTTCTATAATAACAGCAAAAAATGTTTCAATGTCGCGATCCGGTCTGTAAATATTAATAATAATTGTGTTTTGTGATATGATTTCTACAGCGCAACATTCAATTACACATTCTATTGATAGGTTAGTACAGTCTTCTAGGTGCACGCATTCTATGCCGTTACGTAAGAGGATAGCCACTCCTCCTCCTCGATGGTCACGTCGGTTGTAGGCAGAAGCAAATGTGTACCCATTTATGTTGATGCTATCCTTTTGGTTTTCACGTATCCATGTTTCTGTCAGACATATTGATTGGTATCCTTTCTGTTCTATAAAATCCTCGAGTATGTGTGTTTTATTATTTATACTTTGGATCAGTACCTTAAAGTCGAAAGGAATCCGGTCTGGCTTGGTTAATAGTGGGTGATAGGGTGTGTCTCGTATTGTTTGGGTCATCATACTTCTGTGTTGGAGGTTTTTTTTGCGCTATAGTCATAAGTAGTATTCGTTTTACCATTTTGTTGTGTTATAGACCGCCCTTCTCTTTGTTGTCGTCTTCTCTGTAATGATTCTCTATCAAGAAATCCAGATACACATAAGCCTAAACTTTTTAAATATCCCGCGTTTTCTAGGATATATTTAGTCATTTTTTTACTGATTAGTTCCACCCGTAGTGGCCGTCTTAGTCCGTTTCGTCCTATCCGATTAAGCTCTTCGATATAGCCAGTGAGTTCGACATTCAATGTATCTTGAATCGCAAATATTACCCTATCTTCGAGGTATTTTTCTGTTTCTTTTTATTATTCATTTAGGCCGTGGATAACAATTATTTTAGAGGTATCGTTTGTGTAAGTGTCGTATACGTTCAGATGCATGTTTTTGTTCTGTAGCTCGGCTATTTTTGTTTTAAGTTTTGCATTTTCTACCTCATGTTTCTGTATTGTTTCGTTTATGTGAACAATATTGGTATTTGTTTTTGTTTGTTCAAGAGAAAGTTGTTCGGTTTTCTGGCTTATTTCTTGTTGTAGTTTTAGTACAGCTATATTTATTTCTGATTGAATTGTACTTTTAATTTTTGACAATATAGATTGTTGTTGCAATTCTAATTTTCTATCTAATAGTTGACAAATTTTCTCTAATGTAACTGGCTCTGTCTGCAATACGATGAAAGAAAGAAAGAAAGAAAAAGTGTTTATTGTGACTCGTACAGGAAGTGCACAAACTAAATTATAAAATAAAAAACCAAACTATATAAAAACAAAAAGTAACAAAAGAAAAAGGAAACAGAAATTCCTATACGAGGCCAAAAGGCTCCTATCTCAGCATGATGCTGACATGACATGCTGATGGGTGACATGATTGTAGCAGTGTTTCTGTTTGTTGGTGGTGTGTTATATTTTTCTGTATCTCCCAGTATACTTTGGTCATCTTGTATTTGGTCGTCAATGGACATTATTGTGTCGTCAAGTTTCGGTGGAGATAGTCTCCTAACAAGTGTGTCGTCATTTCTAATCTGCCTTGTAGTTGTTTTGCACGGTGGGCAGCGCCATGAGTTAATTAGTTTACTTTTATTTTCTACATAATACGATGAGGTCATGGTGATGCATCGGTAGTGTTAAAGTTTTTGGCAAGTACTACATCTTAGCAATTCTCCGCGAGCTATTGGGTGTTTACAACCAGCACAATTAATTTTTGTGGGTATGTGATCAAAATGTTCCATGCAATGATACTCGAGTTCGTCGCAAATTTTGAATGTTACGTGGTAATATAACTGTCGATCGGTTGAAGCCAGCATTCCGACTGAACATGGAATCAGACGCAGCAACGAATACGTCAACACCTACGTATGCTCACATAACAAGAGCGGGCAGAACATCGAAACCCCCGGTACGATTCATTAGCGGGGAGTAATACGAGAGCTGCACTAAAAGTATCGGGAATGGAATATTTCCACTGTTCCTGTCATATTAAAATCGTTTTAATTGAAAACTCCTTGATTTTAAAAATTGAATACCATTTATTTATTTAAAAAAAGATTCTCGGTCTTGTCACAAGGTTTTGTCAAACTTGTTTAGTCGTTGAGAAAATGGAATTGACTCGAGAAAATTCAAGAGCGATGATTTATTATGACTTTCGAAGTGGTTTAACACAAAAACAGTGTGTTGACCGGATGATTTCTGCATTTGGTGATGAAGCCCCATCCAAAACCACAATTTATCGCTGGTTTGCTGAATTTCAACGTGGACGTGTCAAGCTCAGTGATGATCCCCGTCAAGGTCGTCCAAAAACTGCAGTCACCCAAGAAAACGTTGATGCTGTGCGTAAGCTGATTGAGGAAGATCGACATGTGACATACCGCGAAATTCAGGCAACTTTAGACATTGGCATGAGTCAAATACAATTTTTTTTTTTTGTTTTGTTCCTCTTTCTTACAATCTGTCACTATGTATTAGGACATTCAGTAATTGTGATGACTTGTTAGATGTGCTTGGTATGCGTCCTATGACACATCCTAGTATTTATAAAGCATCAAGCTAAGTCTGTCCGATGAAATCTTGTGGAATTTTGTGTTTTAGCCTGCGTATGCCTTTTTTATCCATTAGGTGGTTTGCCAGGTTATTTGGGTGGCGAGTTATTCTTTCTTTATATGACATGATATAGCGTTTTATTTCCTCTTTGACTGTCGTTATTTGCAGATCATGGTGTAGTGCTTCATTTGGTATAATCCATGGGGCATTTGTGATTGTTCTTAGAAGCTTGTTCTGAAATCGCTGTATGATCTCTATGCTAGAGTGTGATGCTGTTCCCCATAGTTGAATGCCATAGGTCCATAAAGGCTTGATTATAGCTTTGTAAACAAGGGTTTTATTTTCCAGGTGTAATTTTGACTTTCGACCAATTATCCAGTAAAACTTTCTTAGTGTCAGTCCAAGTTGCTTCCGTTTCGTGAAAATGTGCTTTTTCCAAGTAAGACGTCTGCCGAGGTATAAACCAAGGTATTTGACATGTTCAGCTTGAGGCACTTGTATCCTATTTAACTGTACTGGAGGGCAGGTATCCTTCCTTTTAGTGAATGTGACATTTACCGATTTGGTCTCGTTGGCTTTTATCCTCCACTTTTTGAGCCAGAGGGCTATTTCGTCAAAACAGGTCTGCAGCATAGCTGATGCTACTTTATGATCAGTATGGGGCACTAGTACAGCTGTATCATCCGCAAAGGTTCCTGTAGTCGCTAAATTTGATATCGGTAGGTCAGCAGTATGAATCAAATATAAAATAGGTCCAAGCACACTGCCCTGAGGAACTCCAGCAATAGTAGGGCATAGTTTTGATATACCATCGCCACTCTGCACAAAGAAATACCTATCCCTCAAGTACGACGTCAAGATTAGGAAGATATTGCTTGGGAAACTGTTCTTTATTTTATAGAGGAGACCTTCATGCCAAACTCTATCGAACGCTTGAGAGATGTCAAGGAATGCAGCAGCACAATATTCGTTATCTTCAAATGTGTTATGAATTTTACTAACGAGTCTGTGGACTTAGATCTATTGTGCCATGTCTCTGTCGGAATCCAAATTGATGGTCGGGTATTAAATGTTTTTCTTTAATTACAGGCAGTAAGCGTAATAGAAGGAGAGATTCGTAGAATTTTGAAGCTATTGGAAGCAAACTTATAGGCCGGTATGACTTCGGGTCTTCATGATTTTTTCCTGGTTTAGGAATCATTAAGATTTTAGCTGTTTTCCATTGAGGAGGAAAAAAAAATCTTGACATGGCATTGTAAATAGTCAGTAAGAAGGTTAGACCCGAATCTGGAAGTTGTTGCAGAATCATGCCAGTTATCAAATCGTAGCCAGGGGCTTTTTTAGGTTTCATGTTTTTTATAGCTCTAGTTAGTTCTTGCTTCGTAAACATTATGTCGGGGCTTGTAGATGAATCACAATCCAGTAGAACCTCTCGAAGAACTTCTTCTTTGTGTTCTGGGGGCCCTTCGTAGGAGTGCGGCTGGAATACGCCTTTTAAGTGTCCGGCGAATGTTGTACATTTTTCTAGCTTTTCACAGTGAGTAGTCGGTAGCAGCTGAAGCATCAAGGTTACTCAGGTACGCCTTGATACTATTATTTCTGTCCTCGTCTAAAAGCTTTTTGAGTTTCCTAACAGCATGGTTTAATTTTCTTTTATCATCGGGGCATCTAAATTGTTGCCATTGTTTTCTGAGTCTTCGTTTTCCAGATATTTTATTTATCCAGTATAATATGGGATAGAGATTTCTTGTTCTTATTCAATTTGTTGGTAGGAGTAGATTGCCAAGCAGCAGTTTGGACTGAATTATTAAAGTACTCTATTGCTGCTACTATGTCATCTTCTGATTTTAAACTGACTGTAGGCGACAAAGCCTGATCGACCATGGTTCTGAAGATTTCCCAATCTGTCTTTTTGGTGTGAAGGACGCAGGTTTCTGGGGTTTCCTTGAAACTACTCAATAGAGTAACCAAGACTGGTGAATGGTCCGAAGATAGCTCTCCTTAAAGTGACTGGTGACATTAGAAAAGCCATGGAGGATACCAAAGTTACCGTTTTGGTATTAATTGATTTCTCCAATGCCTTTAACGCCGTCAGCCACGATATTCTCCTTTCTATCCTCTCCCACCTTATGGTCCGAGGCGCTGGAATGGTTCTCTTCTTATCTTCGGGGACGTCAGCAGTCGGTTCGCGTTGATGAGAGCTCATCGAGTTGGCGTGATCTGGATGCTGGTGTTCCACAAGGCGGTATTCTTTCCCCATTGTTATTCTCCATCTTCATTAATTTTATAACTCACTGTCTTCGATGTTCGTATCATCTATATGCCGATGATCTTCAATTGTTTACAGCTGAGCGGGTTGAAGATTTGTCGGACGCTATAGCAGATGTAAACCGAGACTTAGATGCTATCAAAAAGTGGTCTGATAGTGTCGGGGTGTCTGTAAACCCCTCGAAGTGTCAGGCCATTGTATTTGGAAGCTCACGCATGATAGGTAGGGTGACGCTTAGCTCTCTTCCTCCTCTTATTTTCAATGGTACCGTCATACCCATTACCCCTACTGTGAAAGATCTCGGTTTGCATCTTGACTCTACACTCAGCTGGCAACGCCAGGTCTCTAGTGTTAGTCAAAGGGTCAACGGTACTCTGCGATCCCTGTATCGTCTGAGGAATTTTTTGCCCGCTAAGACGAAAACCATGCTTATGCAGACTTTGATTTTCCCTGTGATCGACTATGGTGACGTGTGTTACTTTGACTTGAATGCGGTTTTGCTGGATAAGCTCGACAGACTGCTTAACTATGGTATCCGGTTCATATTCAACCTCAGAAAATATGACCATGTGTCGAGCTATAGGTCTGAGCTCAAATGGATGTCCATTCGCCAAAGAAGAAGTTTGCGTGCTTTGACCACGCTTTTCTTCCTACTCAACTCTCCCACTCCTCCTTCTTATCTCGCGTCTCACTTCCAATACCTATGTTCTTCTCACGCTTAGAATCTGCGTTCTTCTAACAACCTTCTTCTACTCTGTCCTTCTCATACTCCTGACTTTGTTCATTCTTTTGGAATGCGCTTCCTCTTGATATCAGGACGGCTACCAGTCGGTATGCATTTAAGCGGAAATTGCAGAGTTATTTTCGAAACAAATAGAGTAGAGTCATCTCAACATCTCTCTTCCTTGAATTTGTATATATATACAGGGTGACTTGTAATTAGAGCACAACCTTGTAAGGGGATATAGTACAGGTCATTTGCAACAACTTTTGTAGGAACACTCATATGCAAAAGTGCACCAACATTGAGTTATAATTTTTTTCGTGTTATTTTGAAAAACTCTTATGGGGTAACCTTAAAAAATTAATAAATAAAAAACTTGACATAATTTTGTTAATTTTCTTTTTATTATTTAGTCTATAACGTTCCAGTTACATGTCAGCATCATCAAATGTACATTATTGACATTATTCTAGACACAGTGCTCCAAAATCCAAAAAACTTAAACAAATTTTACTGGCATTATTACACAAAACAGCCTGTTTAAAAAAAAATCACTATGACACTTACTCTGCGTATTATTAAAAAAACATCTACATTTCATAAGCTATCAAATGAGATATAAAACCCTAACATAGCTAGTCCAATAGGGAAGATATTCGCATAACAAAGGCGCACGGCCAAAAAAAGGTCTGTTTCTACCTGCTCTACTAAGCAGGTAAAAACAGCCGGTCATTGTTTAATCTCTTTTGGGTTGTTTAGGTTAGTCCGTCCTTGTGATTCGTTGCGATCGGATGCTTTTGTGTGTGCTCTGCAGTTTTGTTTTATCTCTGACGACCCGGCTTGTGACTGTTTTTGTGATTGATTGCTCTCCTGACGACTTGGCTTTTCAACTGGTTTCCGTGTGTTATGCTCATCTGTGGTTTTGGCGCGTATCAAGGACTATGGCTCAAAGACAACGGGCAAATTTTACGAATGAAGAATATGCCGATATTCTGTACACTTACGGCGTAGCTAGAGGCAATGCTTTAGCTGCCCAGCGCGAATATCAACAGAGATACCCCAATCGCCGTTTACCTGATGTAGGCGTGTTTTCTCGAGTTTATCGACGAGCCCGGGAGACTGGACGCTTTCAAAGACGTCAAGGTATGTAATAAAAAATGTAATTTAATAAATAATTGCGATTAAATTGCAAGTTTACAGCCAACAGCTGCTTAAGCACTTTAGATTTTGTACCTTCTTAGAGAGTTAAACACAGTTCAACTGTCAATCGTGATTTGCTTCTGGCTGTACCTACTTACGTAGTACCGGAAAAAAAAAGATAGTTTTCTCCGAAATGTTTTTGTTATTGCAATTTAACTTCGTAAGCAAACAAAGGCCTGACTTGGGTTATCATTTTTAAAAAATTGTAAGTGCATTCAGTATTAGCTGCGTGTTTCCACTTAGACCGTCATTTCATTACCAATAACAATAGTATTAAATTGTGGCGGGTGAATTCTTTGTTAACACTTGCAAAGCAGGTGCGGTACGTACAGATACTTTCCCTATGTTATCTTCCTTCATTTTTAATAATTATTAATTTGTACAAAATAATTATAAAACCACGTATTTTTATTTATTATTTTAGAACAATTAAATAAATAAATTTTGTCATTGTATTTCAGTCAAAATGGCTTCTTGGCCGAAATGGCTCCTTTAAAACTGAATAGGCTTTGGTTTATTACCCCTATTGTTTACCGCAATTGATTATTTAAATTAGTTTTTTTTATCAGGCGATGCGGGCAGACCTCGAATATACCGTGCTGATGATGAAGAAGAAATCCTACGTCATTTTCAACGGGAACCTAACATCTCTACAAGACAAGTGGCCAATTTACTTGGAATGTCACAGTATAAAGTGTGGAAAGTGGTCCATGAATCTGGGCGTCATCCATATCACTACACTCCAGTGCAAGTCCTGGAAGGCCGTGATCCTGTTGCAAGGGTCCAATTTTGCAGATATCTGCTAAACTGCGACATAGAGGACCCAAATTATTTAAAACAAATTTTGTGGACCGACGAATCAAAATTTGACAAAGATGGAATCACAAATTACCATAACACTCATTTCTGGGAAGAAAAGGCGGTGGGAAATCCAAAAAAAAAACGACCGAAAGGATCGCAACGAAGATTTTCACTAAATGTGTGGATGGGAATTATTAACAATAATTTGATTGGGCCCTTTTTTCTGCCAGACAACTTAAACGGTGAATATTATGAACACTTTTTAAGAAATGTTTTACCTGAATTACTGGAGGACATACCTTTAGCCACCTTGCGTGCTATCAGGTTTCAACACGACGGGTGTCCAGCTCACTACAGACGACAAATCAGAGACTGGCTAGACGAAAATTATACCAATAATTGGATCGGTAGAGGAGGGCCCATACCTTGGCCAGCAAGAAGCCCAGATCTGACGCCAATGGACTATTACGTCTGGGGACATATGAAAACGTTGGTTTATGTCGATAATCAGCCTGTCCTAGATATTGACGAGTTAAGACGGCGAATCATTTTGGGAGCTGACCAAATTCGAGCAAATCTCAGCACTGCGGTGGTGAAAAGCGAATTGAGGAAAAGGATGCGAATTTGCGTGCGTAACGGTGGGAGTCATTTCGAAAATGAGATTTAAGTGAATGACTGAGGATGACTAGAGAACGTCAATTCTACAACACACTTTTAAAATTTCCTAATTTTAGATCTTTTTGTCTCTTTTAATAAGAGAAGTTTGAAGTAAGGACCAGCTACCCTAAAAATTTTAAAATTAAAATCAAGTTAAAATGTGTTGTAAAATTGTCACCACTAAGTGCGTGGATCACATTCTACTTAAATTTGTATTTATTGTGTTTTAAACATTATGGCCATTAATTTGCGAAACTTTCGATATTCCAGCCTGTTCTATTCTTTGGCTAATATCTTTAATGTTAAACTAGCTATGTCAGACTTTTACACCTCATTTGAAAGCTTATGAAATGTAGATGTTTTTTTAATAATACGCAGAGCAGGTGCCATAGTGAGTTTTTTTTAAACAGGCTGTTTTGTGTAATAATGCCAGTAAAATTTGTTGAAGGTTTTTGGATTTTGGAGCACTGTGTCTAGAATAATGTCAATAATGTACATTTGATGATGCTGACATGTAACTGGAACGTTATAGACTAAATAATAAAAAGAAAATTAACAAAATTATGTCAAGTTTTTTATTTATTAATTTTTTAAGGTTACCCCATAAGAGTTTTTCAAAATAACACGAAAAAAATTATAACTCAATGTTGGTGCACTTTTGCATATGAGTGTTCCTACAAAAGTTGTTGCAAATGACCTGTACTATATCCCCTTACAAGGTTGTGCTCTAATTACAAGTCACCCTGTATATATATATTTATGTAAGTATATAGTATAGTAAATAGTATTTATGTGTATAGGACTTATTTATGTATTTGTGTACGTTGTTTTGATAGTTTATTTTTTTTATCATTGTTAAACATCGCTCAAAATCAATCCTTTCAATTAAAGCACCTGCCATCCAATCTCTTCACCACCCTTGGTTGACTGGTAGAGAATGCTTAAGGCATTAAGTTCGCCTTTGTACCTTTTGTGCGAAAGTTATAAATAAATAAATAGCTCATAGCTGCTCTGGCACTGAAAGTAATTTTTCGAGATGCATTTAACAGCACAGAAGTCAATTAGATCAGGTACTTTTTTCTTGTCAGTGGGCCAATATGTGGGCTCACCTGTTGAAATAATTTCCATTTTTAGTTTTTCAACAGTCTTTATTAGCTCTCGACCTCTGGGGAGGGTCAATCTTGAGCCCCAACAATAGCTATGCTTCGCATTGAAATCCCCGCCAGCTATGAATCGATCGCCAAGGGAATTGAAGAACTCGCTAAACTCTTCCTGTTTGATAATGTGTTTCGGTGGACAGTAGAGAGCTGACACAGTAATGGAGCTTACCCAATCTTCAACTATGACAGTTGTTGCTTGAATTGGTGCTTTGCAGTACGATACTGATTCGTAATGTTTTAATTTGCTTCTAATGATGATAGCTGATCCACCATTAGCTTTCCCATCGGGGTGTGTGGTATGATAAAGCTTATATCCAGGGAATTGCATATAGCTTCTTGAAGTGAAATGTGTTTCAGATATTAACATTGTCAATATTGTGTTGGTATAAAAAAGTTTTAACTCCTCTGAGTGGTGTGACAGGCCATTTGCGTTCCAGATGCATAATGTTAATGCATTAAATTTGGAAGCATGGACATGAGATCTCCCAGCATCTTGGTCATTAGCATCATCTGGTTCATGAGTGACTGCATAAATTCTTTGATGTCAGGTAACGTATTTGGTTTTGGTTGGGGAAGGTGTGTTGTTGGTTGGGTTTCTTTGGTTGGTATACCGGATGTTACTTCAGCGTACGATTTATTGGCAGCACTTTCATATCGGGTATATTGGACTGGACCGCCATTTTTCTCTTGTGTCTTTGCTGTGTTGGGTTTTCGGTCTCAGCGGGGGGTACTTAAGTTTTTGCAATTCCTTATATACAGAACATCCCTTGTAATTTGCGGGGTGGTTTCCTTCACAAAGGATGCTCCGCACATTATCTGATCGCTCTTTCCTCGCGCAGTCAAGTGTAGCGTGAGCTCCAGCGCACTTAACGCATCTGGGCTGACGGTGACAGAACCTACGCGTGTGTCCATATCTCTGGCAGTTGGAGCATTGCGGGATCTCTCTTTTTGGTCTTGGTGGTTCAAATACAACGCAGCAATGGAGGAGGTGCTTAACGTTGTAAATGTTTTTATTATTTTGGTTGGGCTTGAGATCGATGTAGTGCAGTGGAAGAGGTGTTTTGGTTTTTCTATCCTTTATATTCCAGATATTTGTAACCTTGTGGCCTAATGCTTCAATAGCTTCTTTTATTTCGCTGGTGTCAGTAGACGGGTGGATATTTTTAAGGACTACTCGAAAGCTCCTATCTTCTTTGGGTTTGTAGGTATAGAATTCAGTTTCTCGTTTTTTTAAGTTCCTTGTAGATTTTGGTATATGCTTCTGTTGTTTTTGGCTGGATTTTCACTTGTTCCCCACGGAGGATCTTGATTTCATACTGATCAGCGGCTGTGTCATTCAGCATGTCATAGAGAGGATGAATGTTGCTTACTTTGTCTATGAACAATGGAGGTGGTTTGATGGGCTTTTGGGCCATTTCCGGAGGATCACTAGTGACATCAAGGCTAGAGAATCGGTCGGACGTAGTAACAGGAGCACTCAGCCAGTAGCTATTATAGCGTGCGGCAGAGCGTAATATGTATATGGCAACACAGAGTGGTGGCGGCCGCCCGTGAGAGGGCGCCCGGGGACTTGTGCCAGAAAGATCTGACAGACAGCTCAGAGTAGTCAGTAGAGTCCAACGAGCTACCCGCGAATGAGTGCGTGCGCGCGAGTTAAGTTTCTTTTGTATAACTTTGTGAGTTTGTGTAATTGGGAATTAAAACTGCCAGTTCATAGCACCTTGCGTTTTCCTACACCCGTTCCCCGGCTATAAGTGGCTGCCCAACGTGTAAATAAAACAAAATGCCGAGGCTTCGATCGGAAGATGTCGCAGAAGACGCCGGTGCCGAGGGTGCCGCCAATATAACAATGTCACAAGAAACTCTCGCGAGTTTTATCGCATCGATTCAGCAAACCCAAAGTGAATTTTGTCAACAACTCATACGAGAAGTACGATCATCAACACCTCACGTTAACGTGTCTGAGGCCCAGCAGGGATCGGGCTTTGCATTTGGCGCGAACGGAAATTTCGCAAAATGCTCGACGCGTTATGGCGGACGTGCCGACGAATCGTTGGAAAACTTCATAGACGCGATTGTTACCTACAAGGATTGCGTGAGTATTTCCGATGAAAATGCTCTCCGTGGTTTCTCAATGTTGTTGGAAGGGCCCGCTGCAGTGTGGTGGCAAGGTGTAAAAAGGTCGACGAGCACATGGTCGGAGGCTCTTACTAGACTTAAAGGGGCTTTTGGCGAGCATGACCCACCACACCGACTCTACAGGAAGTTGTTCAGTTTAAGTCAAGAAGACGAACACACCGACTTGTTTATCGCTAAGGTACGTGCTCTGTTAGCTAAATTCCCAGAAGACGACCTCTCGGAAAAAGTCCAGTTAGACATGGCATACAGTTTGCTTAGCCCGCGTATAAGAAAACGCGTAACCAGAGAATGCGTAAATAGTTTCGACGTGCTACTTCATAAGTGTCGCCTTGTAGAAGATTCTCTAAAGGAAACAAGAAAAGAGCAGGCGGTTTTATCTAAGTCGCACGCGCAATCAAATAAGCGCGCCGCATCTTCGTCACAGCGGGAAGTACCTACAGTTGCCGACGCGCCTAGTACCAGCCGCGCCGACCGTAACGTCGAGCCCGCCGAGCCCGCCGCCGCAGCTAAGGAAAAGAAGCCGTTCTGCGCGTACTGCAAGCGACCCGGTCACCGCAAGGAAGTGTGCGAAAAGCTTAAGCGTGGTGATAAGTGCGATAACAATGACAATAGTAAAGTAAAGTCGGAAAGTGAAATAAAGTGTTACGGTTGTGGTGCCGCGAACGTAATCAAGTCTAAGTGCAAAAACTGTTCGCCGGGTGGTCAGCCGTCGGCGTTTTATTCCATCAACTTAGCGAAACATGATGGATCCGTAAACAATAACGAGAAGGCCGCTTCGCTGCGAAATTCGAGCGCGGCAGGCTTCGCGCGCTCGCGCAAGCTTCGTCGTAGCCCAGCCGGCTCGGTACCCGCTGCCGCCCCGCCCCCGCCGCCACCCCCGCCGCCGTCGGTAAGCCCGACAAAGCAAATTATGTCGACTCCAGGTAACCCTACGCGCGTCGTAGAGGATCTTAGTAACTCTTTTGTTTATGAAAATAATGTTGATACTGTAAATAATTGTCTCGAGGACTCAGATATCAATAATTGTTTAGTTTTAAAATTGAACGATCATGCTCGTAATGAAAACATCTGCGTGCCTTGTTCTAAGGATAAATGTTTTAATTATGATAATGTTGTTAATGTAAATACGTCTGTGTCTAGTTGTTATGATTGTAATAAGTCTTGTAATAGTTGTGAGTATTCTGAAAATACAAACGATAGTGCATCCTTTCGTCGCCCTGTGTTAGACATAAGCGTCTTAGGCTATTGTGGTACGGCTTTAGTAGACTCTGCAGCAAAAAGCTGTATTGCCGGTCACACGCTCTACGCTCTCCTACGCAGTTTAGGACATCAGTTAGTGCCGTCAACGCAAGTTGTTAGGTTGGCGGATGGTGTTAGTAGGGAAATAAATGTACTAACCACGGAGGTACAGGTGACACTTAAACACAAGACTAAAGTCATCAAGTTTTTAATTTTTCCTGAAGCGGACAGTAATGAAAGCTTGTTAGGCATAGATTTTCTTACGATATTCAATCTTGTTTTCAATTTCGGTGAGAACAGCTGGCACTTTGCTGAAAATAGTGATCAAAAGTATGATACTCAGTTTGAGAGGATGTTACCGTCACCTGTATCTTCGTGTGCCGCTGTAGAGGTGCTGCGGGATGACGAGGCGAGTTCGCTTAATGATAGTCAGCGTGAGGTACTTGCGCAGCTCATCGTAGAGCATCAAGATATCTTTAAGCCAGGGGGAGAACCGACCCCTTTCGCCGAACATATTATCGATACTGGCGATCACCTCCCTATTGCTGTTCCACCGTATAGGTTGACGCCTGCTAAGAAAGAAGTAATGCGGGTAGAGTTAGATAAGATGTTGGCAGACGATATTATTGAGGAGTGCGAGTCCGCGTGGGGTTCTCCAGCGCTTCTCATTCCTAAGAAAAACGGACAGGTGCGTTTTTGTGTCGACTATAGAAAGCTCAATGCGGTAACTAAGACCGACGTCTATCCGATGCCATTGATAGACGAGCTTGTCCAGTCAACAAAAAAACATTCTTTTATGAGTACCGTTGATATGCGTAGTGGGTTTTGGCAAGTTAGCTTACGCGAGCAGGACAGAGATAAAACAGCGTTTTTGACACCCTTTGGCTCTTTTCGCTTTAAGCGTATGCCGTTTGGTTTGAAGAACGCCCCTTCAACCTTCCAGCGTCTAATAGATAGGCTGCGTACGGGCGCCTCGCTGAAGGACGTAACCCTTCTTGCTTACCAAGACGATTTGTTAGTTATCTCCGAAGGCAGTTTTGAAAAGCATATTTCCGATTTGCGTAAGGTTTTCGAAAGATTACGTCTATTTAAGCTACGCGCGAACAGAGACAAGTGCGTGTTCGCACGAGACAAGGTTAGGTATTTGGGTCATGTCATCACCCAAGATGGTGTGTCACCGGATGATGACAAGGTACGTGCAGTTTTAGATATGAGGGCACCGTCGTCGTTACGCCATTTAAGAACATTTTTACAAACGTGTTCGTGGTTTAGAAAATTTATTCCAAACTTTTCAGCTGTAGCTGAGCCCTTGACACGCCTGCTTAAAAAGAATCAGCCCTGGTTTTGGGGTGCAAGCCAGGCTAGTGCGTTCGAGGAGCTTAAAAAGCGCTTATCGTCGGCACCGATTCTCATCCAAGCGGATTATAGTAAGCCTTTTGTGTTAAGGACGGACGCTAGCAACTACGCTCTTGGAGCTGTATTGTTACAAGGTGAGGGTAAGGATGAACGCCCTATAGAGTATGCTAGCCGTCTTCTTATTCCAGCAGAAAGGAATTACAGCACCACAGAGCGTGAGGCTCTTGCCGTTGTTTGGGCTGTCGATCGATTCAGAGGCTACATCGAAGGTCACGAGGTCATCATAGGTAGCGATCATCAGCCATTAAAGTGGCTTCTTACCTTAAAGTCACCATCGGGTAGGCTTGTTCGATGGGCGTTAAAGCTTCAATGTTTTAACATTCAGTTTCACTATACACCTGGAAAGGCTAATGTCATTGCCGATACGCTCAGTCGACCAACCTGCAAAGAAGAAACAGAGGATCGGTGCGGAGTTTGCTCTGTTGTTGTTGACTTACCTGCTAGGAGTGCTTCCGACCTTCGGCGCGCACAGCTGGATGACCTGGAACTAAAAAAAATCGTTAGTGAGTTAGAGGATATATCTGATCCGGAATCTATAGGTCAGAAGCGTTGGTCCGAAAGAGGTTATTTCCTGCAACAAGGTGTTTTGTATAGATACAGTCCCGACGTGGACAGTGAAGAACCGCAGCTGGTAGTTCCGTCTTCTTTACGCCTTGAAATTATGAAGGAGTGTCATGACTCTGATTTAGCGGGTCATCATGGAGTAGACAGAACATACAATAGAATCTCTCAGGGTTTTTATTTTCCAGGCATGCGTAGGGCCATAACAGAGTATATCAAGACTTGCGCCACCTGTCAACGTTATAAGTCTTCAAACAAAAAGCCGTCAGGTCTGTTACAGACACCGGTTTTGAATCAAAGGGGAGAAGTGTTAGCCATTGACCTATTCGGTCCTCTTCCTGCGGGAGATAATGGGGAACGCTGGATATTGTTGGTAGAAGACACCGCTTCTCGGTGGACTGAGCTATACGCTTTAAAGGAGGCAACTTCAGAGGCGTGTGCTCGTATATTGATTGAGGAGTTCTTTTTGCGTTATGGACTTCCTCGGCGCATTGTGTCAGACAATGGCGTTCAATTTGTGTCCGCTGTCATGCAGCAGTGTATGTTTGTTTTAGGTATAAATCAAGATCTGTTACCTTTGTATCATCCCTCAGCTAATCCAGCTGAACGCAAAAATAGAGATTTAAAATTCCAGTTGTCACGTTTAGTTGAAACAAACCATTCTTCATGGCCGCAGTACCTACCTGCGATAAGGTTCGCTATGAATTCCGCAGTTTGTCAAACTACGGGTGTATCTCCAGCGTACTTAACGTTCGTCAGAGAGCTACGCTCACCCCTCGACGTGCAACACGACATTCGGTCGATTCTTAACAAAGATAATTTTGTTCCGCAAATTACGCCTTATTTGAAAAACTTTGTTAACACGTTCATTGCTGTTAGGGAAAGAGTTGAAGCACAACAAGACCGACGTAAGGAATGTGCTGACAAGTCCTTCGTACCTGCCGAAGTCTTTGAGGTCGGAGACCAAGTACTGTTGAAGTCACATGTTCTTAGCAATGCAGCAAAGAATATAACAGCTAAGTTCATTCCTAAGAAAGACGGGCCGTACGTCATTGCCAAAAGGGTGAGTCCCACGACATATTTCATAGCAAACATAGAAAGCGCTGAAAGTATGTTAGGAAAGTATCATGTATCAGATCTCACTCGGTTCCATAACCGGGACAGTTCGCCTCCTCGTCCCGTAGTTCCAAAACGTCAGAGAGGGCGTCCACGCAAACATGTTTGTCCAGTCTGTTCAGCTTCCTTTGAGCGAGTTCATGAGCGAGGACGTTCTCTAGAACTCGAGGGGGAGTGTATAGCGTGCGGCAGAGCGTAATATGTATATGGCAACACAGAGTGGTGGCGGCCGCCCGTGAGAGGGCGCCCGGGGACTTGTGCCAGAAAGATCTGACAGACAGCTCAGAGTAGTCAGTAGAGTCCAACGAGCTACCCGCGAATGAGTGCGTGCGCGCGAGTTAAGTTTCTTTTGTATAACTTTGTGAGTTTGTGTAATTGGGAATTAAAACTGCCAGTTCATAGCACCTTGCGTTTTCCTACACCCGTTCCCCGGCTATACTATTTATTTTTGTTTGTTTTTGGCTAGTTGGTTGTTCATCTGGGCTGCGAGGTCTTTTGCGTCCGGGTACTTCCACCCAGTTTACTTCAGGATTTTCGGAGTCTACTAGGTCTATCGTCTCACTGGCGTCACTAGTAGGTATCGTGCCCCTACAAGAGTTTGATCTGGGTCGACTAAAAAATAAGCTTTTGTGGAATACTTGCTGACTTAATATTTTAGTCGCATTTGCATTTTTTTTTTTTTTTGAATTTTCTTTTTGGCAATCCATGGAAACTGGGGTTATTTAACTTTTTAAGTGGCAAAACTGCTTTGAAGTTGACATTAACACTTTGACAATGACATTTTAAAGGAGACAGAAAAAAGTTTAAATTATGTGATTTTATGTGGGCAGATGTTTTTCACTGGTAGAAACTTGAAACTTTCGATTCAGTTTTTTGTGTTTTTTAGTTGTTCTTCACACTAGATAACATTAACACGGGTTCCGAAACACTTTGGCCACACTTTCGTAATGTTTTGAGGCACAACTTCACAGGTTTATAGGAAATCGCGAAAATACTTGAGGAGCGTATGTGCTTCTGACAGCATATTTGACAGTTTCAAATACAAATAATCTTGCATGAACAATTAGGTGTAAAAAAGTTGTTTTCCCGATGGATACCGCATTCGCTCTGTGAAGAGCAAAAAGCGGCTCGCGTTACTTGGTGCGTCAGAACTCTCGACAGATTCCACGCAGGATCCTCAAATGCTGTATACAACATCGTATCAGGTGACGAATCCTGGATATATGCGTACGAACCCGAAACAAAAAACCAGTCACGAGTTTGGGTGTTCGAAAATGAGTTAAAGCCAACAAAAATTGTTCGTTCACGGAGTGTTGCAAAAAAAATGGTGGCCACGTTTGTCTCCAAAACCGGCCATGTTACGACTATTCCTCTTGAGGGACAAAGAACGGTTAATGCAGAATGGTATGCTAGCATTTGTTTGCCACAAGTCGTTTCTGAACTCCGTAAAGAGAGCTGCAACCGCCGCATCATCCTCCATCACGACAATGCGAGTTCTCACACCGCGCACAGAACAAAAGAGTTTTTAGAGCAAGAAAACATAGAATTATTAGACCATCCACCGTACAGCCCCGACCTAAGCCCTAATGATTTCTATACTTTCCCTAAAATAAAGAATAAATTGCGTAGACAGAGATTTTCATCACCTGAAGAAGCTGTGGACGCCTACAAAACGGCCATTTTGGAGACCCCAACTTCCGAATGGAATGGTTGCTTCAATGATTGGTTCCATCGTATGGAAAAATGTGTCAAATTTCGCGGAGAATACTTCGAAAAGCAATAAATACATTTTTAAATAGTAATGTTGTCACTTCCTTGAATCCCGAAATTTTCAGTGCCGCCCTCGTATAGTGGCCTACATACAGCATTAACATCCGACCACGATGGCGCGCGGCCACGCGTTTATATATGGAGACGCATTCAAGTGCCGTGGACCGAAACACGGAAGGCGCACGTCTCTTTTTATTGGTCCATTATAAATTAGGTGTCTAGTTAGCATACCACTATGTACAAAATCTAAAGCGCTACGAGTATATACCTTTTGAAAATAAAGAAATAGTATGGTATCACTATAAACGAGTTTCATTCCATTTCCAAGAATTACGAAGTTTCCCTAAACTACTAGGCCGTCAAAAGGCATCTTCGTAGCTCCAGCCCTAGGCGTTATCCGCCTGCTATATGGTCTCCCTTTGCTATAATTTGAGGCCGTCAAAAGGCATCTTCGTAGCTACAGCCACAAGGCGCTTTCCGCCTGCTATATGGTCTTCCTTTGCTATAATTTGAGGCCGTCAAAAGGCATCTTTGTAGCTACAGCCACATGGCGCTTTCCGCCTGCTATATGGTCTTCCTTTGCTATAATTTGAGGCCGTCAAAAGGCATCTTCGTAGCTCCAGCCCCTAGGCGCTTTCCGCCTGCTATATGGTCTCCCTTTGCTATAATTTGAGGCCGTCAAAAGGCATCTTCGTAGCTACAGCCACAAGGCCCTTTCCGCCTGCTATATGGTCTCCCTTTGCTATAATTTGAGGCCGTCAAAAGGCATCTTCGAAGCTCCAGCCACAAGGTGCTTTCCGCCTGCTATATGGTCTCCCTTTGCTATTATTTGAGGCCGTCAAAAGGCATCTTCGTAGCTCCAGCCACAAGGCGCTTTCCGCCTGCTATATGGTCTTCCTTTGCTATAATTTGAGGCCGTCAAAAGGCATCTTCGTAGCTCCAGCCCCTAGGCGCTTTCCGCCTGCTATATGGTCTCCCTTTGCTATAATTTGAGGCCGTCAAAAGGCATCTTCGAAGCTCCAGCCACAAGGTGCTTTCCGCCTGCTATGTGGTCACCCTTTCAATGTCGTGCCCTTGCTCTATCTGGCGTTTGAGGTTTTGCAGAGACAACATGTTGCCGGTAAATACTGTTCTTCTGAAATGTCTGGCCTTTGACACGAATCGCCGTATTGAATGTTGTTAGTTTTTAAAATCAGTCTGCGTCTCGGTCTGTTTTTATCTTTCTTTTTTTGGTTTGTCTGGCACTTTTGCGCCTTAAACTTTTTGGTTGCTGTTGATGAACTGCTGTTAAAAATACTGAAATACAAATTTTATCAAATTGACATATAGGTTTCCCAGTATTAAAGGCAACAGCCGCTGCATAGCACCTCAAAGCATATGATTTTTGAATTAATAATTGATGTCACCTACGTATTTAGCTACTATAGAATAAAATTGTTCAGCTCTATTATTATTTAAATTGTGTAATACGCTTCGCGCATTGTATGCCAAATTAGATGCTATTGCAATTAATATTTTGACGTCAGGCACAAAGTTAATTTCTTACTTTTTCTCATCACCAATACAATTCCTCACACTGAGTGATCTCCAAATATATGTTTGGGACTGTTTACAATGACCTTTTGCAGATTTTTCATTTGTTCTGTTATTGGAGAACTCAGCCATTCTGTAGGCCAATTCTCGTACTTAAAAAACGTTCAAATTCAAGTCGCAATCTCATCTCGGCGACAATGTCAAAAACCTGTCAAAAATTTATGTAAATTGATCGTAGACAGAGAAACTAATAGACGAAGGGACCCTGTAACCGCAGTCGAGACAGAGATAATATGTCAATGTGTGCGTATAATGTTGCCATAGTAACTGCATTCCCCTGTTTTTGGAGTGTTATTAGATGAAGTAGGGTAAATTATTTACAGGATTTAATTGAAACGAAACGAGTTTTTTAATTAAGATTTATTATACTACTTAAATGATAAATGATTTTATTTCTGTAAGTAGGTTTGAACAAACACTTTTACACGTCAATCATATTTTTTTTAAACTAGATGAGGTCGGCGTTTCCTATGTGACTACTCTGAGAAGAAAGGCCGAAACAAACTCAGAGGTCACAGTCTCTTTTAAAGTCCAGACAAAATCTTGGTCAGATCATGTGAAGGCTATGTAGATCGGTGTCTGCAATGGTCTTTTGAGGAAAGAACCACACATATTGAGTGGACCTGTCCAGTCAGTGCACGCATTTGTCAGTAACCGTGCAGCTCAACTCAGAACTTAAGGAGCTCAACGATTCGACGAACAATACCAAAGAAAGGACATTTTGGTATGCCGCATCAGCTACTCAAACTGCCAGAACATGATTAAAACTGGAACAAAAACACACATAGTCCTCACATTCACAATAATTTAAAATAATATAATACTTTGTACAGTAAATATTAGTGTCATTGTATATGAAAATAAGTATACATACTTATAGCAAAGATTAAAAGTAAAAATAGTTAGCGAAATAAAATAAATTAACATTGCCTGTGCTTTATTGGAGCAACTCAATCCCAAGCCTTTTTGTCCTCAATACATTATAGTCTTTGACAGTATAATAGGCATTCTGGCATAGTTTCCTTTTTATAAAAGATTTGAATTTATTAAGGCTTAGTGCTTTAATGTGGCTAGGAAGTTTATTATAAAAACGTATACATTGGCATCTAAACGAGCCACCTATTTTCTTGAGCCTTGTAGTAGGAACAACAAATTTGTGTTTGTTCCTAGTATTTAAATTATGGATATCACTGTACTTTTTAAACAGATTAATATTTTTATGTGCATACAAAAGATTTTCATAAATATACTGAGAAGGCACAGTCATTATATTAATCCCTTTAAATTTGTCTCTGAGGGAGTGTCTGGGACTTAATTTATAAATTGAACGAATTTTCCTTTTTTGTAATAACAAAAATCGTCTGAATATCGGCGGCATTTCCCCACAACAGAATACCGTACGACATTACACTATGAAAATAACTAAAGTATACTAAACGGGCTGTCTCTAAATCAGTTAAACCACGAATTTTCCTAACGGCGTATGCTGCAGAGCTAAGCTTCTTTGACAATTTATCTATATGGGGGCCCCATTGAAGCTTGGCATCCAAAGTTTTGCCTAAGAATACTGTGGTATTTTCGGGTTTCAACTCTTCACCCTTTATGAGAATACTTGTTTCTACTTGTCTACCATGAGGTATCGTAAACTTATTACATTTCGTTTTTTTCTCGTTAAGAAGAAGGTTATTAACATTAAACCAGTTAACTACTTTTGCGAGGGCACTATTTACATTGTCAGTAACCAGCTGCTGAAGTTTGAGTTTAAATAAAAGTGAAGTGTCGTCTGCAAACAGCACTATATCATGTTTATCCTTTATGAGGTAACTAAAAAAACACTAACACTTAGAAACTAAACACTCCAAACAATTTGAAAAAAACACATTATTGATGTATATACATATATATATATACACATATACTATGCTATTATTTGATCCAATATTATTTGTTTTTATTACATTGTAGAGCCAATATTTGTTATCGTGACTCGGGGCATTTTTGAGCTGACGCTGGCAACACTTACATGATATGGTAATTTATTGGTTATGAATGTTAAAAACTCGACAAAATCCTATTATCTTCAGTTTTAATGAGACATATCGTTCCGTCATGCTATGGCATAAATAATCATCATTTAAGAAACTATAATTAGGTACTAAACCGTCGTACTTACGTACGTCGTACTACTACCGGAACAAATTAAAGAAGAACCCAAATTCAATACATTTAACAGAAAATTAAAAGAATATCTAACACAAAAATGCTTTTACTCGGTCGCAGAATACTTAGAATAAAATAGTGAATTATGATAGATAGATAATTCCAAAATAAAAAAATAAACACATACATACACTTACACATAACTTATAAATAAAATAATGAAATGCTAATAAAATAGAGAATATAAATTAATAAATTGTAAAAAATAAATTGTAATAATTAATACAAATTAATAAAATGTAAACAAAATAGAGAATATAAACTAATAAAATAAAATATAGTAATTCATACAAATTAATAAAATATAAATTTAATAGAGAATATAAATTAATAAATATTCATACAAATTAACGATATTATTTATTTAATTTTAATAACTGATACAAATTTATAAAATATAATAATTAATACCTACACGTAAAATAATTGAATAATTGTTAATATACTTTATGTTATTTTATAATAATCGATTTAGTTGGATAAATATGTAAAATAAAAAAAAAAAACGTTTAGAAATATTGAATAACCTCATGATATCTATTAAATAACTATAAACCCAATAGGTACTAGAAATGTTTTCGATAGTAATTATATTAGTTATATTATATTTTAGTTATATTATATTTGTTTAACAAACTCGCAATCCAGTATACCTACTGACTGGATGCTTGTTTTGTTAAATCTATTTATTATGTTGCCGTGCCCTAACCGGGTTTCATGTTGGAACTTACTTACATGTAACAACTGAATGTACACATGAATGCAATAAAGAATTTGAGTTTGAGTTTGAGTTTGAGTACTTACGCGTGAAAAGACACACCGGCAATTTTCTTCTCACTATCGCTTTTACATGAAATAACACGACAACGCACCATTGTATAATCGTCGATGTGAAATACGGATAATTTCTCTGTCTTCTCACTGGATTAAAATCTTTTTTTATCATAAAAATAAGCAAAATTTTAACACCAAACACAATGACGGCACGAAGTGTCAAAGTTTGTTTCGCAATTTGAGTTGCGGACCTTGAAAAAACAGGTTACACGGTAAGAGACAAAAAAATTGATAGTTGTATCTCTGTCTAAAACATTCATAGCGTAATTTTCGCTCTCTTTCTTGTGTAAGCGAGAAAGGAATCGTCACTGCGTCTATTAGTTTCTCTGTCTACGAAATTGATTGTAATTTTGAAATTCCGGAGTTTCGAAATCCGTCAATAATGATTGATTCCTCCATACTGGTGCTTGAGCCCGCGTGGTTTGCATTGCACTGATGTTCCGGAGGTGTTATATTTTTGTATGTTGCACGAGAACATATGATGCAATATTTATTTTTCAGACCAACGTGAAAAATGTTGCCCGTATTTAATCCTATTATCGCCCCACACCTGTTGCGGAAGACAAGTTTGTTTTGTAGAATCGTTTACCCCAAGCAGCGTCAGCTGTTACCCGTACTGATGGTATACCGGAAGGACGCACGCTCCCTCTTTCCAAAGCCATAGCTTCATCGTCCCCGGCTTCAATCGTACTAGATTCTGCTGTAGTGTGAAGTCTTCCACCAGTTATACACGAATAATTTTACATCGTTCTGGAACCGAAACACAGTAACTCCAGACGATTAATAGTTACTATTGGCATTGTTATAATTTTTTTAAGACATCTAATATAGAAGTTAGAAATTTATCACTTTTATTCTGTCATTCGAGTTAAATCTTAGTGGCCATTCCACTATTTCATTCATAAACGCAAGATCGTACGCTTTATAGTCATTGATCGTACGCGGTCCACTCGGTGATGACGTAGCGCGGAACAGCTGGGCGCACTCGTGGTGGGTCAATGGACGTTGCTGCAAGTAGGTATTTTATTTCAGGTAGGTCCTGTACTATTTAAGTTGGTGTAAGTTCATTTACCTCCGTTATCTCTCGTTTGTATTGGAACCTAATTGGACGCACGGCACGGTGTCATCACACTATCACATCTCCTCGTAAACGAGAGAAATTCATTGAAATTTCATTCACTGCTCTCGCATCACGAAATCACTAGTAATCGTACGGTCTATTACCTCAACTAGACATGACGAGTAGGTACGCTTGTGAGTTGTATTTAAGGCCTTGAATCGAGTGTCGACCAATGAGCTACTATTACTGCCTAAACCAATTACAATGTTGCTCTTGCTAGCGGCCGCGCGCGGTGCGGCGGTGTCTACAAAGGCAGGCAATTCAAACAGAAAAATGAATCGTTTTATCTGTCAAATAGAGTTCATTATAAGTTGGTGGTGCCCTTTTCTATGAAAATATTGTACCGAATTAAGACCTTATTTTTATAAAGTTAACCGCTGAATTCGGTTGTGCATCAATTCTGTGGCTTCTCAGAATAATTTTAGTAAACTGCGTACCTACGTTGCTTGTACCTAGTTTTGTGAAATTTCGATTTGTTACCGTTATACGGTTAAGAAATAAAGTCTGAATTCGCTTTTCGTATTTTTATTTGTGTACCTATTTATCTATTGCGTATGTGTTTTTATTTATGTTTAAAGATGTCGGCGCGTAGGCAAAGGTACGGCGATCGGCGACCTCTGTGAACTAGGTACTTACCTACGCATAGATAAAATAGACATAGTACTACAGCCATATGTTTAGAGTATAAATAAGTTTAAATCCGCTTAAATAGTGGCGGTACGTCCAAATGGCAAGCAGGAATTTTAATGTAATAAAAAGTTTTTTTTTTCAGTAGGTATGATAATACTAGAAATTTGCTAGCAAGGATATTGAGGAACCTCCTTGTCCTCCCACGGTCAAAAAATATTGTTTTGATGTAGGTAGGTACACAGTGAACAAGAAGTCCACTTTTCACTGTGGTGTTCAGTCACCAGTCGCGGTCATCAGTACCTACTTGCACTTTGTTGCTGTAGATACCTAAGTACCCGCGACAATAATAAATCGTTTAATTCCGCATTCATAACCATTGTTTGATTTAAATTGCGTTTATCTACATACCTATCAGTTAAATAACTCTAATTTTTCCTTCATAATTTCTACGAGCTTAGGACCGTCGCGTCAGTAATAAGTAAGTACATGTTACGTATCTAAGTAGGTAAGTAGTTACTTACTTGTAGGTCTGTACTCTTTTATTCACTTCACTTTCCACAATATTAAAAGCGTCCACTGTCGGCCGCGTGGGTCGCGTTCGAAGTATTCCTGTATGTCTTCCTCCAATTCCGCCGAGTATGGTAGTCTACCGCGGCCCTGCGCGTGTGTGGGTGCTCGAAACTGTCCATGATCGAGGAGGCGCTGGGTTACAGCCAGGATGGTGGAGGTGAAGGGAACTTGAGGGTCAGTGATTCCACGTGCGCGCAGTGAGTTCAGGTGTTCCGGCTGAGCATACAAACGTCTGGCCTCTTCCAAGTTATGGTTCGCCATGTCACATAAAAATCCACCATAGTCCAAAACTTAAATTTTTTGCGCGTAATTAGGTTGCGCGTGCGTGACCTAATACAACAAAATGCGAGACAATACTAGAAAGGAATAAGAATTTAGAAATGGCGGGGGCGCGCGGGTGGTCGCCTAGACTGTAAGGGGCCGGGGGCGTGGCTTACGGATCATGCTGTCTGATCGATGAATGAATTTTACAATGGGTGCCGTGCGCAAGTGTTGCAGTTCGTCGATACGTTTTACACACATATGCATTGATCGCAAGGAAGCGTTACTACGAGTTCTCACTATTACACAAAAAAAACAATAAATTAGATTTTTCGTGATTTTGTTTTATTGTAACTTATTGAAAATAATAGTCCCAATCGTTTCGAGTTCGATGATCGAGTATATGGCTCTCGGTTCCAGAACGACCTAAAATTGACCGTGTATAATAGATAGAATAGAAGAGCACAAAGGAACTGCACTATTCATTAGAAATTTCTTGGTGAGAGTTGGAGGATGAGAAACGTAGGCACGGTGTGTAAAACAGTAAGGAAGACTTAAATTAGACTATAGTAACCTACACATAGGTACTTGCATTATATTATCGGCTTAAAATAAACATGCATGCAATGATAATATACATAGAATATAGAAACAAATGAATAATTATAATAATTTTAATTTCTTGTTAGCAAGAGAGAAGCAATTTGTGTAGCACCCCCTAACTAGATGATTTGCCTGAATATTTATGTTTATATTTGGTTAGTATCTTGCACTGTGGTTTATCTAGATGAAGGGATATAAAAAAAGCTATACATGTGCTATATTTACGTGTATAAGTAATATGTACACGGACAATACACCCAATCACTGAATACTTTCTTCGAAGTTATTCAATCTCACCTCTCAAGTAATATCATTTGTTGAAAACAAAATTTAGGTATATGTACAGACGCCAGCACGTCAAGATACACCCTCAACATAAGTATAGCTACGACGCGGCATGGCATGTTAGAAAGAAAGTATCCTTGGCATGATTGGTGGAATTTTCAACGTTTCCAAAATTAACCAATGGTTGCGCATACTAACAATTAACAGCCAATAATTCATGCCTTACTAGGAATAGGCCACACCCCCATGCCCCTGCGCAACTAGTCAACTACCCCGAACGTCAGTGTTTGCTTATTCATGCTCCATTACGCCCGTGTTACAAAATTCGTGGTTCGGCCGGTAGTTAGTCCAAGTGTGACGTGTGACATATTTTATTAACTTTACTATGGCGCCTCAATTGACGCAAATAGAAAGGGAGCGCATCATAGCTCTCCGATTGAGTGGATGCCGGATAATCGATATTTGTCGGCAGACGGGCCTATCGGTGAGTAAATTTTTTTTATAATTAAGTATAATTTATAAATTTAAATAAATAATAGCTAATCCTGAAAAAATGTGTCATTGATGAAAAAATGAATCACTCAAATAATTTACTTATTTTTACACAATTTACACAATTTTTCTAGAAAAATCTAGAGAACTTTCTAAATAAGTAAACGATTTGTGTTATTTGAGTGATATTAAATTAAAGTGTTACCGTTTTTGGTGATAAAACTGTAATAAATTTTATTGAATATTCATATGCTGCTTCTAGCGGCGGGTATGGTCTGAACCATAATATTTTATTAACTTTGTGCCTACCGTATCCTACGAATAAGGGTGTTTCTCAATTTTCGTGCATATTACACGTCCAGATCAAAAACCTTTTTATAAAAAAAAAACAAAGTCGCTCCCGCTGTCTGTACGCTAAGATTAAAACTTCGCAACGGATTTTAATGGAGTTTTCAGCAATAGATAGAGCGATTCAAGAGGAAGGTTTATATGTATATAAATTACTCCACAATGCCCCACATAACTATCTACATAGCACACGTGCGAAGCCGAGGAAAGTCGCTAGTTATCTTTTTCTTTACATAGCTGCATAGTATAAAACAAGCCACTCCCGCTGTCTATACGCTTAGATCTTTTAAACTTCGCAACGGATTTTAATGCAGTTTTCAGCAATAGACAGAGTAATTCAAGAGGAAGTTATGTGTATATAAATCCACACTCCATACTGCCCACGTAGGTCGGCCCGTGAAATCCTTTTTTTTTATTAAAACAAGCTTGTGAGTGTATTTTTAGATTGTTTTATTCCTCTTGATTGCTAAATCCCTACCGTTCTCATTACCGTCGTATTCCGATTTTTATATGATAATAATTTCTTTGTTATTTGGAGAAGGAAGGTAAAATTGACAAAATATTGTAAGATTATCTAAGTATATATAAATGACTAGCTGACCCGTGCCCACTTCGTTGGGCGGTAAAAAAAATCGACCGTTTTTTCTCAGACTTACTTTGCAAATCCGACTACCACAAAAAATCTTTTCATTATTCGGGTTAACATATAGCCTATGACATTCACAAATAACGTGGCTTTCTATTGGTAAAATAATTTTCAAAATCCGTTCAGTAGTTCAAGAGATTACCCCCTACAACCTCACAACCTCACAAACTTTACCTCTTTATAATATTACGAGTAGTATAGAAGTATAGATATTAGAAAAAAACAACGTTATTCGGCAATGAATTTCAAACTTAAAAATATCATGGAATATGCACGAAATACGAGAAACACCCTTAAATGTCTGTCTCGCCATAACAACCTATCGGTAGGTTTCTATCATGTGTTCTTTGGTTCTTTCCTAATGAGTTCCCGGTATTGTAAGTTTTTAACGCTGCGCGCTATTCCAAGCGCCATTGTTATTTTTTTAAAGTCGGTACTGCTTGTTGGATTTTAAAGTAAATACGCAACTGCGCAGTTCTTTTTGTCTGTTGAAACAATGTAGAGATAAGGCCTTTTTAGTCATGTTTGTGTGTAAATAATAAGTAATTTAAAATTAATAAGCTAGCAATTATTGTAAGGAATCATATAAGTAGCCTATTGAGTAATCATGTGCAAATAAACTATAGCTATTTGATTCGTTCCAGAAAAAAAACAGTTTACTTCTGGCTTCGGCGGTGGCATGAAAGCGGAACTCTCGAAGCGCACCACCGCCAACTCTACGCGAGAGCCACGACGGCGGCAGACGATGCGGCTATGGTCGCTGCACACTGCCGACCCGTTTTTGAGCACAAGAGTGACCTCAACTTCATACAGTGTGAGTCCAGGTATACCTTGTTATCACACATATCACTCTATCTTATTCATAAATTTTTATACTTCGTCATAGTCGCGTCAAGCGCACCGCGCGGCCTAGCTAGGACGTTCTAGCGATACCTAATAATTCCTCCAGCTATAGCAGCAATACGTCCGTATTGGACTCAGTGAATGTTATTATTGTTAGTATTACTAGATAATAGATAAATATTTAGTTCTTTAGCACCTATCTTAACAAAGGTGGAATTTTCAATTCGGCGGATTATTTATATGTTTATATTTTGAGGAATAATTTTTAACTGACCCATACTCATATAGTTAAGTTGGCCCGTACCATTATTTTGTCATAATTAAGAATCTTATGTAAGTATTTTTTTGTTTGTTTTAGATTTCAATGGACACCGTTAGAAGGCGCCTAAGGGACGCCGGAAAGAAATGCTGCCGCCCTGCTAAGAAGATTCTAATGAACCAGGCGCATAAGGAGGCAAGAGTAAGTTTTTGCCTGGAATATTATAATTTTGACTGGGCAAACAATATCGTCATTTTTGTGGACGAGAAAAGCTTCCGGTCGGATACGGACGCAAGAAAAATATTATGGCGCAACAGCAATGAGCGCTATGTGGAGGTGAATACTTTACCAAATCGAGCAAGTGGAAGAATATCTCTCAATTTTTGGGGGTGGATGAGCTCAATGGGACCGGGTGAACTGGTGGAGGTTAGCGGGCGCATGACTAGGGATCAGTACGTCGAAATTTTACGTGACGTGATGATCCCCACCGTGCGCCTGCACTATCCAGAGGGCATTATTTACTTGTGCCAAGATAACTGCCGCGTGCACACCTGCAGAGTGGTGCAGGAGTGGTTCGCGGCACAGGATGACGTCATCTGCCTGCCATGGCCTGCAAAGAGCCCTGACCTAAATCCAATCGAGAATCTATGGGGTCTCATGGTTCTCGATTAGGATGCCTCAGAAATCCGCAACAACGAAAACTTGCGGCAAGAAGCCCATACTACATGGGAGCATTTCCGAGGCACGGACACCTGCTGGAACATGGTGGCCGGCATGAAAGACAGGCTGGACGCTGTTCTAGATGCGCAAGGTGGTCCGACCAAATATTAAATATTCGGGCAAGTCCATTGTCGGACAATCTGTAACACATATTTATATTGTGTAGAATATACTTTTTTATTTCAAATTAATATCAAACAATCTTTTTATAATAATATTTTAAAAAAATACCTAAATTTGCTTCTATTTGTCTGTTATTAAAATTTTACAGTATCTATAGCTATTAGAGTTTTATTTATGTAAGTGACATTTTATTTATCATTTAATAATATATTGTCTTGGCAACGCTTTACGCTCCTTTGTAGTTTACATTTATTACCAACTAAAAGGCCGATCTTGTTGCGTATTTCTGAGGTCAAGTTAGGGCTCTTTTAGGTCATGGCATATTCTTTATCGCTAATAACACCCGAGTGAACTTAGTCTTAAGTTTAGTCTACAATACTATAGGCCGTACGTACAGTCAATGTCTGACAACGTGTATTCATTCACACACAAAGACACTCGGTGTCGGACACTGACTGCACGGCGTATAGTGTCGTAGCCTGAATTTAACTCAGATGACGAACTCCGATGGCAATAGTAAATAATGCACTTCATTCGCCCGGGTTTCCGTAGAAACCTATCCTTTGTGTTTATCCATCCATTTTCACAAACCTTCACATTAAATAGTAACACAGTTTTACAATTCAATTCATCTAAAATTGTTATTATTTTATTTATCAAAATAAAGGTATTTCGGTATTTCCAACCACTGTTTCTCAAACGCTTATAAATTCTTCCATTGCTCGATTTGGTAAAGACGCCAGACATGTCGTTTGTTGATGTTGTGTCATAATAAATTTTAATAACAGTTTAATTTGTAAGTTGAGTAATCAGGAGCTTACAATGAACAGTGTTAACATTTTGTATAAAGAATTCTTTTCGGTAGTCCAAACAGAGTTCAATTATTCTTTTAAGAAGAGCACTAAAAGTATCTGCCCTAAGTTTTTATTTAGTGACTGGGCAACTAAAGGACTTAGGAAAAGTAGGGAAATACTTTTTGAGCTATATGGCCTTAAGCCTTATATTAACACGGAAACTTTTAATAAGTATGTTGCTACTTACTCTAAAATTTTTAAGAACACTTGTAAGGCAGCCAAAGCCTCGTACATTAGCAACAAGGTCAAATCAGCAGACAATAAAATAAAGACTGTTTGGAAAATTATCAATAATGAAACGAACAGGAACAAAAAACATAATTCTGATTATACACTGGAGACGACACGTGGTCTCATTTGCGATAGCAAAGAAGTTGCTCAAGAATTTGTAAATTTCTTTACCAGTATCCCAATTAAAACTACTGACACTTTAAATTCCTCGCCCACGCTCGCTTTTGATTTAGTAAGGGCGAACGTTTCGGTCTGCCCGATTGAATTTAACTTTAAGCATATTAACCCCATAACAGTAATAAAAGCTTTTAAGCAAATCAAGATCAAATTGACTGAAGATCTTTGGGGAATGTCCATTAAAGTCTGTACATCCATAATTGACACTATAGCGCCTTACTTAGCCTTCATATTTAATTTGTGTGTGGATCAAGGAGTCTTCCCGGATTTAATGAAATACAGTAAGGTAATACCACTTTTCAAATCCGGGGACAGCAAAGACACCAATAATTATGGACCCGTATCCGTGTTGCCAGTTTTCAGCAAGGTATTTGAAAAGGTAATGCTTAATCAAATGCTCATTCATTTTAACACAAATAAAATCTTACACAATCAACAGTATGGTTTCACCAAGGGACGTTGTACGACTGACGCTGGGGTCACCTTATTAAAACACATATTTACGGCGTGGGAAGAGGCCCAAGACGCCATAGGAATCTTTTGTGACCTCTCCAAGGCATTTGATTGCGTCGATCACGAAACCTTGCTCTTGAAACTTGAGCATTAAGGACTTGGAATACTTGCGCTCAGTCTAGTAAAATCTTATTTAAAGGATAGGCAGCATCAAGTTCAAATAAATGGTGTCAAATCACTTAGTTTAAAAGTAGAAATGGGAGTTCCACAAGGCTCGATATTGGGTCCTTTCCTCTTTTTAGTGTATATTAATGATCTACTCCATTTATTAAAAAATCAACCACAAATGGTGTTATTTGCTGACGATACTTCTTTAATTTTTAAGGTAGAAAGAAGTGCTACAAATTTTGACGACGTTAATAACGCCCTAATGCAGGTCCATAATTGGTTCACTGCTAATAATTTAGTATTAAATGGGAAAAAAACTAAGTGTATACGATTTTCTTTACCTAATGTCAAAAGTAGTGATTGTGAGATAGTATTGAATCAAGAGAAACTAGAATTCGTCGATAAAACTGTTTTCCTGGGGATCACGCTCGACTCGAGGCTTCAATGGGGTTCTCATTTAACATCTCTGGCGGGACGGCTAAGTTCAGCAGCATATGCTGTCAGAAAAATCCGTCAATTTACCGATGTAGATACCGCGAGGTTAGTCTATTTTAGTTACTTTCATAGTATCATGTCTTACGGTATTTTACTTTGGGGACGGGCTGCAGACGTCGATTCTATTTTTATTCTGCAGAAAAGAGCCATCAGAGCCATATATAATCTCCGCAGGCGCGATTCTCTAAGGGAACTGTTTAAGGTTATTAAGATCTTGACGGTACCTTGTCAATATATCTATGAAAACATCATGTACGTAAGAAAAAATGTACATCTTTTTACTAAAAGAGGTGATAGACATAATTATAGTACCAGAAATAGGGACCTATTAGTTCAACCAGGTTTCAGACTGGCTAAAGTGGACTCATCTTTCATGGGGTACTGTTTAAAATGTTACAATAAAATACCTCCCCACATACTTCAACTGAATGAGACGAAATTCAAAGTTTGTATAAAACGCACACTATGCAGCCAGGCATATTATAAGTTGGGGGATTATATCGCTGATAAAAATGCCTGGCTCAATGCTGGTCCTGCTCCACAACCACAACTAATTGATTAACATTTGAAAATACTGTTGGAGCTGCTGAAGATTGTAAGACTACCTTTGCTTTGTACAAACTCAATCTCCTTTGTATTATATAATTGCATAGGACAAGTGTGAGTACTATGTACTATCGAGCTACCATTTACCGGGTAATGTCTTTCATTGACTTGAATGTGTCCTGGCGGCTGATAGATGTCATGCTCACTCAAA
Organism: Brachylomia viminalis; assembly: GCA_937001585.2. Classification (NCBI taxonomy): domain Eukaryota; kingdom Metazoa; phylum Arthropoda; class Insecta; order Lepidoptera; family Noctuidae; genus Brachylomia; species Brachylomia viminalis. The sequence continues at coordinate 110,075 of OW443315.2, read as the reverse complement.
TGTCTCGCTGACGGTGGCGCGTGTGTTGGATCATTTAGCTCCCTTCAAAATGGCTGAGCTGAATGGTGCTGATCCATGCGTCATGTTCGTGAACGGGCACTGTCAGTTGGGACTGGTCATCTCTTAGCCACCACGGCTTATTTTTAATTATTTTATTATGGATTGTTTTGTTTGAATTTATATTTGCTGTACACTGGACACTCAATGTGTACGTCTTATTTACATCGTTCTCACATATAATTATACCTATATACAAGATTAATGATGTAACTAATATTTATGTAACAATATAATTTAAAAGAGTGTCCATGGAGTTTCTTGCCCGTTCTTCTCCATAGGTACCTACTACGCTTTGGAATGGGCAACTAGCTTCATATTTCTGACTGACCGACCACTTGACAATTCAAAAGTGCCTGTAAATGGTTTAATTGAAATAAATGCTTTGAGTTTGAGTTTGAGTTTAAACTGGCTTCCTCCATATCCTACATATGGCCGACAAGTTATTTTAGTAAACGCAAATTTTAATGATTTGAAATCTTATTTTATCATGCTTAGCGGTCACATTTCACACACAGCAGGCTGTGCTGTATAATGAAATGTGAATGTCTAACAGTGTTAGATAAGATTCGAAATCATCTGTAAGTATTATAAAAATGCCTTGTCGTGCCGTGCCTCCAGTGGGCGCGCGGCCGTAGACGGCCCAGTCAAGTTATACTAATCTAGGTAAAAGCTTACTTTTGCTTGGCGGCAGTATTTAACTCTGCTTGGCGCCCATTTAACTGTATCTATTACAAATATAAATAATAAAAAGTTTGTAAAAATTAATATAATCTTGTTGTTTTTAATGTATGGTATAGTTAAGTTTCATATTTTCTATTGTTTGTGTAGTTTAGTTTTATATATATTTTAATTTAGAGTATTGTATTTGTTTTAAGTTTCTTGTTATAATAATTTTAATGTTAAAAAATTAAAAGATAAAGATTGTTGTTCCGCATTTTATTTTGATACTAGCTGACCCGCGCAACTTCGTTGCGTCACTTACTTAAGAGACAGAGGCTCTTAGGCACTTACTTATAATACAATTCTAAAGGTAACTGAACTTTCTTTGTTTTATCCACGAACCGCTTCTGTGACATCTCTTAAGATAATCATTAAAATCAAATGATATAAGCGAGATATTGTTCAAAATTAAGTACTTGTGATGAAAAACGTATTTATTTGTATAAGGATTAATACCATTTTTTTACCTTTTGGCTGCCAGAGTATAAACACACACGCGTGCCCTCCACGGCAAGCCACAATTTTATTTCACCTTCCATTGTGTCACATATTTGTGTCGTTTGGCGTAAAGGACACGCGCTTGTTGTTTAAAATGCATTATTTTAGAAGAAATTAGATTACCATAGAAAAGGTTATAGTGAGTCCACCTTAAAAGATAGACATGCTATCGCGGAGTTTTTTTTTAAACTTAATGAAAGAAACCAATCCGTCAAAATGATTGTTGCTTAACTTTAACCGTTTACGCAAAGAAAGCTCTCAAAAGGAATAAATTTTCCCCGTTTTTAGAACATTTGCCATTGATGCTCCGCTCCTTCTAGTCGTAGCGTGATGTTATATTATAGCCTATAGCCTTCCTCGATAAATGGGCTATCCAACACTAAAATAATTATTTAATTCGAACCAGCAGTTCCTGTCATTAGCGCGTTCAACCAAACAATTTCTTCAGCTTTATAATAATGGTATAGATTTTTCCCGCGATTTCACACGTGTTCTCGTAGGAACCTATCCTATGTCCTTTTCTGATATATTAAATCGATTGTAAGTTTTTATAGGTTAGCCATTACGCGGGCTGCCTGTTTTTGATGTGAAACATCTACATGCGCGCCTAGGCAGTAAAACCGACGGGAAATGGCACGACACTGTCATGGCGTGATGCCCCCTCTATGCTAAGTCAAATCAACCTTTTACCATTAAAATGAAGTTTGTTTTGGACCGATTGTTGATCTCAGTATTTCATTTTTGAAAAATACCACGCCACGACCCCACTCAACTAGTTAGGTCGGATGCAGATTTGATCGATAGATATCGATAAAAGAATACATTTAATTTTTAACATTACAATACAAAGATCGTAACATTCATACACTAAATTTATTTTAAGAGTTGCCTGTAGCCAATATGGAATATTTTTTTTACATAATTCTTATAATTTTAATAATGTTTGAGAGGTTGCATTGGCTAGCAAGTCATTTCGTGTGTAAGTAGCGGAATTTACTCGTCAATCGGTTTTAGTTTGATTTTTAATTTCAGATTACAAAACTTCGTATTTTTTTCTGGCCTTTAGCAAAATAAAATGTAGAATCTGTGACTTATGCTAGTTGTGACTAAAATTAAAACGACCAACTAAACGATTTTTTTTATTTGAAGTGCATTTTGATCGTATTTCTTTCAAGCAAATAAGTAGATTGAGGCATGTTCATACGCAATTTGGAATATAATTAGATGGACAAATAATCAACGTTCCTGCTGCAGTTGATACAATGTTAAGGTGATTACAATTTTACATCCTAGTTCAGTTATCATTGGTCAATCTTTAATACAGTCCAATACACCTTGCTACTTACTAACACCACAGCCACTATTACAGAAACCAGAAGATACGTCAAATAATATCCCGTAGCTCCACTGTAAAAACAGTCTCTATTAAAAATACTAACATATTTTATATTCTATTTACCTTCAAATAAATAAATCTGAGTGTTTGTTTTTAATTTCAAAATACAGCTTTTTACTGAATACACATGAAAGTGCAAAATATTGGACACGTATTTTTTCTTTTTTCACGTAGGTAAACAAAAAATTAAGACGATACAGCGCGTCGAAAACTCGTGTGACGTCACAATTCAGTACACTTTTTACGGGAAAGTGACGTCAAAAGCCCCCACTCATGATCTTTAATACGTTTTATATCTTCGTATATTTTTTATTGATTTGATAAAATAAAAATACGTGTCCAATATTTTTCGATAATAATCTAACTGAACCATATTTTTTTTACTCAGGAATCATCCCTTTTCTACTATTACATAGATGTTTCAAATTTGCCGGGCGTCCCGTGACGGCCAACTTATTTTTATTACCATGCCATTCTTTCGGTTCGATTCAAGTAGGTATTCAACCTGCTAAACTAGTTTTTTTGCATAGAACAGTTCTGTTATTCTACACCACGACGCGCATACGCACACACCCTCACGCACGCACTGCAGCACGAAACATTACAAGCAAAAACAGACAAAAAGATATTTATCTCTTTCGCACGATTCTCGCTGTTTCTGCTCATAACGCGTTCAAGGTCAATGTGGGGTAGCTTGATGTGCTGGCGACTGTACATTTACGAAACTGCTTTGTTTGTCAAAATCAATTTAGATCTGTTTCAAAAACTCTCTGATGTTAAAAAAAACTCCAATGCGTTCTCAATATACAACCAAACTATGCGACATAAAACGCAGAACCGCTTTAGTGAAAAAGAGTTTTTTTGGTATAGCTCCGAAAATTTATAATAAAATACCTGATAACATAAAAAAAATTGCCCTTAATTAAATATAAAAAGATGCTCTACTCACTATTAATAGAAAAATGTTATTATACTGTAGAAGATTTTATTAATGATAATAATGTTTAATATTTCTTAAGCGATAAACACTTATATGTATTCAATGTAATTTTTAAAGACTGTTTCGAGATTTTTAAGACTGTTACTATAGTAAGTTTTTTTAATTATAAATTTTATAAAGATATATAGTTCCTTTTCTCATGTAAGAGTTTAATTTTGCTTTCTTATGTTAATATTTTAATATTGTTATTTTTATGATTTTTGTTTTTATTTCAATATTTGTACGCCTCACGGCAAAACATAGCGCACATTATAATAACCTAAGATCTTTATGTAAATACCTATGTTTTACAAATAAACACTCTGATTCTGATTCTCTGAAGAATTTAAATTTTCTATTTTTAGTTTTTTACATACATTTATATACGTTCTTTTGTTTATATATTTAATATGCTTTGTAGTAAATTTGGTAATAAAATAAAAAAATGTGTATTTATTTCTATCACCCATCTATAAATATATAAAACTATCGTTATCACTCATCGACTGCAGTAATACACAGGACTACGTGTGGGCGTGGCCTGCCCATAAGGCCCGTGAGTGGGAAAGAGAGCGAAACACTCGAATGATTTATGACCGAGTCTGCAGCGAGATTTTAACTATACTATAGCCCGCAGGTATGCACGCTGTAGTAGGGATGTGAAGGTGTACCTTTTTAAGGCCTACTGCCAATCCTTCTACACGTGCCGTTTGTGGGTGAGGTATACGCAGAGGGCCTACAACGTCCTACGCGTTCAGTACAACAATGGATTTAGAATTGTGGGGATTTTCCCTGCAGTAGATATTGTTAATTTTTAAGTTTAAACTGTCAATGGTAAAATTAGTTTTTATGATTTTGGGTTTCTTTAAGTTCTTTGTTTTAGGATTAAGATTACCGTCGACCGAACTACTCATCTGTTTGGGATTTTACTAGATTCCTATTTCTCGAAATTTCATCTTTTGTTTTATCGGGTTTGTTTCTTATCGCAGTTTAGTTTACAACTCTAAGTATTTTCAAATCTTGGTTTTTTCCCCGAACAGATGGACAATTCCAGTCGACGGGCTTTTATGTCCCACTTTATGACTTAAAGACAAAAGGCCCTAAGCTTGGGACCTCCCTACTTTTAACTTGTGATCGATATATATAGGAATGGATTTCCGATGTATCAATCAGTCTTGTACGCAACCTCGAACCACTGAACACTCAACTTGGAGTGTTCTCGCGATTGTCTCCTCGTGTCCGTTTGTTCTGGCGAGTCGAGACGCCGTGTTTATCCTATTGTCAACTTTTTGTAATTGTTTTAAGTGAGTTTATAAATAAATTCTTTAAAATAAATTCGGTGTATGTCGAACAATTATAATCGTCACCCTGTCCCAACATTGGTGACCCCGACGTGATTCGCGTACGGATTTTATGAGTGACAGTGACGATTTGTTTGTATCACCGAAATCTTCGTTGAGTGGTGCGACTTCTTCGAGTGAGTAGGACGACGACGAAACTCTCGGGGACAAAACTTGTGTCGAGAAAAGTTCGGTTCTTCCCACAACAACGATGGCAAACCCAGACGCCCCCAAACCAGAAGTTCTCGCGCGACTGAAAATCCCTGCGTTCACCCCGGACGATCCGGAGGTGTGGTTCCAGCAGGTTGAGTGGGTTCTCGAGGACGCCGGCGTGACAACGAGTGCCATGAAATTCCGTCAGGTCGCCAAATCACTCGACGGAAAATATTCCAGAGAAGTTCGCGACCTGATTATTAACCCGCCGGCGGACAGGCCGTACGAGAAACTTAAAGAAGAGCTCCTGCGACGCCTGGGGAAATCGCAGGCACAAAAGATGCGGCAATTGCTGGAGCGAGAGGACATCGGCGACCAGAAGCCATCACAGTTCTTGCGCTACCTGAAGGAGCTGGCTGGGGACAACGCCGCTGATGACATCGTCCGCAGCTTGTGGATGGAGCGGATCAACCCGTTCGCTCGCGCCGCTATCGCCGCGCAAGCTGCCCAGCCGAATGTCACCTTGGATGACCTGGCGAAGACCGCCGATTGCGTGATGGACGCAATGGGCGCCATGGCGCCCCAACAAAAACAAGTGTCCGCGGTGTCGACGAGTGAATCGCGGTTGTGTGAAGTGCTCGAGCGGTTGACAGTGCGGTTGGACAACCAAAGCCGCGAGTTGAACGAACTTCGTTCGGAAGTGCGCGGCCGACAACAGTTCCGCGATAGTACCAACACGCGTCGTCGTTCGCGTTCCCGGTCGCGAAATCGGTATGGTGGATTGTGTTTTTACCACTACCGATTCGGCCCAAAAGCTCATAAGTGCGAGCAACCGTGCACTTACGTCGCCGGCGATGAAACGAAGCTGGGAAAAGGCGAGTCACTAAGTGCGGCTAGTGACAGCTTTTTTTTTTTTTTTTTTTTACGGGGGGAAATCCTCATGGACTACCTCCGCCTGGGGAAAAGGCGGAGGGGCATGCCGGACTCTTACCGGCTAAAACCACCCCGGTGTCTCCTCGCACGTGCGCGCGGGGCCGCGGGAATCTAAATTCTTCCGCGGCCCCACACTAGTGCTGGCCCGGTCTGTCCGGGCCTCGTCTCCTGCACGGGGTAGTGAGGTGTTGTAACTACCCCGTGCATCGCCTCAGAGGCGCGCGTCGACACCCGCGCGCGCCTCCGCCTCGGGTCCATCAAATAGGGGGCGGGGAATTCCCCAAGTCCCACGCCCCTGGACCCATTCATGGGGGCCGGAAAAGGGCGTTGTCCGCCCTTCTCCTGCGCCCGGTGCGCCTTCTGCGGCCGGGGAAGGGAGTCAAGATCTCCCTCTCCCGTTCCGCAGTTTCCTTCTGCGACATCACGTCCTCGCAGAAGGACACCACCGCGTCCCACGACTCTGCGCTACCGACCATCCTCCGCACTACGGTCGGCAGCGACAGATCGCCTCCTACTTCATTTGTGAGGACACGGCGCTGCTCCTCCCAAGCTACACACTCGGCGAGCGTGTGTTGCGCCGTGTCCTCGCCGCAATGGACGCAATGGTGGCACCGAGCGTCCGGCTCCCTGCCTATGCGGCACAGGTACTTGCCGAAGCAGCCGTGCCCCGACAGCACCTGCGTCACCCTAAACGACAGGGAGCCGTGCCTTCTCCCGAGCCAGTCGTCGAGTACTGGCCGGATCGCCTCGACGGTAGCGAGGCCGGCGGTAGGGCGCAGAAGCCTTTGCCGCCATTCCGCCACCAAGACCTGACGGAGCTCTTCGCGGCGCAGCGCGATCTGCCGCTGCACCGGCCTCGAGCCCCGTGCCCGCTCTTCCTCGCGCCATCGATATAATGACGCGAGTACTTTCGCCTCTAGGTCCCAGGGCGGAGATCCGGCCAGGACGCAAGCCGCCTCGTAGGAAATCGTGCGGTACCCGCGGACGACTCTGACGGCCATCGCCCTCTGCGGTTTGCGCAGAATGGCGAGAGTGCCGGCCGTCATGTCCATCGCCCACACAGGGGCCCCATACAGGGCCATGGACCGCACGATTCCCACGTACAACCGCCTACAGGCGGCGCTCGGGCCCCCCAAGTTAGGAAGCAACGTTGAAAGCGCGCCCGCTGCACCCATCAGCTTGGGCGCCAGCCGCCGGAAGTGGGGCCCGAATCCCCATCGGCTGTCGAGCACCAATCCCAGATACTACATGGGGCTAGTGACAGCTGCCCCAACACGAGCCGCTTATTTTTGACGGACCGGAACAGTGCGGTTGATTTTTTAATCGATACCGGGGCCGATTTGTGCGTGTTTCCGCGGAGATTAGTGAGTGGCCGACGGGTGAAAACCGGGTACGAGCTAACCGCGGCTAACGGTAGTACGATCGCTACATACGGTTCGATTCCGCTCACACTGAACCTCGGTCTCCGCCGCGATTTCGCGTGGAACTTCGTGATCGCGGACGTTCCCAAGGCCATCATCGGAGTTGATTTTCTGACCCACTTTGACCTCCTCGTAGATCTGCGTAGCGGGCGGCTGCTCGATCGTTCTACGAGTTTGAGTGTCGTAGGTCAGGAGTCCAAGTGCTCGACCGTCGCCGGGATTAGGACAGCCGCTGGTGACACTCGTTACCACGAGCTACTTCAGCAGTTCCCGGAGCTGACGCGCCCCGATGGCGCCTGCAAGGCGGCGAATGTGAAACACCGGACGGTGCACCACATTCACACAACACCAGGACCACCTGTCGCCCAGAAACCACGTCGCCTGGCCGCGGATCGTTACGTCGCTGCCAAAAAGGAGTTCGAGTCCATGCTGCGAATGGGTATTTGTCGCCCGTCGGAGAGCAGCTGGGCTTCGCCGCTTCACATGGTGCCGAAGAAGGGGGACGAGTGGCGCCCTTGTGGGGACTATCGTGGTCTCAACGCACGGACGATCCCGGACAGGTACCCAGTGCGCCACATTCAAGACTTCGCCCAGACGCTCCGCGAAAAGAAGATCTTTTCCACCATCGACCTGATGCGGGCGTACCACCAGATCCCCGTCGCCCCAGAGGACGTGGAGAAGACGGCGATTATCACCCCGTTCGGCATGTTCGAGTTTCCGTCGATGAGTTTCGGTCTCCGGAACGCCGCACAAACATTCCAGCGGTTCATCGACGAGGTCCTGCGCGGTTTAGACTTCGTCTACGCCTATATTGACGATCTCCTAGTCGCTTCTTCGTCCGAGGAAGAACACCAGGAGCATCTCCGTCTGCTTTTCGAACGTTTTCGGCAGTACGGAATTGTCGTCAACACAGCGAAATGCTGTTTCGGCGCCACAGAGGTCAAGTTCCTGGGCTACATGGTGTCTGGTGACGGAACTCAGCCAGTCCCGGAAAAGGTCTCCGCTATCCGAGACTACCCTCGTCCGACGACAGCAAAAGATCTCCGGCAGTTCCTAGGTATGATAAACTTTTACAGACGTTTTATGCCCAGGACTGCTCGGACTCAAGCGCCGCTCAACAACCTTCTCCACGACAACATCAAGGGGAAGACGCCAATCAACTGGAACGACGCCGCCGACGCCGCATTTGTCGCCTGCAAAGAAGAGCTTGCTGCGGCGACACTGCTGGCGCACCCCAAGCTTGGCGCCAAAGTCTCTCTGGTTTGCGACGCATCGGACCACACCGTCGGAGCCGCTCTGCACCAGCTGGTTGGCGACGTTTGGGAGCCACTTGGTTTCTTCTCGAAGAAGCTAAGTGGCGCCGAAACCAAGTACAGCGCCTACGATCGGGAACTTCTGGCCATCTACAAGGCGGTCAAGTACTTCCGGCATATGGTTGAAGGGCGCCACTTCTTCATCCTTACCGACCATAGGCCGTTGACCTTCGCCTTCAACCAGAAGTCCGATCAGTGTTCGCCACGTCGCTACCGCCACCTGGACTTCATCGGCCAGTTCACCACCGACATCCGCCACATCTCCGGGAAGGAGAACGTCGTCGCAGATGCCCTCTCCAGGGTTGACGTGATCGCAGCACCACTCGACTTCGAGGCCCTCGCAGCATCCCAGCAGGATGACCCAGAGCTCCGGGAGTTCCGCCAGAGGCACGACTCTGGCTTACTCTTGCGCCAGATCACCATGCCGGGTTCCAACGCTGCCGTCTTCTGCGATGTCTCCACCATGAGGGCACGGCCCTTCCTGACAGCCGCTTTCCGCAGACAAGCCTTTGACACCATCCACGGGCTGTCCCATCCTGGCGCCAAGGTTACCACCAACCTGGTGAGAGAGCGGTACGTCTGGCCTTCAATGTCCAAGGATTGCCGAGACTGGTCCCGAGTCTGCATCCAGTGCCAGCGGTCAAAGGTCTCGCGCTATGTCTCGTCTCCGATCGGCAATTTTAAACCGCCGTCGAGACGCTTCAAGCATGTGCACATCGACCTGATCGTCATGCCACCTTCCGAGGGATATCGGTATTGCCTTACCTGCGTTGATCGATTTTCTCGATGGCCAGAGGCAATACGGCTCCAGGACCAGACAGCTGAAACCGTCGCCAGGGCGTTTTACACCAACTGGGTCGCCAGGTTTGGTGTCCCGCTCCGGGTGACGACGGACCAGGGACGCCAGTTCGAGTCCCACCTGTTCCGCTGCCTGAACAAGCTGCTGGGGACGGATCACCTTCACACCACGGCGTACCACCCAGCCGCCAACGGAATGGTCGAGCGCCTCCACCGTCAACTGAAAGCCTCCATCAAGTGCTTGGAGTCTGACACGTGGACCCGAACGCTCCCGACGGCACTCCTGGGGATCCGCGCCGCTTGGAAGGAAGATCTTCGAGCCACCGCTGCGGAGTTGGTGTACGGGGAACCACTTCGTCTGCCTGGTGAGTTCCTGGTTTCAACATCTACCAGGGATCTGGACAACTCCGCTGACTTCGTTCGAGAATTGCACCAGCACTTTGAGGCGCTCCGACCAGTCAGCGGCACCAGGCATGGTGAGCGAAAGATCTTCGTCTTTAAAGATCTCGCCACCGCATCGCATGTCTTCGTCCGACACGACGCCGTCCGGCGTCCGCTCCAGCAACCCTACGATGGTCCGTTCGAGGTGGTTTCTCGGACCGAGAAACACTTTACCCTCCGGATCCACGGCGCCAACGTCCCTGTGTCGATTGATAGGCTGAAACCAGCCTACATCGTCTCCGAGGACATTCCACCGGCGGGCGCTGGAAATCCGGACGAAGACGACGACGACGAAGGCATTCTGCTCTTCGTGCCGGGCGAAAACCCACCACCGCCCCAGCAACCTGCTCCACCTGCTCCAGCAGTACCAGTAGCACCACCGGCACCACAAGCACCAGCTCCTTACGTGACTCGCTCCGGTCGTCGAGTCCATTTCCCCGACCGTTTCCAGGCGGGCTTGTAATCCTCGCCAACAATTGTTCCATTTTGACGATTCTATTGAGTAATCGCAAAATGAAATAATTTGCGAGTTTTTAGTGATGTTAGTTCAGTTTTTTAAGCTCGAATAAATTTTTGCAATTTGCTATATTATGTTTCAAATTGTTTTTGCTGAAATCTGAAAGATTTCGAAATCAATCAACTTTCTTAGTTTGCGTTCAATTTTTGCAAAAATTTATTCGTTACTCGTTTTACTCCCTGTATTTTATTAATTAGTTTAGCAAATTTGCAAAATCTGTTGTAACTTAATTTCATTATCGTTAATCACTAGCAGGGGGGTACTGTGGGGATTTTCCCTGCAGTAGATATTGTTAATTTTTAAGTTTAAACTGTCAATGGTAAAATTAGTTTTTATGATTTTGGGTTTCTTTAAGTTCTTTGTTTTAGGATTAAGATTACCGTCGACCGAACTACTCATCTGTTTGGGATTTTACTAGATTCCTATTTCTCGAAATTTCATCTTTTGTTTTATCGGGTTTGTTTCTTATCGCAGTTTGGTTTACAACTCTTAAGTATTTTCAAATCTTGGTTTTTTCCCCGAACAGATGGACAATTCCAGTCGACGGGCTTTTATGTCCCACTTTATGACTTAAAGACAAAAGGCCCTAAGCTTGGGACCTCCCTACTTTTAACTTGTGATCGAGATATATAGGAATGGATTTCCGATGTATCAATCAGTCTTGTACGCAACCTCGAACCACTGAACACTCAACTTGGAGTGTTCTCGCGATTGTCTCCTCGTGTCCGTTTGTTCTAGCGAGTCGAGACGCCGTGTTTATCCTATTGTCAACTTTTTGTAATTGTTTTAAGTGAGTTTATAAATAAATTCTTTAAAATAAATTCGGTGTATGTCGAACAATTATAATCGTCACCCTGTCCCAACATTGGTGACCCCATTTATCATACCTAGGAACTGCCGGAGATCTTTTGCTGTCGTCGGACGAGGGTAGTCTCGGATAGCGGAGACCTTTTCCGGGAGTGGCTGAGTTCCGTCACCAGACACCATGTAGCCCAGGAACTTGACCTCTGTGGCGCCGAAACAGCAATTCGCTGTGTTGACGACAATTCCGTACTGCCGAAGACGTTCGAAAAGCAGACGGAGATGCTCCTGGTGTTCTTCCTCGGACGAAGAAGCGACTAGGAGATCGTCAATATAGGCGTAGACGAAGTCTAAACCGCGCAGGACCTCGTCGATGAACCGCTGGAATGTTTGTGCGGCGTTCCGGAGACCGAAACTCATCGACGGAAACTCGAACATGCCGCACGGGGTGATAATCGCCATCTTCTCCACGTCCTCTGGGGCGACGGGGATCTGGTGGTACGCCCGCATCAGGTCGATGGTGGAAAAGATCTTCTTTTCGCGGAGCGTCTGGGCGAAGTCTTGGATGTGGCGCACTGGGTACCTGTCCGGGATAGTCCGTGCGTTGAGACCACGATAGTCCCCACAAGGGCGCCACTCGTCCCCCTTCTTCGGCACCATGTGAAGCGGCGAAGCCCAGTCGATGGTGGAAAAGATCTTCTTTTCGCGGAGCGTCTGGGCGAAGTCTTGGATGTGGCGCACTGGGTACCTGTCCGGGAGAATGTTGCTGGGGCTTCCGCGCTTCTGTAGCGCTTCGCAGATGTTCGCGGAAGCCCGTGTTAACGATTTCCATACAATAATGAGAAAGAGGGCGGCGTCAATTATGGGTAGGCTGCGTGGAGGCCCCAACAGCATCCTGAAAACATTGATTGATAAGGTGGACAGCCCCTTTATTAGGCACTGGATGGCGGGATGGATGGATGAACTAATAAGTTGTTGTTAGGTTAGTTTGTAAGTTTTACTAACATAGTTTGTAAGTTGTTGTTACTAACGCTATGGATTGTGTGTATTTTTATATGTGGTCCGCAATAAATGAATTATTATTATTATTATTTTTATAATTTTGAAATTTGAAAATAATGTTAATACTTACGGGCTTATAGATAGGGCGATTATAGCTGCTTGGTGAATACACATGTCGGTGGTTTCGTCAATATTACGCATAAGAATTCTCGGCACACATCGCACCTAAGCGGTAGGACTCCATACAACCGGGTTATAATTCACGGTTTGATCTTTGAGACAAGCATTTATGACTAGCTTAATTTTTTCACCCTTTAAAACCCGGCTAGCTACAAAATTAACCATGAACAGTTGATAAGGCAGACATTTGAAAGATCTGCTGTGGGCACTACGGATATACGATGAACCAAAAGTAACCGATTTCTGCCAGCAAACAGTTCCAAAAAAAAAAAACAAAAATAACACGCTTTTGTAGTTATCTAACAGTAAAATATTTACAACAATTGACACCAAGCACCCCACGCTTCCTACTGAATGAAATGGCGATTTCTGCCAGTTCAAACGCGGAAAAGAACTACTTTCAAAACAACAACAAAAAAACACTCTTTTGTTGTTAGCCGCACTAAAAAACAGAAAATAATTTTCGATAAGTAAATTTAAAATAAGAATAAAGATAAAAACATTGTTTTTTTGTAAAAAAAACCTTGGTGTGCTTTATCAGATATTTTCATGATGACGCTAATTTTACAAATATTAACTAAAATAGTTGCAACAAAATAAACAACAAGCACCCCACGCTTTTTTACAATAAAATATTATTTTTTTGTTAATCACTATAATCTTATTTTAAAATTGAAAATTATTTTGTACTTTTTAGTTTGGTTATCTACAAAAGCGTGTTTTTTTGTTACTATTATTTCTTTGTTTGTTGTGTGGTGTGAAATAATTTTTGTAATTAGTACAACCCCCGGCCGCTCTTACAGAAGAGAATCCTTCAACACCCGAAGAGCGCACTACTATACTCTTTTTGCCTTATGACGAGTTCCCTGACAGTTCTTGTCTGACAATTGTAGTGACGTGACTTTTTTTATAATATCGATTCAGTTGGCAAATAAAACGGAATCGGATTATCGATTTTAGATTTTCAAAAGCATTTTTTAATAAACTGGTTATCCAAATCAAATCAAATTTATTCGTAAATGTAGGTTTCATTACAATAGGATGTTATAATAAGATGGTCAGTTCGCTACATTTTACCCGAGAGTATACAAATAATAATAACGATAGTGGTGTCGAAACCACAGACACACATTTAAAATAAAATAATTACATAATGTCAACATAATAATAATCTAAATATATGAACAAAAAAATGCGAATACTCAGAATATACTTAAATCTAGATTGAAAACAAAAGAAACAGCCATTTCAAGAACATCCAAACCAATGAGGAGAATAAAATCGTTAAATTAAGTGTAATATTGTATTAATCTAAATGTCAGTGGTGTCCTCCATAAACTCAGCTGTGGAGTAATAACATTTATGAATTAAAAATTGTTTCAGTTTCTTTTTAAACATATTATTATTAAGATTTTTTATCTGTCGTGGAATTTTATTGAAAATAACTGGAGCCATTCGATAAATACTTTTACGTAGAAGGGCTGTTTTACTGCGATCGACACAAAGATCGATCCTACTTCCTACTAATATTATAAATGTGAAAGTTAGTATATGTGTGTGTGTGTGTGTGTGTGTGGATGTTTCTTACTCTCTCACGCATAAAGTACTGTACGGATTTTGGTGAAACTTTACAGTAATATAGCTTATACATCAGAATAAGACATAGGCTACATAACATCACGGGAGCAGAGCAAAAACTGATACGACGCGATCGCGATTACAAAATGGCCGCTCCGATTCATCTATTTTTTTGTCGATTAGTGTATTGAGTAGTGTCAATCTCTATTGGCCGACGTTCCGTTCAACGCATTAGACATTTTTAAGATTTATACTTTTTTATTTTATTTACTTAATTTATTAACAGTTAATTATAACTACAATAATTTACTTAGTAATTTACGAAAGGCAATATTTTTTTTATCATTTCTTTTTTAATTTTTTTGCCAGTTTATTTTTTATTCGTCTAAAGGAGTATGCGTGCCACGGAAAAAAATGAACTGTCAGGGAACTCATCTTATGGCGAAAAGACTATAGTAAGATAAGTTTTTACGTTTAGTTGGATTTATGTGACACGCTGCAACATGCTCATTGATCGCGTTGCAGAGCCGCTGTGGCACACTCGCTTGAGAGGGTGTTGGACGATGAGTAGCGACGCTTCAGTCAAACTACACGCTATATAACGTATATTTTTTTTATTAACAACGTTATAATATAAATAGTACATATTCTATCATTATTATGCTTTGATAGTAAAAGAAAAGATAAACATCCAAAATTAAATGAACTATGCTTATTATGCAGTTATGTACTTCAAGTCTTATTATATATAATAGATATGCTTATTTTTTTTATAAAAGTCGTCGCCACTGTGTTTTCCTGCCGGTCCCGGCGGCGCTAGCGCTTGGAGACGAGCCCGTAGTGCGCGGCCTAGCGCTTGGCGACGAGCCCGTAGTGCGCGGCCTAGCGCTTGGCGACGAGCCCGTAGTGCGCGGCCTAGCGCTTGGCGACGAGCCCGTAGTGCGCGGCCAGGCCCAGCAGGGGCGCGGCCGTGGGCGGGTGCGGCAGGTCGCCGGCCGACGCGGCCACGTCCAGGTGCGCGTACGGCACGTCGGCCTCGTGCAGCCCCGACACCAGCAGCAGGAAGGCGGCGGGCGCCTGGTGGCCGCGCGGCAGGGCGCTGGACGCCGCGTTGTCGGCCTGCTGCACGTGCTCGCCGGGCGCGCGGCCGCGGTGCGCGGCCAGGTCCTCGCGCCGCAGCGTGGACACCTCCACCATGTCGGCCAGGCGCTCGGCGGCCGCGCGGAAGGCGGCTGCGTGGCCGAGCGCGCGCGCCGCGTGGTTGTCCAGCAGCGCCGTGTAGCCGCGGCCGTAGGCGCGCACGGCGTGGCCGGTGAGCGTGGCCACGGTGTACAGCGTGGGGCTGCGCTCGCCGGCCGCGCGCTCGCACATCTCGGCCAGCAGGTCGCCCATGACCATGCGGCCCTCCGCGTCCGTGTTGCCCACGCGCACGGCCAGGCCGCGCCGGCTCCGCAGCAGCTCGTCGGCCACGTAGGCCTCCTCGCCCACAGAGTTGCGCACCATACCCAGCGCCGCCACCACCTTCAGCGCCGGCCGCAGCGAGTCGCACGCCTGAGGGCACACCGCTATGACGTCACTCCTCCGACGACTAGGGCCGTTTAACCCTTTAATAAAGTGCGAAGGGCCTCACCTTGAGGAAGCCGGCGACGGCGGCAGCGCCGCACTTGTCGCGCGACATTCCGGCCATCACGCCTCCCGCCTTGATGTCGCAGCCGCCCGTGTCGTACGTCACGCCCTGCAGACACACACGCGTCACTATCTCGCACATCGCACTCGCTAGTCACCCTCTTTTGACTCCTCGGCGGCACTCACCTTTCCGACCAGCATCACGGTGCGCTCATAGTTCTGCGGCACGTACTCCAGGAAGATCACACAACCTGCAACACGAATACGTCAGTGTTAGAGGAGACTCGTGTGATGTTTTAAATATAATCAGGATATTACAGAAATACATCAAGCACTATAAATGAGCTCAGCAACAGTGCATAACCGGATAGTGATCCTTTCTATACAGTCACGAGCACAGATATTTCATGATTCATTTATTAATATCTGTTCTCAAGAAGACGGCAAACCCATTATGATCATCTGTTGAAGGCTAAGCAAGTTGCGGCACAAATAAGTGACATTTATTTATTGTGGCATCGAAGAAAGACCACAACTATCTGACGAGACAAGCGATGCCCATAATATATGATACCGCATAGGCTTCAAAAAGATATGTCGCCTCTCAGAATGCATAAATATCGGACGTTTTGAGATATAAATATCTTCCTACTAGGTTCAAAAGAATGTGATACCTTGATGTGAACTTTGACATCACTTTGTCTTTGGCAACATAAAAATCTGCCCGTAGAATATTTCGCGCCCTTTTATTCTATATCGATTGGTAGTTCGTGGTGTTTACTTACGTCAGTCGCTTTGCTAATCGCTCCTCGATTTATAGAAAAGTGTACGGTTTTCTTAAGATCTACCTACATAAGTGCCGTTTGGAAGGTTGTGCGTGAGTTTGTGACCTGAATTACAACAGAAAAACAACAAAAACACGCCAATAAAATAAAATAAAGTGTTTTTATAACACAAACATATCGCCAAGGTTAAGGTTATCTGTCAAAACAGCAACCCAGAGGCAATATAGAAGATACGGCATTACCAACCTAGTAACAAAAGGCTACGTTCGGAAACATAATTTTAACAGCCCTGCGTTTTGTTATTGCAACATGTCTACACAACTGTCACCTGAGATGTCGCTGCTTTTATCAAAAATGACAGAACAACTTAACGTTCAAACCAACACAATAACAGAAAATATCACTAGAACTATACTGCAAAAGGTAGACGAAAAAATTAAACCTATTATAGAAGAAAATATGAAACTGAAAAATGAGGTTGAGAAATTAAATAGAAAAATTGAATACCTCGAGATTAGTGGAAGGAGGAACAACGTAATAATCCACGGGGTCCCAGAACTGAAAGACGAAAAGCACGAGGATTTGATAACTTTGGTAACTTCTACGTTAACAGATATAGAGGTCCAACTTAAGGACGGTGAAATCGATAGAGTCCAGAGATTGGGCAAAAAAGGGAACGAAGACCGTAAGACAAGACCAATTCTTCTTGCTACAACGACCCTAGGCAAAAAGATTCTGATTCTGAAAAATAAAAAGAAGATGAAACCCAATACCTATATTACGCATGATTTACCCAGAGACACATATTTAAAGAACAAAGAAAAAAGAAACATGGAGGGCACTGAGAACGAAAAAAGGAAAAGGTCTGAAACTCCAAGTCCCAAGAATGGAAATGGTAGTACAAAAAACGACCCAAAAATGCAGAAGCTAGATGCCTTTCAGTACTTACGGGGGAGATCAATCTCGTTCTCGGACAAGCTCACAAACAAAAATTAGAGACCAAGCATCACGAACCGGCCAACCACAACAGCATGAGAAACAGCCAACTACAAAATGTCTCCCAACACGGCTGGTCCCCGCGGGAGAACTAGACCATCACCCTCTAACTAAAAGATGTGAAGTTTTCAACATTGCAACACTTAACACAAGAACTCTCAGGACACCTGAAAGCTTGGTAGAATTAAACAAGGCCCTAGAAGATATAAAGTACGACATACTAGGCATAAGCGAAATGAGAAGACTAGGCGAAAAAATTGAAGAACATCCAGATTATATCCTATACCAAAAAGGTGAAACAGTCGGGCAGAGAGGAGTAGTATTTTTGATTAAAACGTACCTAAAACAACATATACAAGAATTTATTGGAATCTCAGACAGACTAGCTGTACTTAACATTAAACTTCCAGGCTATAAGAAACAATGGTCAATTATACAAGTTTATGCTCCAACTGAGCAAGCCGAATTATCAGTGTTAGAGTCGTTCTATGAAGAGATGTCACTAGCAATAAAAAACAGCTCAGATAAATTTATTATCCTAATGGGGGATTTTAATGCGCAAGTGGGGACTAGAAAAAACACTGAAGAATGTTCTTGGAAAAGGAGAATGAGTAATGATGGGCCCACCTCTCAATAGGAATAAGACACTCATAAATGAATAGGTATGTTTATGCAGAATAAAACTTATTATTACGACTAAGGTCAAAAGTCAGTACTTTCGGAGTTATACTACTTATTATACTGCCATAAAAGTGATCGTAGTTTACCTACTTCGTTAAAAGATAAACTATGGCTAGACTCAAAACGGACGGCACCTATCTGCTTGCTCCTTACCTACGCCCCCACCCTACCCGCTGCACCCGCCGCTTGCCCAGGCGCATTTGCAAATGGCGATCAGTCATATTGCAGTGAACATCTTCGAGACGGTTTATACGTTATAGAAATATACAGACAAAACGATTTACATGATTTAATAGAATATAATATACCAGCAGAGAATGTGTGGTTGCTGCGTGGTAGGATACAGTCACGCCACGTAAGAGCAAGAATATACTATTGCTATATATTAATTGATCGAAACCAAGTTGGAAGAAACGCGATATCACAATGTTATTGCTCTTGCTTGACCGGACGGCGAACTGTAGGAAGTTGCGCTCACACTATTTCTTTGATTTGGTACCTAGGAGTTAGGAGACATCAACCATTCGTGGCCCCCGTGGGTTTTTTAAATGATGTAATTGTCTTTGGTGTCCAAGACGAATAATAATTCTCTTTTATTTTAAGTGTACTTATTATTACTATTTTACCTTATAAGTATCCATAAAGAATATGTTAGACTGACGACTTTAAGACGTCGTATCTCCGAAAGTACTAACATTTGACCATAGTTATATTAGTAACTAATGTTCCACTTAAAAAACCCTATCCAACGGTATATCAGATGTTACTATTGAAGAGTGGGCCCAGACTCCATACATTCATTTCCCATTGTCCTTTGGTTACGGTAAGAGAAGCTGCAACGGCCAGAAACTTGTTGAATTTCTTATGGAACATAATTTAACTCTACTGAACTCGATGTTCAAGAAAAACAACAAAACCAAATGGACATGGATTTGCCCTGATGGGTCATACAAAAATGAAATTGACTACATAATAAGCAACCACCCCAGAGCATTCTCAGACACTGCCGTTATATGCAAGCTGAACTTTAACACAAACCACCGCATGATACGCAGCTCCTTAAGAAAGTGCCCCTCTAAAACTTCTCGAATTCACGTAAACAATAACCGATTTGATCAACCAAGAAATTTACAAACGACAAATAACACAAAGTATACAACAAACGAAACAAAAAATATTACAGCAAAGGATGCAACTGTGGCACAGAAATATGATATACTAGAGAAACAAATTCAAAATCATTTGATAGCAAACAGGAAATAAAAAAGTAACAAATACCAACTTAGCGACCAAACTTTGCAACTGATTAACGAAAGGAAAGAACTGATAAAGAATCAAATAAAAAAAGAAAATATAAAATTGATAACAGAAACAAGTAAGAAACTAAAAGCAAGTATCAGAAGGGATCATAAAATCAAAAGACTGCAAACCCTAGAATATCATATACAAAGAACCGGCGGTGTCAAAAAAGCTCTAAAGGAACTACGAGAAGCAGGAAAAGAATGGATACCAAAACTTAAAAGAAGGTCAAAGATTACTACAAAGAGGAAGAACATCAAAGAACTGGCAACAGACTTCTATCGTCGTCTATACGCAAAACAAACACCAAACGTTGTAAGGAATCATATCGAAATAATACTCGACGCCATTCTGGAACCCGTCCCCTCAATCTTACCCGCAGAAGTAGAAAAAGCAATCAGGAGTCAAAAAGCGGGAAAATCTCCAGGACCAGACAAAATCACAAATGAGCTGCTGCAGGGCTCAATGGAAGAACTGGTACCCGTTCTAACTCAAATATTTAACGAGATTCTGAGGAGTGGGGATATCCCTGAGAAATGGGCAACGTCTCACATCATCTTAATACACAAAAAGGGCGACAAAGAGGACATTGAAAATTACAGACCAATAAGCTTGATGTCGAATGTGTATAAGGTATTTGCAAAGGTCATACTGGATAGAATAAGCCCAATGTTGGACGAACAACAGCCGGTGGAACAGGCAGGCTTCAGAAAAGGGTTTTCGACAATTGACCACATCTATACAGTCAAACAAGTAATGGAAAAGTATAAGGAATATAATAAAATAATATACATTGCCTTCATTGACTATGCAAAGGCTTTCGACAGCTTAAGCCATGAATACATATGGGACACTCTAAAGCAACAAGGAATACCAGCAGCATACATCAACATTATCCAAAGTATTTACTCCAACAGTATGGCTAGGTTCCAATTGGAATCTCTGGGAAGCGAATTCCACGTAGAAAGAGGGGTGAGGCAAGGTGACCCACTATCTCCAAAATTGTTCTCTGCCGTATTAGAAAACATCTTTCGCAACTTGAACTGGGAAAAGTTTGGTCTGAATGTAAATGGGTTGAAATTGAACCACCTCAGATTTGCCGACGACTTAGTGATATTCGAAGAAACCCCAGAAAACTTGCAAATCATGATACAAAGTCTGAGCGAAGAAAGCGAAAAAATTGGTCTGAAAATAAATTACAGCAAGACAAAACTAATGACTAACTCTAAAAAGGTAAATATAAAAATAAAAGAGGAAGCTTTGTCCTATGTAGAGGACTACATATATCTTGGTCAAGTCATCAGTCACAGTACTTCGGTAGACAGCTAACCGAACGCGCGCGTGCTTACTGTTTCTGTCACTCGTTAATGAACACGAACTACGTTTCTCAAACTTTTATTCAAGTTACTCACTATGTTTGCGTGTAAGGCTTGTGAGGTTGAAGCTAGAGATGGCGTGACATGCTCCCTATGTGGGGGGCAGTTTGACTTTCCCTGCGCAGGTATAACTGAAGTTGGATGGAGAAAGCTCGGGGACCGTAAAGGGACATGGAAATGTGCTAGCTGCAAATCATCAGCGGCAGCCAGTCCCCGCATCGGTTCTGTCAAGGCATCAACTACTGACTCGGAGACTATCTTAGCTGAGCTGAAACGGCTGTCAACCCAAATGGAGGCATTACCAGCGCTGGTTGAAAGTGTAAAAGCAATCCAATCAGAGCTCATGGAAATAAAGGCCATCAGATCTGAATTGTCTGAAGTGAAGTCATCTATGGATACTGTTAATGAGGAAATGCAGGCCTTGACATGCAAGGTATCGTCACTACAGCAAGAAATTGAGGTCATGAAGAGGACTAAGGAAGATGTTCTTCTTCTGCACAGCCGTGTGGAGAAGCTTGAGAATCAACAAAGTGAGAGTGAGCAGAGATCCCGGTTAAATAACATCGAGATCAAGGGAGTACCGTTGTCCAGCGATGAAAACCTATTTTTAGTAATAGCCAAGATCGGGGATGTCATTGGCTGTCATATTCCAAAAGAACAGATTAATTATGTGGCAAGGGTGCCGATGCGCAACGACAAGCAAAATAAAAACATAATCTGTTCGGTGCACAACAGCTACCTGAAAAACGATTTTGTAGCTGCTGCGAGAAAGCACAAGACCCTGAATGCTGGTGACTTGGGGCTACGTGGTGAAAATAGGGTCTACGTTAACGACCACCTAACATTCGGAAACAAAATGCTTCTGAATAAGACCAAAGCCAGAGCCAAAGAACGTGGTTTTGAGTATGTTTGGGTCAGGGGATGCAAAATTATGCTACGCAAAAACACCACGTCTCCTAAACTCCACATCAAGTCAGAACATGATCTAAAGAAGTTTTTATATTAACGCTACCTATTCATCATTCTGGCAGGTTGTATATCTATTGCATCGGCTCATTAAGATTGAGAAACACATGCACTGGTTTTTTCTACGCATTCCATTCTCGCCGGCCTATTGTTTGCTTATCGCTCGGTGTCGGCCGGTTCGCACTATTTTTGCATTACGTTTTTAATTGCTATCTTCCTACACCTAAGGATCCATTTAGCTTGTTATTATAATTATAAATACCGTGTTTTTTTTGACCATATTATTTTTTACAGCACCTTTTGTTACAGTATGCTAATTGTACTTTATGTACATGTTGTTAAAGTCCTATCTTTCTTATTCATAGAAATTAACCTTGCTTTTAGAAATAATATCAGTTTCCGCGAATTGAATGTACCTTACACTTCTGCTATTCATGCTGTGTCTACGTTTTCGATCATTTCTGATGGCGTCCCTTAGCATATATTATCAAAATGTGAGGGGATTACGAACCAAAACAGGAGTTTTCTTTAGAAATGTATGCATCAATAGCTTTGATATTATTTGTTTGACGGAGTCATGGTTATTTGACGGGATATCTAATTCTGAAGTGTTTGACGATCGATATCTCGTATGGAGGCGGGACCGGGACTATGCTAACACTAATCAAGTTATGGGAGGAGGTGTCTTAATTGCGGTTAGGCGTGAACTTGTGGCCGATGTTCGCAGTGAGTGGTGCTCGAGTGCCGAGGACTTGTGGGTTACACTGTCACTAGTGCGAAAGAAACCAAGAATATCTTATAAAATGCACATTTGCGTAACTTATATTTGTAGCCAGAACCTAGGCAATTCTTTAGCAGTTCAGCTTTGTAATTTCTCAAATAACTTATCGGATATTGTCCTTCAGCATTCTGCCGATAAGTTTATTATTCTGGGTGATTTTAATCAACCAAACATAAAGTGGCAGCCGACTGCCGACGGGTATGCTTTACGCCCTACTAACCTGCAGGGCGCTGTCCAAACGAACCTAATTGATGACTTCAATACCTGTAACCTCTCGCAGTATAACTGTCATTCAAATGACAATGATAGGATTCTGGACCTAGTGCTATCTAATGACCAAGTTGTTGTCACGTGGTGTGGTGATCCACTTGTACCTGAGGACTTGCATCACAAAGCATTATGCGTTACTGCGGACTTTGTTCAATTGCATAGTCTTCCTGTTCGTCCCTACGTAAAATTTTTGTATCACTTGGGTGACTACAATGCAATATGTGACGAACTCAATCTGGTGGATTGGCAGAGCGACTTAAACTGTCAGCCGTTAGAAGACGCCCTCGCATACTTTTACACTGTTATTGACAGGCTACGTAATACCCATATACCAACAAAAACGGTAATTTCTCAATCAAAGTATCCGCCTTGGTACAGAACCCCGTTGATTAAAATTATTAAAGAAAAGGCATACTAAATATAAAAAATACGGGAATTTAGCAGATTTAGAATGTTTTGTTTTATTGAGAGAGCGGGTTAAAGACCTAGAAAAGGTTATGTTTGACGACTATATAACAAGAATTGAGTCAGACATAATTCATAATCCTCGGGCCTTTTGGGGTTATGTTAAAGCAAGGAAACAATCAAACTCATATCCCTCGATTCTACACTTTGGGCAGCTGTCTTCTAGCGACGGTGACGTAATTTGCAACATGTTTGGCGACTATTTTCACTCCAATTTTCTTTTAGGCACTGGTGCTAGTGATGGTCCTATTTCATATGATGTGGACCATAGCAGTGCCGCTCAGTGCACAGCTGATATTAGTTCTGTTGAAATTAGTGTGGATGAGGTTCACAGGCTACTAAAACAAATCGACTTAAATAAGTCTGCGGGGCCGGACCACATTCCGCCGGTTTTCATCGCGAACTGCGCTAATAGTCTTGCTGTCCCGCTCTCGATACTATTCAAAAAATCACTATCTACGGGTATGGTACCCACGATCTGGAAGTCGGTATATATAACGCCGATACACAAAAAGGGGCCAAAGACTTCCGTCGAAAATTACAGACCGATCTCCAAATTGTGTGTGTTTGCAAAAATACTGGAAAAAATCGTTTATAAACAAGTTT
Organism: Brachylomia viminalis; assembly: GCA_937001585.2. Lineage (NCBI taxonomy): Eukaryota > Metazoa > Arthropoda > Insecta > Lepidoptera > Noctuidae > Brachylomia > Brachylomia viminalis. The sequence goes on along the minus strand of OW443315.2, from coordinate 86,094 downwards.
ATTCGGCTGTCAAACACAGTCTCAGCGATCATCAGCACGGTTTCTTAAGAGGTCGGTCTACCACTTCCAACCTAGTTATCTGTAGTGATTTTTTATCTGAGTCCATGTCCCTTCGGTCCCAGGTCGACGTTATATATACCGATTATAGCAAATGTTTCGATCGAATTGACCATGTAATCTTAATGCGTAAACTTTTATCCATGGGTATCCGGGGTAACCTATTCAGGTGGTTCACGTCATATGTTGAGGGTAGATGTCAAACTGTGGTGCTGAACGGCTACTCATCTAGAGCTATGCGTATTCCCTCGGGAGTTCCCCAGGGGTCGTTACTGGGGCCTCTATTATTTAATATTTTTATTAATGACGTGATTTCCTGTTTTCGTCATTCTAAACTACTGCTTTATGCTGATGACATGAAGATCATGAAACAGGTTTCCACCCATGCAGATGCTCTCTTACTGCAGGAGGATCTTGACACCTTTCAATCCTACTGCAATATTAATAAGTTGGACCTAAACGTTTCTAAATGCTATGTGTGCTCTTTCAGTCGCAAACCTCACCCTCTCCATTTCCCTTACAAACTCTTGGATACCCCAATTACCAGGGTCAATGCTATCAAAGACCTCGGGGTTACTTTTGACACAAAGCTTATTTTTGATACCCACATTAATAACATTGTCAACAAAGCGTCGAAAGCACTAGGCTTTATTTGCAGGGTCTCGTCTGATTTTAGAAGTATCAAGACTCTTAAGATATTATATTGCTCCTTGGTTCGTAGTCACCTCGAGTATGCCTCTCAAGTCTGGAACCCCAACTATAATACTTATATCGATCGTTTAGAGGGCATACAAAGAAAATTCCTTAGGTACATTCAATTTCGTTCTAAAACATACCTGTCTAACTACAACAAGCGGTGTAAAAAATTTCATGTTCTTCCACTTTGTGAAAGAAGAAAAATTTCTGATTTAGCATTTTTATTCAAAATTGCAAACGGATCCAACGACATCCCTGAGCTTCTGAGCAAAATTGGACTGCGTGTATGTTCTACATTTTTGCGTAAGCCTCGTTTGTTGCACGTACCAATAACAAGAATTATCTACAGACAAAATTCCTACATGATTAGGGCGAGCCGCATGTATAATGAAACTTGCCAGGAAGTTGAAATAGATCTTTTCCATACCAGTGTGCCTAAATTGAAGAAGGCTCTTTGCAATCACTTCTTCGATAAAATAACATAGTCCTTGCATTATATACGATTAAACAGAACGCGAATGTAACAAACACTGTCTGCTACCTAGTACATCATAGTTGATTGTTATTTCTACATGTGAAAACTTGTAATTGGCCATCTTTTTGTTATGATATTTGTAACCACTGTGTCTGATTAGCTGTAAGTTTTCCAAAAATAATAAAATAAAATAAAAATAAAATCTCCACCAAAGACCAAACTAGCCAGGAAATTAATATGAGGATTGCGATTGGTTGGAAAAAATACTGGTCCCTCAAGGAGATCATGAAGTCAAAAGACCTAGGCATGACTTTGAAAAGAAAGACCTTCAACTCATGTATACTCCCATGTCTAACTTACGGGTGTGAGACTTGGGCACTCACCAAATCGCTCAGAGAAAAGCTTGCCAAGTGTCAAAGAGCAATGGAGAGAAGCATGGTAGGCTCAAAAAGACAGGACAGAATTAGAAACACAGATCTCCGGTCCAAAACAAAACTGACCGATGTTCTAGCAAGAATAGACCAACAGAAGAGGAGGTGGACAGGCCACATGATGCGAGTTGCTAAAGGCAAGTGGAGCAAGGTAGTGACAGAATGGTATCCAAGGGACGGCAAAAGAAACCAGGGAAGGCAGCCTACACGCTGGGAGTCAGAAATAAAGCTGACTGCAGGTCCAAACTGGAGGAGAGTACCTCACGAAAGACGTCAATGGAAAATGTTAGAGGAGGCCTATGCCACGAGGCACACCGAAATTCGAGACATCTTGTGATTTTTGCTTTTTATTGTTAGTGTAATTGTCTGATTTCGGAATAAAAGGCTTTATTATTATTATTATTCTATATCGCAATTAATATCAGTAGTTCACTCATATTGCAAAAATATGACATCCCACTGGCAAAAAAAATATGTTACAGTAATCTAAGAATGGAGCGTTGCTGAACGCTAAGGTTCTGTTTTATTGAACAATTTATTTACATAAATATTTACATTAAAGGGCTCTTTATTAGAGGTACATAATAATTGGATTCTACCTGAATTAGGAATAAACCCGTATCTCACTCTAGTGCTTTGGTTTACATAATGCTTACTAAATAATTTATCTGACAAAAAAATTACGTTTTATTCAAACTAAAGCAACATGTTGAAATAGTTTGCTACTTTTCTGCATCAACGTAAAGCATTTTTGAATACGATTTTTGCAATGTTACATTTTGAACAAGGTCGCGTTTACTTTGTATACAGATAAAAAAAACTCAACGTTTTCCTCAAGGATTGTAAAAAATGATTTATCTTTTTAAGTATAACACTTACAGGGACGACTGATTCGTAAAATTTTAGTACAACATTTTTCACCATTTCTGATGTATCTACCTTCTGCCTATAAGTTTTGGTTTATTAAATATAGTTCAAAATAATGATCTCTCAGTTGGGACGATCGACAAAAAAACAAGATTTTCATTTTCTCTTGAACCAGTAAGATTTCGATCACGATTTTTGTTTCACAAATTTTCCCAGAAGCATAATTTGCAATAAACATTATAATTATTCATACTTTTTCAGTATTAGGTCGTGTTTTACAAGATCACTCAATTGAAAATTGTCCACTCTGAGTGATCCATATAAACCGTTATAAATCTTAAATGTGGCTTTGAAACGAATCGAAATTTTGTTTAACAGCTTTCACAAATCCTTCACAATTAATTAAAATGCAAATTATAAACACATAGGCAGTATATTCTTGGATACGCGTTATGGCTTTTTCTTCAGTTGTCCAGATTGAGAGATCCAGTTAATGAGTTGTAACTTTCTTTGTTTAGGCTTCACAAACTGTATACCTTACCATGAAGTTTTCACAATTATTTCCTAAATCCTCTTATAATTTGGTTGGGATTGGAAGAGTTTTTCGAAAAGATCTCTCAATCCACACGCACATCCAAACGAGGGAATTTTAGCGTGACATATACCGAAAATGGATGATCTGAGTGATTTTCAAATTTAAGCGTTTACGCAAAGCCTTAGTAATAAAATGACTCATTGGGCCAGTGTAGAGAAATGCGCGGAGTGCGGGTACCTAGGTTCGACTACCCGATAGTTGTCGATGTTTGTTAGCGAATGATGTTTGGGTTGAAAAATCGAATCGAACATGTGTGTTTGTTGATTTGCATACTTTAATAGTATGAAATCCTAAACAGTTACGACAGAATTTATGTTTATTTATAAGATCTAATCTTTAACGTTTTGATTCATGAAATGAGAACATCTATAAAGGGGGTGTGAATCTGAAGAACCACAAACCCTGCAGGGACGTGCCCGACGTGCCTGGAAATCCTGAGTGGTAGTCGCGAAGGCTGACTGGTTTTTGATTTAGATATATTTTTACTAATTTCATTATTAGTTATTGGTGCCGATTCCCTTGTTTACAAACTAAACCAAATTTAAGTTCAGTGCATCTTTTTCTTTCTATTTCATTAAGAAAAGGACAGAAGATAAATTTTAGTTTAGTCCTGTCAAATTAATCAGCGCCTGACACTACTCCATACAAGTTTAGACGTGATTAAAAAGTTGACTACGGTCAAATGGGGTTACTTTGATACTACGGGGTTACTTTGATAACAACTTTAGGCTTATGAAAAACTTAATTTTATAATATCTACAACACCAGTTAAAAAATAAACTATCAGTACTTGGCACTACTGATAGTTTCTTTGTATTATAGCGTTGTAGTTATTATAAAATTAAGTTTTTCATAAGCCTAAAGTTGTTATCAAAGTAACCCCGTAGTATCAAAGTAACCCCATTTGACGGTACTAAAATTACATCAATTTACGTCAGGTGCCGACTAATTTGACAGAACTATACTAATATTTATCTTCTGTCCTTTTCATAGTGAAATAGAAAGAAAAAGATGCACTCAAATTTAGTTTAGTTTGTGAACAAGGAAATCGGCACCATTATTAGTTTAGTTAGTTAATTATTAGTTCTGACAAGTCATCTAATTTTAAACGACGTAAAGCGGCTTGGGCCGAAAGAAACTGTTCAATAAATGTATCAATAGGTTGATAAGGTTTAAATTGAATCATTTGATTCAAATACATCGAGGCTTGTACGCGGGTATCTTGATATTTTTCTAATAATGTATTCATAGGGGCCGTCTCCACGAGCGAGAGAATCGCGGCGATATTATCGTCGTGCCACGTATTTCTATACACTCTCTTAGAACGTGTCTACACATAGCGATGTTATCGCGGCGATGCGATGAGTGGCTAACTGCGAGTCAAACGTCATAGTATCGCCGCGCGCTGTCAAACGCGATCGAGAAAAAAAACGAGTACCTACTACTCTTTCAACAAAACTATTGCACAACGCCTCATCGCGGAAACGTGGCGATTCCGTTGCGAGTCGCGACTACCTATACGCTCGCTGTCGGGATAATCGCTCGTTCGTGGAGACTACCCGACGATAGAAGCGTGAATTCGGTCTCTCGCTCGTGGAAACGGCCCCCAAATGAGTAGGTCATTATTAGCGGTAGGTACGATACCTGAGCAAATAATTAATGCTTTGCCCGAGTGACAACCTAACAAATATTGAACCTTTTCGGCTTCGATATGATGTGAATTATCATGAATAAGACACTTTAACAGTTTTCATGAAATGTTGTACCTACATTTGCTGGGCGTGCCAATAAATTAAACAAGATGTAATGGCGGTAAAGACTTAAGAATGATGTATTTGATATCCTTTATTTGACAATATATTTCATCGAACGCCTGTAGCGGTGCGTAGTTCGGAGAGTTACCATAGTTGTCCTGGTGGGACTACGTCATTGATAGACGTAATGGCGTGTGCAAATTATTGAATAATTAGGTAAATGCGTTTTTCATTATCCGACTCGAAGGAACTTGGAAGGGAAAGGTACTCACATGGATAAATTCTTCGCCAGCTCGGTTACTTGGTTCTTAATTTGTGACTTCCCACATCAAGCCAATCCTATTGAACACCACACAACACCGGTATTCACTAATTTGCACATGTTTGAGAGAGTTTTATGGGACCGCCTGGTCGACGTGTCCATTAGCGGTAGATCGGTTGCGGAGAGGAGTTTGAGTGAAGGTGAATGGAAGGGTATATAGGAACTAGGAAGGAATTGCCTTCGAATAAGTGAGTGAGTCGAGTGAGTGTTCAGTGTTTTTTTTTTTTTAAGGAAAGGTCTTTGTCGCACATGCGATATGTTGTGTGTTGCAATGTGTAAAATGGGTCCATTGATTTTAAAAGAAAATGCGTAATTAATTAAATAGAAGAAATAGCGCAGACAATTAATAAATCAATAATTCAGATATTATTTCCGCACTGTCCATAGTAAAATATTGACTCGTGGCTGTACCTATGTTAATTCAATATCAACATTTTTCATATTCTTATACATTTGCAATGAGTTAGACAGATACGCAATCCTGTTTCAGAGCCTTTCGCTAGGTCCGTTTCCCAGTTCAGCATTATTGTGTAAGGAAATGCGAGTTTATGCTAAGTGCATGCAGTTTATTTTACCGCGGTGCCTCTCGACGGAGGCGGCGGCGCGATCCACAGCAGCCAGCAGCGGGTACTCGCGCTCCAGCACGGCGCGGTCGTCCAACACGCGCACGGTCACGGCCGAGCCAGCGAACACGTCGCGCAGGTACTCCGCCGTGCGCAGCGGCGTCATGCGCTCCGGGTCCGCGCCGCCGATGTCGCGCGCCACGCCCCTGCAGCGCCACACATACATATAATACACACTACACGGCCGAGCCAGCGAACACGTCGCGCAGGTACTCCGCCGTGCGCAGCGGCGTCATGCGCTCCGGGTCCGCGCCGCCGATGTCGCGCGCCACGCCCCTGCAGCGCCACACATACATATAATACACACTACACGGCCGAGCCAGCGAACACGTCGCGCAGGTACTCCGCCGTGCGCAGCGGCGTCATGCGCTCCGGGTCCGCGCCGCCGATGTCGCGCGCCACGCCCCTGCAGCGCCACACATACATATAATACACACTACACGGCCGAGCCAGCGAACACGTCGCGCAGGTACTCCGCCGTGCGCAGCGGCGTCATGCGCTCCGGGTCCGCGCCGCCGATGTCGCGCGCCACGCCCCTGCAGCGCCACACATACATATAATACACACTACACGGCCGAGCCAGCGAACACGTCGCGCAGGTACTCCGCCGTGCGCAGCGGCGTCATGCGCTCCGGGTCCGCGCCGCCGATGTCGCGCGCCACGCCCCTGCAGCGCCACACATACATATAATACACACTACACGGCCGAGCCAGCGAACACGTCGCGCAGGTACTCCGCCGTGCGCAGAGGCGTCATGCGCTCCTGTCTTGCCTGTTTCGTAGAAAATTAATTACAAGCCTATGCAGTAATTATATTGTAACGGTGGGGTGCAAGTTTGGTCCCACTGGTCGGTGGTGTCGTGTAGTGGCGAGTGAGTGTGTGTGTTTGTCACCTGGCGATGTCGAGCGCGGCGGCGTCGCGCAGCAGGTCGTCGAGCGGCGTGCGCAGTCCCTCGGCGTACACGCCCAGCGAGGTCAGTTTGTGCGCCTGCTCCGGGAACGACTCGCGGATCTGCAGCGGCTATCACACGAACACACAGCGTTACACAGTACCGAGTACACACTTACAGGTGTACCGACATCCATCGCTAGGCCGAAATCTAATTATACTTCTATTCATAATCTTATGACAATTTAAATTCACAGCCACTATGCCACTTACTCAACCATCAACTTTAGCATTATGTACAGTCAAGAGCATAAAAATATGAATCACTATGGAATTATTTACGAGCAGTGGTGAGCCAGTGGTATCGAGCCCGAATTACCGTTTTTTTTTTTTTTTTTTATTCTTTCAATTTTAGGGACTTTTATAACGCACAGCGTATGTCAGTCCCATCGTAACCTAATACAAGATACACATCAAACTAATATGATTAATACCTATATCAGGGCCATAAAGTCGAACAACTTTCTCGCATCTTCAGAGCTCGTAGATAGTATTTAGACTTACCGAGTTGTAGGTCGTGACTCGGACCCAGGCAGGCACTTTACTTTGTATATTATAAAGATTCCATATCAGTCAACCTGTTATCTCGGACTCTGTAAAAAGTATCATCTGCTACCACTTGTGGAGCGACGTAAAATTGCAGACAGTTTGTTCTTGTTGAAAATCCTCAATAACAATATTGATAACCCTGAGTTATTGTCAAAATTTTATTTTAATGTACCAAGTACAGCACTTCGTTTTAATCCACCCATACGTGTACCTCATACATTTTCGAATTATAGGCAGAACAGTTATATTGTCCGCGCAAGCAGAAATTTCAATGATTTATGCAAGGAATATAATTTAGATCCATTCACTATTAGTGTGAATTCGGCCAGAAGGTGCTTAAACCTCAAATTTTTCAAGTAGCGGTAGGTTATTATTATTTGTTTTAGTTTTTATTATTTTCTCTATTGTTTCAGTCTTATTATTGTAAACCAAGTATTTATATTGTTTATTAATATGTGTTTTTTGTTTTTGTGCTCACACCATAGATTATTATTATTATAAGTCTTTAAGTGAGGATTTGTAATAGGGAATATACATGTTATTTAAATTTGGTTCAAATATTTTTATTCCGAATCTTTATAGGCCCGACATTTGAACCAACTCATTATTTTAGTAATTAACTTATTTTTAATTAGTCAAAATTAATAAATAAAAGTGCAAATTAAGCGAGGGAAATTCAAATTTGTAAAACGTAACACCATTGGTTAAAACAAAACGTGACGTCAAAATACTATGTCAACAAGTTCGTATTGCTTACATTTGTATGGCATTGCAGGCTTTTGATTAGGAAATATAGTAATAACGTGTGTGTTGTGAATTCATTTATAGTTTAAGTGTAATTTTTGTATACTATTGAGATTAGAAATCGTTTAAGACAATGAAGAAAGTGGTATTGTAAAAGCACAACCGGATAATCTGCCGAGAATAGATCCATTCATGATGTGGTCTTATTTTCTTTCAAATTCAAATTTTACGTGCGCTGTCAGTAACGCAGTGTCAGTAGTGCGTGCGTTACGTGTCGCGGGTTCGGAACAAATATTTGTATGCCCTACAAGTACGAGGCATGCCTTTTAAGTTTTGTCGTTTGATGAAAAAAACACAACTAGAACCTTATAGTACTTTTTATTGTTTTTCAAAGTATTCACCACGTAGCTTAATACACTTTTCCATTCGCTCAAACCAGTTATTATAAACTTTATTCCACTCTAAAGTGGGGGTGTTCAAAATGGCTGACTTGAAAGCGTCGACTGCTTCTTCACCGGACTGGAACCTTTGGCCAAGAAGACTTTTCTTAATTTGAAATGTAAAGAAATCGTTAGGGCTTAGGTCAGGACTATATGGAGGATGGTCAAGAATTTCCACTTTTTCCTGCTTCAAATACTCAATCGTTTGACGAGCGCTGTGTGAGCTTGCGTTGTCGTGGTGCAGATGATCCGTCGCTTTAAGTTAGATTTTCGAAGTTCGGCGATGACTTGTGGTAAACAAACTGTGGTATACCACTCTGCGTTAACTGTTCTACGATCTTCAAGTGCAATAATCGGAACATGGCCGGTTTTTCCAACGAACGTGGCCACCATCTTCTTTGAAGTGCTTCGATAACGAACAACTTTAGTCGGCTTTGGCTCGTCTTGAAAGACCCAGATTGTAGCTTGTTGTTTGGAATCAGGATCGTAGGCATAGATCCAAGATTCGTCACAACTGACGATGTCGAAGACGTGATTTGACTCTCCTCGGTTGAACCTTTGCAGAGTTTTCTTACACCATCTGACGCGGGCCGCCTTGTGATCGTCGGAAACCAGATGCGGTATCCAACGGCAAACTAGCTTTCTCACACCAAGCGCTTCTGAATTGTTGTCCCTGAGATGCCTAATAGAGCCTCTATCTCTCGATACATCACATGACGATCTTCGAGAATTAGTTGTCTCACAGCAATGATGTTATCTTCAGTGAAGGCGGATTTTGGGCGTCCTTCGCGAGATTTGTCACTAACACTAGTATATCCACGCTGGAATTCTAAATACCATCGCTCGACAGTCCGCAGACTTGGAGCTTCATCACTGAACACAGATATTAGCTCTTCAAAACACTGAAGCCGTGTCAGGCCTCTTCTAAAGTTGTAGAAAATTATTGCACGAACATTTTCCTTAGAAAGATTCATTTTCGTACGTTACCTGACAGATTCCAATCGACGCTGTGACTAAACAATAGCATTAATCCTAATACTTTCAAATGTTTTGATATTCAAAATTTAAACACATTCGAATATAGAACAGTTCCAAATTCAAAATTGCCGGGAAATATGGAAACGACAGAACTTAAAAGGCATGCCTCGTAGTTGTGCCGGTACTGGCTGTTTGTGTATGTGAGTTTCAATGTTTATAAACGCACCCACGATACAGGAGAAAGAAATCCTAGTGTGGGGCAACGTTTAAAAAAAAAAAATATGAAAGCTGCAAGGCTGCTGCTGTTCTATAATAACACAATGGTGCCGATTCTCTTGTCACAAAATTCTCTAAACTAGACAAAAATCACCAAAATTTTGTTTATTCCTGTCAAACGACGATTTCCCATTCTGAAATTGACTAAAGTGACACAACTTAACTATATTTTAGTTTGACAGCACTAAGATGGCATTGAGATTATAATTTAGTGAAAATTGCATTTTGCTATTCTGAATTTTACGTTTTGCTCCTAAAATTTTGATTGTCTTAACTAAATCTGACTATTTTTAATCGCGATTAAAAAGGTGTGGATTAAAATTAGTCGTCATGAACTAAAATTCACACCAACACTTCGACTTCAGATGCAGAAACAGTACTTACTGTATCTTTTTTCTTTTCTTTTGCTTATTTATCTAGGTTACTGACAATGTAAATAGCGCCCTCGCAAAAGTAGTTAACTGGTTTAACGTTAATAACCTTCTTCTTAACGAGAAAAAAACTAAATGTATTAAGTTTACGTTACCACATGTTAGACAGGTAGAAACAAGTATTCTCATAAAGGGGGAAGAGTTGAAACCCAAAAATACCACAGTATTCTTAGGCATAACTTTAGACGCCAAGCTGCAATGGAGCCCCCATATAGATAAAATGTCAAAAAAGCTTAGCTCTGCAGCATACGCTGTTAGAAAAATTCGTGGTTTAACTGATTTAGAGACAGCCCGTTTAGTATACTTTAGTTATTTTCATATTGTAATGTCGTACGGTATTCTGTTGTGGGGAAATGCCGCCGATATTCAGACGATTTTTGTTTTACAAAAAAGGGCAATTCGTTCAATTTATAAATTAAGTCCCAGACACTCCCTCAGAGAAAAATTTAAAGAGATTAATATAATGACTGTGCCTTCTCAGTATATTTATGAAAATCTTTTGTATGCACATAAAAATATTAATCTGTTTAAAAAATACAGTGATATCCATAGTTTAAATACTATTAATACTATGGATTCACATTAATTAAATTATTTTTAATTATTGTGAATGTGAGGATTATGTATGCTTTTGTTCCAGTTTTAATCATGTTCTGGCAGTTGGAGTAGTTTATGCGGCCTACCAAAATGTCCTTTCTTTGGTATTGTTCGTCGAATCGTTGAGCTCCTTAAGTTCTGAATTGACCTGCACGGTTACTGACAAATGCGTGCACTGTCTGGACAGGTCCACTCAATCTGTGTGGTTCTTTTCTCAAAAGTCCATTTCAGACACCAATCTGCATGGTCCTCAATGATTATGTCCGGATTTTTATATACACATTGACATTAATGAATTTTATATACATATACTATGGACAAGAGTATTTACTATGTAAAGTATTATGCTATTATTTTAACTATTGTGAAAGTGAGAACTATGTCGGTCATTGCTTTTTTTTGTATTTTTACTCTTAGTGTAATCATGATCTGGCAGTTTGAGTAACTTGTGCGGCCTACCCAAATGTCCTTTCTTTGGTATTGTTCGTCGAATCGTTGAGCTCCTTAAGTTCTGAGTTGAGCTGCACGATTGCTGACAATTGCGTGCACTGACTGGACAGGTCCACTCAATCTGTGTGGTTCTTTCCTCAAAAGACCATTTCAGACACCGATCTACATAGCCTTCACATGATCTGATCAAGATTCTATCTGGACTTTAAAAGAGACCTCTGAGTTTGTTTCGGCCTTTCTTCTCAGAGTAGTCAGATAGGAAACGCCGACCTCATCTAGTTTAAAAAAAAAATATGATTGACGTGTAAAAGTGTTTGTAAAAACCTACTTACAGAAATAAAATCATTTATCATTTATCTCGAAAACGGTGTGTCCTATCGCAAAAATAATGAAAATTTTGACCACCTTTATAAAACCCCTAAACCTCTAAAATCCAACGTATTGGTAATAATTTTTCATATTTTCCATACAAAACGTGAATAATTCCATACAAAACATGTCGAGGCTGCAATTAAAGAGCGCCTCCGGCTCAAAAAAAAAATCACAGTGTCAAAATTATTTTTAAATTTAGAGATTTTATTTTGCAGAATAGCGTTAAGATTCTCATAGCCAAAAGTAAGTAATTTTAGTGATAGTTTAGTTCGGTGTACAACAGAATCGGCACCAATAACTACGTTATTTTAGCCAGAAATACAGTCCTAAATATATTGAGGAGTAAAGTGCTCTTAGGTACTTGGCTTTAGAAGCCAAGCTGCAATGGGGCCCCCTTATAAATAAAATGTCTTAAAGGCTTAGCTCTGCAGCATACGCTGTTAGAAAAATTCGTAGTTTAACTGATTTAGAGACAGCCCGTTCAGTATACTTTAGTTATTTTCATTGTGTAATGTCGTACGGTATTCTGTTGTGGGGAAATGCCAACGATATTCAGACGATTTTTGTTTTACAAAAAAGGGCAATTCGTTCAATTTATAAATTAAGTCCCAGACACTCCCTCAGAGACAAATTTAAAGAGATAAATATAATGGCTGTGCCTTCTCAGTATATTTATGAATAAATATTGTATGCACATGTTACGCAACGGTGTAACATAAGGATCGCTGATATTACGATTCGGTATTACACGTGGACTCTGGACAACGTGACACCAATATTGCGCATCGCAACGACTTACACGTGCTGCCTACGCAGCATTTCGCAACCTTGGGACCGGACATCGGCAATGCCTTCCACGATTCCACCATTTCAGGCATCCTTGGTACATTCATAGACCAATTTTATTATCAACTACATAATTTTAAGCTACAATTTGTAATTTTATTATTTTAATAAATTAGTCTAAGGTAAATTGGTTTTTTTTGCATCCTCCGGCTCCAGCTAACGTAATTCACATACAAATATGAATCTGTTTAAAAAATACAGTGATATCCATAATATATACTAGGAACAAACACAAATTTGATGTTCCTACAACCAGGCTCAAGAAAATAGGTGGCTCGTTTAGATGCCAATGTATACATTTTTATAATAAACTTCCTAGCCACATTCGAGAACTAAGCCTTAATAAATTGAAATCTTTTATAAAAAGGAAACTATGCCAGAAAGCCTATTATACTGTCAAAGACTTTATTGAGGACAAAAAGGCTTGGAATTGAGCTGTTCCAATAAATTGACACAGGGAATGTTGATTTATTTTAATGGTTTTTGCTAACTAATTGTACTTTTAATCTTTGCTATAAGTATCTATACCTTTTTACATATACAATGACATGAATATTTACTGTATAAAGTATTATATTATTTTAATTATTGTGAATGTGAGGACTATGTGGGTCATTGTTCCAGTTCTAATCATGTTCTGCAAGTTTGACTCCACTAATCCACTAAATCTGTGTGGTTTTTTCCTCAAAAGACCATTTCAGACACCGATCTACATAGCCTTCACATGATCTGACCAAGATTCTGTCTGAACTTTAAAAGAGACTGTGACCTATGAATTTGTTTCGGCCTTTCTTCTCAGAGTAGTCAGATAGGAAACGCCGACCTCATCTAGTTAAAAATATGATTGACGTGTAAAAGTGTTTGTACAAACCTACTTACAGAAATAAAATCATTTATCATTTAAACATGACCTTTGATTCACAACAATGTAAACAAGTTATTGCAATCGATCGATGGTTATTGCAGATACTTCATATTTGGATAACCGTAAGTACACCATTCCTTACGTATTTTTGCACCTATCGGTACTGGAAAAACACTTTAGGTGCACATCTGATAGGTAGTATTTCTGCATTCAGGCACAATGCAATACTTATAAATAAATTAGCTTTTGAGCTTTTCACACTGTGAAATGAGTTAAGAACGAGAACACCTGTAGTAAACAATGGACTGGACTGTCACTGGACTTAGTATCTGAAGTCATCAACAGAGCGCGCGAAAATGGCGGCGATTAAACAGCTCGAAATTATTCTATATTTTAAATATTGTTTTAATTTTTAAACAGTATTTATATTTTTTACTATGTTCTAACGGTGTAAACAATGAATTAAAAATATAAAATAAATACATGCATATACCCTATTGGCTTTTTGGTGACTATGGTGCCCTTTTTTGTCTGTTTTTATTAGCTGTAAGTCCTCCATGGACTAACATAAATAAATATTTCATTTCAGCACCTCAAAGCGGTGAAGGAAAACTTTGTGGGGAAACCGGCATGTCTTAGAACCAAAACATCGAACAATTGTGACATCCACCAACCTGCACTGGGCCCGTGCGGTGGATTATGGCCCACTCCCTTTCATAGAGAGGAGACCTGCGTACTAACAGTGGGAACGTTATAGGCTGATTACCTATGTAACTATGGACAGATCGGCAATAATATCTGATTTCCGATGCATTCATCAATATCGGACTTATTGTCTTGCGATATAAACAGAACAATGTGATACAGATAATGTTTCGAGTTGTGTGTGTTGTGTTGCATTTGTTGTGTTTTTTGTTTCGTTTCGTTTATATCGCAAAAATACGTGTCATCAACACAATCTGACAGTACCTACCTAATATTTCAGTTATTTTAAAGATCTTGTCTAGATATAATAAATGGTTTACTAATGTTTGCCATAATTTAAAATGCAACAATTTTATATACCATAATTTCATTGGAAATAACGCGTCAGTTGCCAGAATCGTGAAATTACATAAAATCATTTTCACTAATTTCATTGGACATAATCGATCAAATGTCATAATAATTTTAATCCATAGTTTTATTTGCAATATTTTTCTTTTTCAATGATGTCGTTTTCCATAGCATTTATTCACCATAATATTTATTTGCTCATACTAGCACAACAATGCTGGTTCAGTACAAGCGCCTGCAATTTTGATGTTGCGATCATGTTAAAATGAATAATTTTGCTATTAACATATTCAGTTATATATTATTGTTATATACTTATATATGTATTGTGTTTTTATGGGCCTTAGTTGCCTGAAATAAAGGATTATTATTATTATTACCTATTCCGTTTATTTATTTTCATACTTAGAAATACATTTTTAAATATTTTTATAAAAAACATTTAAAAATATAACAATAGTAGTCCGCCGGTATTGGGAGCAGGCTCCAAGCTACCGGTGGTTAGCGCTTCAGAGACAGGAACCTCCTCACGATACGAGCCGTATCGAGGAGTACTGCATCTGAATCAGGCCCTTGATCCAACCGCCTAATGAGAGCTTCGAGAGAAGTTGATCGAAGCTTTCGGCCATCAGGCCATTGGCCGATATGACAATCGGCACAATGGCAGCCGAGCTCACATTCCACATGTCAACAACCTCGTGTGCTAAGTCGAGATATTTAATTTGTTTTTCTTTCTCAGCTTTCACGAGGTTCTCGTCATGTGGAATGGTAACATCGATAATCATTGTGCGGCGCGCTAATCGATCTATCACCACTATATCAGGCTTATTGGCGACAATAGTCCTGTCAGTAATGATAGACCGATCCCAGTACAACGTGACTTGGTCATTTTCGAGAACTGGGTCGGGCGAATACTTGTAATACGGTACCTCGGTATCCACAAGTTTATATTTGAAAGCAAGTTGCTGGTGAATAATCCTGGCTACTTGGTTATGCCTGTGCAAGTACTAGCCGTTAGCCAGACGAGAACAACCAGAGATAATATGTTTGATGGATTCACCTGGACGGTGGCATGCCCGACACACGTCAATCGTCTCGTCTTTCATAA
This sequence comes from Brachylomia viminalis, assembly GCA_937001585.2. Taxonomy (NCBI): domain Eukaryota; kingdom Metazoa; phylum Arthropoda; class Insecta; order Lepidoptera; family Noctuidae; genus Brachylomia; species Brachylomia viminalis. Next base: position 70,614 of record OW443315.2, on the reverse strand, counting down.
TATATCTCCGGTAGTTATTCGTCAAGATAATTTCGTCCATAATTGCACAGATGAAACCTTCAGTTTCCCCGAAAAGGTCACCAAAACGTAGTCAGGATACGGACGCTAAGAAGTCTACACCGGGCTGATGAAGAGCCCGGTAGAAGCGCCCGTGAAGCTCCTTGCTTTGCCATATCTCCTTGCGGTCTTCGGTAGTAAGTACTACAGGTTTGCGCCAGTTCTCTTTAGCCATGGAGAGCGGGGTGAGCCCCTTGTCTACAGCGACCACATCACGGTGCATACCCATTTCAGCTTTTAAAAAATATTCCCTGAGACTGCTAACCTCGCGGTTGTGGAGGGTCTTCGCATTTAAAAAGCCTCGATCCCCACACTTCCGCGGGATGTAGAGTCTCATTATCGATGAACGTGGGTGATGCATCTGATTTGCGGTCAGTAGTGTACGGACCCTCCTATCCAGGGCGTCGAGTTCAGTCTTGAGTCCATTTAAGTATGCCGAAAGAGTACATCAAAACCGGTATGACCCAACCATTGAAGGCACGCACCTTGTTTCCGTCTGAAAGAAGACTAAGTAATATCTTCTCCAGGCGACCGAAGAAGCGCTCCTTCAACGATTGCTTCATTTCAGCAACGTTGATGCCTAACGCTTCCGACATACCCAAATATTTATAGCTTTCGGATGAGGAGAGGTATCTAAGGTGTATGGAATCCGAAAGATGAACTCCTTCGGATGCCATAATCTCACCTCGCTTTACATGCTTGACTGCACATTTGTCCACACCAAATTCCACCTTGATGGCACTACTGAAAGTTTCAGTTACCTTCAGTAGCTCTATCAGTCGCAATTTGTTGGGGGCAAAGAGTTTCAAGTCATCCATGTAGAGGAGGTGACCTTCAGTAGCTCAATCATTCGCAATTTGTTGGGGGCAAAGAGTTTCAAGTCATCCATGTAGAGGAGGTGACCTTCAGTAGCTCCATCATTCGCAATTTGTTGGGGGCAAAGAGTTTCAAGTCATCCATGTAGGGGAGGTGAGATATCTGAAGCTCACCTGATATCCGATATCTGGTATCTGAATGGTGGTCAGGTTATATAACCTGACCACCATTCCTCAACCGATAACTTAGATCTGAATCTTCCATAGTGTGCTTAGAGGATTCAGGGATTAGCAGAACCAAAGTGGACTCAAACTGTCACCCTGAAATATTCCCCGTTTAATCCATACAGGCTCATCATTCCCCTGGATCTGTCGACATCCTGGATAGCGAAGAACCGTCCTCCATTGCCCCATACACGACTCTAGGAAGGTGCGCAGAGTTGCATCAATCTTGTACAACTCCAGCACCCTCATCAGCCATATATGTGGCACCGAGTCGTAGGCCTTCTTATAATCTATCCAGCATGTCGACAGATCCTTGCGGCATCGACGAACCTGTTGGCTAATGGAAATGTCGATGAGGAGTAGCTCCTTAGTACCGCGGGACCCGTTTCTACATCCATTTTGAGAGGCAGACATAATCATATTACTGCCAATGTGCGTATTAATTTTCGCTCTCAGAATGGATGTAAGAAGTTTATAGACCGTCGACAAACACGTGATCGGTCTATAATTCTTGGGTTCCGTGGGACTACCTGATTTATGGAGCAGGTGGGTAACGCCTGTTAGAAACTGCGGTAGCGACCCAGACTCTAAGGATGACTGGAACTGAGATTCCAGGCAAATGTGTGAATTAATTAGCCATTTCTACCAAAAGTTGTGCAATCCGTCCGGTCCCGGAGATTTCCTGTTCGGTAACGGACGGACCGCTCTGGCAACGTCTAATGGCGTAATTAGGACTGCTCCCATTTCTGGTATAGTTTCACACTCGCTCGACCACTCGTAACCAGCCAGCCTCAGCGTGACAGACGGGTCGGTACCCGTCTGTCACGCTGAGGCTGGCTGGTTACCGGTGGCTGGTGGCCGGTACCAGATGTTGCACCAGAATGTTCTCGTGGCGGCGTCATCCGGGCGGCACACGTCTGTCACATTTTGTTCAGGTCGCTCCCAAGCCCTGTACACCCACCTCTCATCGGTCTGGAACATGCGATTTTGCGTGTATCGATCAACCCGTCGCTTATACTGCCGAATACGGCTCGCCCATGCACAAACTTTCTGCTTCAGGAAGTCGATGCGCTCTGTGACACGGGACATGTATTCTCGAGGGCTGATTCCAGTCCCCGAGAATGCCCGTGTTACAAAGCGCATCACTCGTGGTCGTAAATATTATTGCCGAACTGTCCTTAGTAATATATATAGTCCTTAGTATATGTCCTTAGTAATATATATGGGTGCGCACCCATTGGTTAACATCGCTTTTGTATCGCTCTGTGTTTAAATACGATAAATTGTGGAAAATATCAAAAACCCGGCCATAACAGTTACACCAGAAGAAAGAAGATATAGTGAGGTTTCAAACTACATCAATAAAAACTGAATTTACCGAATAAAATCCAGTCAACAACGAAGCTAACAAACGACACTACAATGTCAATTGACGATGCACAAGATGATGACACACATTTCTACAAATGTCGAGTATAAAACCCCCAACCAAAATGATAGATAGATAAACCATTTATTCAGTGCACACAAAAGACGTAGTACAACACACTAAAGCACAATTAAAGTATAGCAAATGACATAAATATAAAAACAAGGTGCCAACATACAAAAAAAAAAAAAAAAACAAATATAGAAATTAATTGACACTATGGCATACTACAGATGAAAATAGCGAATATACACAGTGCGGTGTGCGTCTCAAGGTTGTACCAAATGGGAGTCCAGCTCAGCATGTGTCAGGCAAATGTACCTGACGCTGATATTCTGCTGGATCCCTGCAGTGACATACGGACGTCGAGCGGACGAGATAGATTGGTGTTGTGACAGAGTGTTATGTGCGGAGTGAAATTATGTAAGTATATCTACCCGCAACTTGAATTATGTATATTACAGCAAAGTTTTGCATTATGTAACGTTCTTGCTCGTTGATGTGTTTTGATGACTTGATTATATACAGGGTGTCCAAGAACCTGGCGTCCAACTGGATTCCCACGATGCCCCAAGTTCTAACAGTACTCAGAAAAATATTTTAAAAAATCCACCCCATGTACTTACAGAATTATACTGATTTCAAAAAAAAAAGGGGAAATGAGCACCCTGTGACATACTTTTGAATGCTGTGACTGCTAATGCTGATAATTTCGATATTTCTTGGAGGTTTTGTAATCTAGGGTATTGCTGTGTCTAAATAGAATGTAAAAATAATGTACTTATTGTACCATTTTAAAATAAAATATTATTTTAACTAAAGGTGATATGGAAAACTATTGAATTTCGCAACTTTGACCGACTGTAGTGTAAAAAAAATGTACCAAAATAGTATGGCAAGTGACGTAAAATTTTGACGCGTTTATTCCTCTTTTTAAAAAGGTATAATACTTACACATTAATTTGAAAAAAAAAATTTTGATAATATTTTTACTCAACAACCCAATTTTTACGAAGTGCCTACCTACTAACGGTAACTGTCGGACCCTTTCTTATCTTAGAAACTGTTATGTTACTACTATTATTTACTTCGGTTCCAAGAGTGAGCAAGAAGGAAATACACACAGGTAGATGGGTTCCCAGTAGAATAAAAGCAAAGAATGTTAGTTTAAAGATATTTTATTACAATAAATGTTCAAAATGTTGACCACCCGCGGCAATACAAGCTCTCACTCTCCTTAAAAAGGACCGCTTTATGTTTCGCGAGTAACTTTTTTGACGTATCACCTGCACTGCTTGTGTTATCTTCTCACGAAGGTCAGCGATGTCATTAATGGGCTTCGCATAAACGAGCTCCTTCATAGTTCCCCAGAAAAAAAAATCCAGCGGATTTAAGTCAGGTGAGCGGGCTGGCCACGGGATTGTTCCTGATCGCCCAATCCACCTGTTCGGGTATTGCTCGTCCAAAAACTCTCTAACGGATACGCGAAAATGTGCTGGACAGCCGTCGTGTTGGAACCACATATCTGGTGGGGTCTCTTCTAGTAAGTTTGGCAAATCATTTTGAAGAAAATTTAAATATGATTCGCCAGTCAAATTCTCGGGCATCTCAAATGGACCAATAATATTCCCACAGAGAATACCGGTCCACATGTTCACTTTGAACCGGTACTGGGATCTATCTTCTCGCATCAAGTGCGGATTTTCCACATGCCACTCGTGCAAGTTGTGTAGGTTCATGTAGCCATCCTTCTTAAATGTTGATTCATCTGACCACAAAATTTTGTCGATAAAGTTTTCGTCTTCTCGATGTTTTTGCAGGATTGTTTCACAAAACGCGACTCAGCTCGGATAGTCTCGAGGTAAAAGACTTTGCACTCGCTGTACGTGGTACGGATGATATTCTTCTTTTTGGAGAATACTGTGTGCTGTGCTCTTCGGTATCCCCGTATCAGCTTCTATTCCTCGCACAGAGATGCTTGGATTTGCCGACACCGCCTCTAAAACTTCATCGCGTATGAAGTCATTTACGGGTCGTCCTTCACCAGCTACTTGATTGGGGAACCGCCCGTCACATAGTGATCTGTGCACATTAATGAAAACTCGATGGTCGGGATATCGCGTAGCCCTCGGATACCTTTCTCTGTAAAGTCTCGCTGCAGCTCGTCCATTACCTCTACATTCTCCATAAATGTAGTGCATATTTGCGTATTCTTGCGGAGTGTAGGTCGCCATGGTAGCACACACAAAACACAAACTGTCCAAACACAGGCAAAGGTCGTCGTAAAGAGTTCGTTTCAAAGTCCAGAGCACAAAGAGTAATCGAGTCCAATAAACAAAGCTTTAAATCGTAGTACGTGATCAATGGTAACAATAAGAGAGAGGTGCGTAGTAACGGCAGGAGGCAGTGACGCGTACTGACCGTACTGTTATCCTAAATAGCACGATCCCAGATAGCGTCACTATCTATCTCACTCGCACCTCTAACCTTTTTCTCCCTCACTCTTACCTGAATAATGGGGTACCATAAAGAAGAACCAGCAAATCGCAAAGATAGTTTCTGTCTTGCTCCCTCCTGTTGTAATAACGAATCACTATGGTGAGATGCATGCACATACCGTCCCTTACGGTCTAACCTGTTTTTTGAGAGGCCTGTTGTTATTTTTATGAGCATACAATAGTAATTCTTTAGAGGTTAGATTCAATTCGTCGTAAATTTTTCTTTCTAAGAATTCTGTAAGACATCGTAAAAATTGGGTTGTTGAGTAAAAATATTATCAAAAATTTTTTTTTTCAAATTAATGTGTAAGTATTATACCTTTTTAAAAAGAGGAATAAACGCGTCAAAATTTGACGTCACTTGCCATACTATTTTGGTACATTTTTTTTACACTACAGTCGGTCAAAGTTGCGAAATTCAATAGTTTTCCATATCACCTTTAGTTAAAATAATATTTTATTTTAAAATGGTACAATAAGTACATTATTTTTACATTCTATTTAGACACAGCAATACCCTAGATTACAAAACCTCCAAGAAATATCGAAATTATCAGCATTAGCAGTCACAGCATTCAAAAGTATGTCACAGGGTGCTCATTTCCCCTTTTTTTTTTGAAATCAGTATAATTCTGTAAGTACATGGGGTGGATTTTTTAAAATATTTTTCTGAGTACTGTTAGAACTTGGGGCATCGTGGGAATCCAGTTGGACGCCAGGTTCTTGGACACCCTGTATAAAGATATAAATGTGTCTAATCTATAAATTAATAATCTTATTCTAATTATGGTGGCGTAGGTGCGAATAAAATAAACGGTTTGGCTAGACTAACATTATGTTTACGATAAATAAATAGAGGCTAATTACATGTGTATTATACTTAATAACTAATAAAAGATACACAAATCACTCAACTCCTAAGAATTGTACCTATACTCTTTGTTCGCAGGTTTGAGACCACGAGTTACGCTAACTAGACAGCTGATTAACTCGGGAAGAACACGACAGCCAGTTATATAACCAAAATAACCAAACCACCACCACAATACAGGAAATCGCAACAGAAGGTCTTTTTCTTTCTTTTTTTCTTTGACATCACAGTATTATACCAAAACATGCAAAGTATCAACAATAAACTACACTTATTGGAAGCATTTCTCGAAGGAAAAGTAATGCACCAAGCACTTTGTTTGTCGGAAACTTGGTTATCTCAGGGAAAGGAAGAATTAATTAACTTCAACGGATACATCCTCGCTACGTCATACTGCCGACTGAACTACGAAGGCGGCGGTGTATGCATACTATTACGAGAAGACTTGGCATTTATTGAACGAAAGGATATTATGGATATGTCAGCGGGATACATTATTGAAGTATGTGCCATTGAATTGCCTAAACTTAAAACTATACTAATAATATTGTATTGGAACAATAGACAGCCTGATGTATTCTATCAACAACGAAAACTAATTCTAGAACTTCTATTGAAAAAATATAATAAAAAGAAAATCATATTCGGGGGTGATTTCAATGTAAATATCTTGGAAAATAGCTTGCAAACCAAAACATTATTAAACTTAATGCTACAATATAACTTCATCCAATGTATTAAAAACCCAACAAGAGTGACAAAAACCAATTCAACTTGTCTTGATCTAGTGTTTATAAACTGCGACTCTAAATTAATAAATACTCAGGTGTACGATTACGGTTTTTCTGATCTTATAGGAATAATAGTAAACCTAAAAAAACTAGATGTCGCGACTCCTAAAAGCAAAGACTGGAAAACTGAAAAACGAATTTTTTATAGTAAAAACATTGAAAATTTTAAACTTTAATTAAAACAATTTAATTGGAATTTATTAATAAGTTCGGGAAAAACCATGAACGAAAATTACAACTCATTTGAAAATCTTTTACTCAACACTCTAAATGTCTGCATACCCATGAAAACAATAAAATTAAGTCGAAACAAAAGAAAAGATTGGTTGGTTGGTTTGGCATTAAAATGTCATGCAAAAATAAACGGTTGTTAAGAATTCTAACTTCTTACTCTAACGACTCTGTATTAACGAAAGAATATAAAATATATGAAAAAACAGTCACTAAATAAAAAAAAAACAATATATGCGGGAAATCAGAAACTCAACTAATAAAACTAAATCGATGTGGAAAATAATTAAGGAGCGTACGAATAAAAATCTGTCTAAAACACAACAAAACGACTAGAGATAGACGGTCTTATTACAAAACAAGGTTTTTCTTTTGACATGGTTTAAACCATCGAACCTGTTTTTGAAATAAGAACCTAACAGAAATCGAAATACAGTTCCTATTACAAAACTGACAACTTGGTCTGGTCTTAGATTGTCTATTTTGTATTAAGAACTTTACTAAAGTCGGCACAAAGTTCCAAGTACAAAAACTAAATCGAAGATGGGTCCATATTGGCTCAACTAAAGTTCTTTACCCGAAATTGTTCTTCCTAACGATTTGTAATCCGAATGATCACTCTTCCTAAAATTTTTCATCCTAAAGTTTTCATTCATACTATTTGTAGTGCTACCGGCGATGTTCATAACACTCATGTTTCCGAAAATTGTAATTAATAATATCATTAATGTAAATATATTTAAACTCCTACTGTTTTTTATCATAACGCTTTTATCCCTAAACATAATTACCATAATATTTTCACTCATACTCAGAAAGAAACATTTACCAAGTGTTATAAAAAATATATGTGGGTAGAAGATGATATATAGAGTTTTAGGTTTTTTTTTCTGTGCATGGTTGATGGTGGGCTAGGTCGACGGAACCTACTTCTGTGTGGTTTATAAAAAAATAACCTCGAAGGGGATGGCGGGGTCTATTCGCTCGCTTCGCTCGCTCACACGACCCCGCCATCCCCTTCTAACCTAACCTGTCCGAGTCGGGGTGCCCTAAAGTCCCAATTGCATCCAATTTCTCTTGATATAAACAACCGTTACACACCCGATGTCGATGGCAAATTATGTTATGGCATATCATAATTAAGGCATGTGATAATTAGGGCTTACAATGATTAATGTATATAATACTGATTATTATGAATAAAAAGAAATCTAAACAAAAAAGATATGACTTTGAATAATAGTATAAAAGATGGTTATGTTGAGAAAATATAGGGAAACAAATAAAAGTATAATAGATGTTTATTGCTACTGACATTATGAAGTTGAATGCTTCGGAATTATGAACATTAGAGACAGGGTAGTTAGGAATTGTGATTGTTAGGATGAAAAATGTTAGGAAGAACATTTTCGGATTTCCAATTATCGGAGTTGAAAATTTAGGTGAACTTTGGCGCACCCATCGAAGATTTAGGCTCGGGCTAAAGTTAGATCGTGTTTTGTAATAAGACGGAGAATGTCTAGTTTGACATACTATAGAATGTCTACTTTGACATCCATTTATATTTTAGAAATCTGTAAATTCGTTAGAAAATATCCACACTTCTACCTTAAAATTACAGACCAACCTGGCCGATATGCACCGCGTTCTCGATTTGAAAACACGCTCGTAGTAACACAATCTAGGCTACAATTACACAACACAAGTCCTCATGTAACATCAATTAAAATATAATAAAATACCTAACGACATAAAAATGGAACAAAATGATAAAATATTTATTAAACGGCTCAGAAAACTACTGGTGGATAAATGCTATTACACATTCAATGTTTTTTTTTAATGTTGACATCTGAATGGGATGACTTTACTATTTTAGACATTTATTTGACTTTTATTACTTATTTTAGTGTAATTTTTAATATTATTCTAATCTGTGACATTATTATTTATTTCTTATTTTATTGAATTTTTAATGATGCCCATTATTGTTGTGTTATGTATGTTCTTCAAAGTAGGTAATTGAAATAGGTAATGCATGATATAATTTAATTGATTTTTGAATGGTAAGTACAATTTGTAATGACATTTAACACTAAAATGTGATATTGTTTATTAATTTAAATTGATTAAGTTTCTAATTATAACCGAATAACCAATTTTTATATTATGACCTACGTACAAATTTATTTCTATTTACTTAATGATTTTAAAGCATGCTACTTTTCATATTGTGTAAAGTTGTTGTGCCCGACAGGGGCGAGAGGGGCCATGTGAACTTCATCATTATTTAGAAGACACTGTACACACATGAGATATGCAATAAAGATTTGAATTTCAATTTTATGCTCATGACTATACTCTAAGTTGATTTTTGATCGATAATACTATCTTAATTAAGTTTTGGTTGCAATGGAATTAAAATTTTGTCACACATGCATGACATTGAGTTTGTTCTTCCCAAACTTGATAGTTACCTTATATTTGAAATTGAGGTTGTAAGTAACATTTAACAAAAATTGTTGCTGGGGAACGACTTTAAACGGCCAAGTCTGACGTTGTGTTATTAAACGGTAGGTTTAAGACATTTAAAACTTAGGTTCGGCAAGAGAAGAAAAAAATGAGACATCGACCTTCAATATCTCCATTGCTAATATAGCCAATTGGTTACTACACTACATAAAAATAATCGCGATGACGGGTTATGAGTCTTCTCTTCTTACACCTTGTTTAAATAAGTTTGTGGACCATCAGTACACCGGGTGGATTTTTGAGATGGGACAGTAAGGACAGGTAAGTTTACCGTTGTAGTCTAAAGTTCAAATTTTTTTTTTCAGAACGTCTTAAAACACCAGCTACAAAGTGTCTAAATTCTGTTCTCAAAGCAAACAAAATGATAACGCGTTTTGATTAGAAAATCGACGTTTATTTTTTTGTTAATTTTCGGCCAGCCATCATTGCAGCGCAGCGGCTAGATTTATCTATCACAAAAAAGTAAGCTGGAGTCTCGTTTCCAATTAACCTTTTTTGCGATTTCTGACCTTTCTAGTACTCAAATCTGAGTTGGTCCGGTAATTTTTTGATCGTTATTTCTTGCTGATTGTATTTTTTTTCTTTTTGATCAAGATGTCTCAAAAGGTAAAGGACAGTCTTCTAAGACCGTCCTCCTGTAGCTACGACGTTTAAGGTACCCACCCTTACTGCCCCGTCTCAATAGTTTACCCTGTATGAATAAAATGAAATGTTGTTCGAGCGCATCACTTGAGAACGGCAGGACAGATTTGTTTTTTTTATTTTTATTGTTCCTCATTATAGTCCGATTAAGGGTTTTAGGGAAAGTAAAATTGGAAAACTTTTCCGGAAAATTCGGGAAAAACCAACTGCTTTTTATGGGATTTCTCTAAGAATTATTGAAATTCGGACAGGACTACGTCTGCCGGGTCAGCTAGTATGGAATAAATAAGAGCAGGCAACTCACGACGTAGAGCACTTCGAGCGCGGCCAGCAGTGCCACGAGGTCGGCGTCGGGCCAGCGCGGATGCGGCTGCAGCACCAGCACGGGCCGCGTCGCGCCCGCCGCCGTCGCGCGCAGCAGGCCGGCGCGCGTCGCCTCGCCCAGCGCGCGCACGTCGTCGTACGCGGACAGCTCGCCCGTGCCCGCCAGCACCAGGCGCCCGCCCGACACGCGCGAGCAGCGCAGCACGCTCGTCGTCTGCAACACGCGCCGCTCTCACACATCACGCAACGACACGAACTCAAACTCGAAGCATTTATTTCAATAAACCGATTACAGGCACCTTTGAATTGCCAAGGAGTCGGATCAGAAAGATGAAGGAAAAAACCGGGCAAGAAATTCCACTCCAAATCTAAATATTGGGTACATCATTCAAGTTGGAATTATACATGTGAGACCGATGTAGAAAGAAGTTCAGTATCAATTCAAAAAAATCTTATAAGCCGTGACAGATGACAAGCTCTAACTGACGGCGCCCGTTCACGAACATGACGCATGGATCAGCACCATTCGGCCCTACCATTTTGTAGGGAACCGAATGATCTAACACATGCGCCACCACCAGCGAGACATTTGCCAGAGCATGACATACCCTCAACTGCCAGGGCACATTCAAGTTAATGAAGACGTCACAGGAGCACTGCGCGGGTCGCTAAACGCACCTTTTCGAGGTCAGCGTCGAGCTGGCGGGCGTCGGCCACGAAGTCCTCGAGCGCCTGCGGCGGCGCCACGCCGGGTGACGTCACCAGCACGAGCGCGTCGTACTGCGCGCTGTTTACCTCGCTCACGGCCGCCACGCGCACGCCGTGCACCACGCGCTCTATACCCATCGTCGACGACAGCTTAGCACGCTGCACCTGCCGGGGTACACACTGCCATACTTACAAATGTACAATTGAATGATAAGTGAAAACATGCTGGTGGCAAACTCTAGGTTTCAGTCAGATAATGCAGTGATAGACATGCAGGACCTTTTCTTGTGAGGAAACACATTTGCAGTACAAAAAAAGAATTGTATCGTACATGCGATGAACCAATGCTTTCATGTTGCTTGTAATTAATTTTTTCCACAGAAATGTGTAGCGATTGTTGGAAGCAAGATATCATCATCATAGTACAAGTACATAATCAACTCTATCATACATATTACCACATAACTTTCATTGCACATTACTACTATCTGCACAATGTGGGGCTACTAAAACCACTGTCAACGATTTGGTAGAATATTTGAGACCACCCACAATGACTAATGCTTCATAGTTCCTCACATTCAAGTGTTGTAATAACGTTTTTTTTCCCTTTCCATTGCCGTAAACGTAAATACGTACATTAAAGTCTGTGCATGAAAAACTACACAAACGTGTTGCACTATCTTATTTGAACTCTCCCTGCAAGATGGATAAGAATACAGAAATGCTGTGGTTAAAATTAGGTGATAAATTGAATGAACAGAGTAAACAATAACAGCAGTAACAACAAACATTAAAGTGAAAAGATGTAATTAATCATACAAGGAAACCAAGAACAAACTCGGTACAAAAACTAGATCAAATATAAATAGAGAAAAGAGAAAAGAATTTTGTATTCTTTGGTATCGAAGAAAAAGGAAAGAGAGAAACCGCACTAGTGGATTATATAAAGGAAGTTATCATAGGATAGGCTTTAAAACACCCGAGATCGGGAATCGCACTTTCTCTCGAGTGATACATAGTGCTTTTTACTACACCTACGAGGAAAATAAAAAACTAAATCTTTACTAATTGAAATGGCGCCAATGGCGTCTGCAATTTTCACATGTTCTTTTTTCAAATTGTTTATCCTACCGCCGCAGGGTCGCACTGCCAGCCCGACACCATCCAACACACAGCTAGTGGCCAGTGTCATTTTGCGAACTTGGAGATAAAAACTCACTGTAAAAACTTTTTGGCTTTTGATATTTAGGTTACCGGCGCATAGTCTTACCCAAAATTAAAAAAGAAAAACCACGTAAGAAAAGAATTTTCATACACTTTTCTCTCCCGCTCAGATGCGTTTTCTCCCCGCATATTCGTTCGATATGCAATGACGTACTTTCTACCGTAAATTTGATAAAGTATCAAGGTACTTTCCAAGCAGGTGTAGTATAAAAAATAATTACAACTTGATTTGCTAGTCTGAAATATAACAACACTATACACAAAGAAGCTTAGCTCTGCAGCATACGCCGTTAGGACAATTCGTGGTTTAACTGATTTAGAGACAGCCCTTTTAGTATAACTTAGTTATTTTCATATTGTAATGTCGTACGGTATTCTGTTGTGGGGAAATGCCGCCGATATTTTTATCTATTTTTATTTTATAAAAAAAGGCCAATTCGTTCAATTTATAAATTTAGTCCCAGACACTCCCTCAGAGACAAATTTAAAGGGATTAATATAATGACTGCCTTCTCAGTATGTTTATGAAAATCTTTTGTATGCACAAAAAAATATTAATCTGTTTAAAAATACAGTGATATCCTTAAGGAAACACGAATTTGTTGTTTCTACTACCAGGCTCAAGAAAATAGGTGGCTCGTTTAGATGCCAATGTATACGTTTTTATAATAAACTTCCTAGCCACATTCAAGAACTAAGCCTTAATAACTTCAAATCTTATAAAAAGAGGAAACAATGCCAGAATGCCTATTATACTGTCAAAGACTATATTGAGGACAAAAAGGCTTGGGATTGAGTTGCCCCATTAAAGCACAGGCAATGTTAATTTATTTTTATTTTATTTTGTTATTTTACTTTTAATCTTAGCTATAAGTATCTATACTTATTTACATATACAATGACATTAATATTTACTGTATAAAGTATTAAATTATTTTTAATTATTGTGAATGTGAGGATTGTGTATGCTTTTGTTCCAGTTTTAATCATGTTCTGGCAGTTGGAGTAGTTTATGCGGCCTACCAAAATGTCCATTCTTTGGTATTGTTCGTCGAATCGTTGAGCTCCTTAAGTTCTGAGTTGAGCTGCACGGTTACTGCTAAATGCGTGCACTGACTGGACAGGTCCACTCAATCTGTGTGGTTCTTTCCTCAAAAGACCATTTCAGACACCGATCTACATAGCCATCACATGATCTGACCAACATTTTGTCTGAAATCAAGCTTTCATAGACTTAGGGATTCACGAAAATTAAATGATAAATGATTTTATTTCTTTAAGTAGGTTTGTACAAACACTTTTACACGTCAATCATATTTTAGAAACTAGATGAGGTCGGCGTTTCCTATCTGACTACTCTGAGAAGAAAGGCCGAAACAAACTCAAGAGGTCACAGTCTCTTTTAAAGTCCAGACATAATCTTGGTCAGATCATGTGAAGACCATGTAGATTGGTGTCTGAAACGGTCTTTTGAGGAAAAAACATACAGATTGAGCGGACCTGTCCAGTCAGTGCACGCATTTGTCAGTAATCTTGCCGCTCAACTCAGAACTTAAGGAGCACAACGATTCGACGAACAATACCAAAGAAAGAACATTTGGGTAGGCCGCATGAACTACTTAAACTGCCAGATCATGATTAAAACTGAAACAATGACCCACATAGTCCTCACATTCACAATAATTAAAATAATAAATTGTACTTCTCAAGGTACGAGGGGGCGTCAGTAAGTTCGCGGAATGGGGGGTAGGGGATAACAATAGGTCATTATCGCTCAAGGCCAACTGCGAGATGCCATACACAAAAAAAAAAAAATTTATCATTAGTCTTTGAACTATCGTCCAGCAAACAACTCAATTGGGAAGAAAGTGTGAATTATGGAAAAAATCGAGTACCGTGCCGTAATAAAGTTCCTTACCAAGCAAGGAAAGTCAGTTCAAAATATAGTGGCAGAGATGGAATCCGTTTACGGGGACTCTTGCCCGGATAAAACCATGGTTTACAAGTGGCACAGTCTCTTTAAACAAGGCAGGACCTCACTTGAAGACGACCCACGGCCCGGACGGTCGATCGAGGTGACTACTCCGGAAATCATTAAAAAAGTCGAAAAAATAATATTGTAAGATGCCAGACTAAAGAAGAAACTGCTTGCAGAAATGGTTGGAGTATCGGATACGACAATTTTCAAAATTCTACACGTAAATCTTGGCATGACAAAGGTCAGTGCATGATGGGTGCCAAGAATGCTCACGCCGCCTCAAAAACAACACCGCGTGGAGTGTTCTCGCACGTTTTTGGACCTCTGTAACGAAGATAAGGATGGACTATTAAGTCGAATTGTTACTGGAGATGAAACTTAGGTTCATCATTATGAACCTGAGTCAAAACAAGACTCTATGCAGTAGCACACCACCACCCAAGAAGTTTAAAGTGTCACAATCGGCTGGAAAAATCATGGCAACAGTGTTTTGGGATTCAGAAGGGATCCTGTTGACCGATTATAAAGATAAAGGCGTTTCTCTAACCGGAGAATACTATACTGAAAGAAAGAAAAAAGAAAGGTTGGTTGAAAGAAAGCATTAAAGAAAAAAGGAGGGGTAAATTGACCAAAGGTGTCCTTCTTCTTCACGACAACGCGCCTGTTCACAAGAGTTGTGATGCGTTGGCTGCCCAGCATAAGGTGGGCTTCGATATTTTAGACCATCCACCCTACAGCCTAGCCCTGGCTCCCAGTGATTATTACCTCTTCCCAAAACTGAAAAAAGAACTTCGTGGGAAGAAATTTTCAACTGATGAAGAAGTGAAGGACGCGGTTTCAGCTTATTTTTCGGACAAAGACAAAGCATTTTTTTTTTATGAAGGTATAAATAAGCTAATTGAAAGATCTGAAAAATGTATAAGGGTAGCAGGTGAATATATTGAAAAAGAAAAATAATTTAGTATTTTTATTTTCACTTCGCACCCTCCATTCCGCGAACTTAAAAACGCCCTCTCGCAAGTATTCAAGTCGTTCTGTTATAATAATTATCAAATAACAGTGTATGTAAACGAAAAAAAAAACAACATTCAGTATGCAGAAAATTGGAGCAACTCAATCCCAAGCCTTTTTGTCCTCAATAAAGAGATAAAGATTCATTTATTTGCAAAAACATGTGTAGATAATATACATGGAATGATGTTTATTATAGGTGTTACAGGATATTCTTTGGCACAACATGTTTGACCATGGCTGGTGTACAAATTAGGTCGGATGACCATAAGATTAAAAAATTAAATAATCCAAAAAAATTAAATAACAATTAACATTAATATTAAATTTAAAAAAATATATATATAAAATACAATTGCTAAATATTCATGCGATTCAAAACAACAAAGATACAATAGATTCAGTCAGTATATCAGTATCAGTATGTCAGTCAGAGCGATTTGTCATTTAAAAATTCATTGACATTATAGTAGGCTTTTCCTGTCAGTATTTTTTTAAATGTTTTCTTAAACTGGTCTGTATTTAGTTTTTTTACACTGATAGGGATATTGTTATAAATTATCGGTGCTCTGCATACCACGCTTTTATACAGTAGTGCTGTCTTAGCTGGCTGAACACGAAGTTTACTATTATCCCGGCGATTTCGTATTACAAGGTCCGATATTCGCGGAAACAAATAGGGGTTATTTTTTACAAATAAGGCGATTTCTAAAATATAAAGTGACGGCAGTGTGAGGATTTGATGCTTTGTAAAAAGTGGCTTACAGCTCTCAGTACTTTGGATACCGAACATAGCACGTATGCATCGCTTTTGCATTTTAAATGCCATATCTTTATTTGATGAGTTGCCCCAGAAGATAATGCCATATCTTAGGACAGATTCAACAAGTCCATAATAAGCTAATAGCAACACATTAGTGTTGATAGTTGGAGCAAGTTGGTACAAAGCATATGCTTGACTACTGATTTTTTTACATAGTGCGTCAATGTGTTCTTTCCAGTTTAGTTTGCTGTCTATAGTTAAGCCGAGAAAACGGACATTAGATACTTCATTTATAGTGTAATTATCATAAATCAAGTTTACATTTAATGGATTATACAATCTTTGTCCAAAGTGCATTATGTTCGTTTTAGATAAATTTATTTTTAAATTATTATTTTCAAGCCAAGTAATAATAGATGTCAGTGAATTATTTATGTCAGATTTATAATTATTAATGTCCTTACATGCAATTGAAACTGTACTGTCATCAGCAAATAATGTCATAGGTTGAGTCGTTGCCTTTGGCAAGTCGTTGATATAGATAATAAACAACGGTGGCCCCAGGACACTGCCTTGAGGAACACCGTGTGTGACACGTTGTGACTTTTTTTGTTTTATGATTCACTTTTGTTACTACTGTTATCTGTTGTCGGTTCGTTAAATAGGATCTAATTAAATCTAAAATATTGCCTCTTATGCCGTATGCTTCAAGTTTACTGATTAGTATATTATGATCTACATAATCAAAAGCCTGTGACATATCGCAATAAATTGCACAAGCTGGAACTGTTTTGTCAACGTGGCCTATAACATTTTGAATGAATTCATAAATAGCCAATATAATCCTTAACGGTATAAAAGCCTTTCTGGCACAACTTACGTTTAATGAATGATTTGAATTTATTAAGGCTTAGATCTTGAACCTGGCTTGGAGGTTTATTATAAAAGCGTATACATTGACATCTGAACTTTTGAAATAAAGTGTTCTGCAGATGGTGCCTACAGAATCCAGAGGATACTATTAAACTATTACTTTATCAAATAAATATTTATTTATAGACACCATATTTTTTACATTGATGACAAGATAACAAAACAGTTCTATATATAAAAAGTACATTAAGGCGGGGTGTTATCTCAATATTCCCAAAAATTGGTTTCTTAGAACGTCGAGTATGACCTAATGTAATAAAAATAAGTAACGCGAAAAATACAGTGAACAGAGAAGGGTATAAAGAAGAATTTAAACCGAATAGAATAATAAATAATAGTTTGATATTCCCAATAAAAAATTGGGAAGTTGTAGCACAAAAATAAACTTTGACGTCGAAGATCTCTGTATTTCCAGCGATAACAACAGTTTTTTTTTTAAGAATTTAGTAGGTTTTCCATTTTTTTAAAACTTTAACCAAACCATTATTTAATTTTATGTCTATATTTTAAATAATCTAAAGAAAAGCAGTAAAATAAATGCCCATTCGCAGCTTACGTCACATTTCAACACAAATATCATTTTCAATTTTCAATCTTATTGACGCTCCATAGTGGTGACAATAGCTTACGCGGTCATACTTTAGTCGTCGGGCAGCGCTCGACTTGGATGGTTGGCACCGGACGCTCTGTGCATAATTCGATTGTAGTTTTCAAGTAATTTATGACTGAAAACAGTGTGTGAATTGAACTAAAGTTCTGTGGCGGACTACTAAGGCTACTCACTGCCTAATATTGAAGTGAAAATTCAGTCTCAGTGGAAATATGGGCAATAAAAATAAAATGTTGCGAAAGAGTTTTACAAAAAAAAGACGAAAAACTCGAAAAAATTATGGAATGTTTGGGTAAGTAGGATGATTACGGTATTGTATCATAATAACATTTGAAATTTGTATTTAGTTTAGTATACTTACGAAACTGTATAAATCTATAGAAACGGTATTGACAATTTCTACAAACATTTTGCTAAATCCAAAAACAAATAGGTGCACTCTATTTTGATGTCTATAGAATGCATATTTGAATGCGCCTAGTGCAAACGTCTCTGGTCGAAGCAACCATCGAGGCGATAGCCATATTGCAATAGTAGGTATAAGTAACAAAAACAAACTTGCAGATAAATCAGAGTGCGTTCGTAATTATTATAATAATATAAATATTGCACTAGTTATATAAAAAGCATTTTGATTCTTTTGTAAGATTATTTTTATAATATTTATTGAGTCATTAGACCAGTGCCGATAATTTTTGAAAACGAAAAAAGTCACAGTAGGCTGAAACCCATTGGAAAAGAAAGAGAATATAACAAAAATGAAAGGAAAAATAATTTACGGGCGATCCGAGGTCGGGAAGTGGGGGTTATCTCGATTTCCGGCAAAACTACAAGTCATATGGAAAAAAGTGTAATAGCAAAGTTGTAGGTAATAAAAAGATCTACAACTTTTGTATTCACACTTTTTTCAAGTAACCTCAAAATTTATGTGAAAAATTCAATTCATGTGAAAAATTCAAATTTGACAACAAACAATTTATGTGAAAAATTCAAATTTGCCGGAAATCGAGATAAACCGCTTTATACCCTTAAACCCCCACTTCCCGACCCCTGATCGCCCGTAAATTATTTTTCCTTTCATTTTTGTTATATTCTCTTTCTTTTCCAATGGGTTTCAGCCTACTGTGACTTTTTTTGTTTTCAAAAATTATCGGCACTGGTCTAATGACTCAATAAATATTATAAAAATAATCTTACAAAAGAATCAAAATGCTTTATATATAACTAGTGTGCAGTATTTATATTATTATAATAATTACGAACGCACTCTGATTTATCTGCAAGTTTGTTTTTGTTACTTATACCTACTATTGCAATATGGCTATCGCCTCGATGGTTGCTTCGACCAGAGACGTTTGCACTAGGCGCATTCAAATATGCATTCTATAGACATCAAAATAGAGTGCACCTATTTGTTTTTGGATTTAGCAAAATGTTTGTAGAAATTGTCAATGCCGTTTCTATAGAGTTATACAGTTTCGTAAGTAAACTAAACTAAATACAAATTTCAAATGTTATGATACAATACCGTAATCATCTTACTTACCCAAACATTCCATCATTTTTTCGAGTTTTTCGTCTTTTTCTTGTAAAACTCTTTCGCAACATTTTATTTTTATTGCCCATATTTCCACTGAGACTGAATTTTCACTTCAATATTAGGCAGTGAGTAGCCTTAGTAGTCCGCCACAGAACTTTAGTTCAATTCACGCACTGTTTTACCAATTTTAGCAAATACCAACTAATATTCAGCCAGCAGCAGCTTCCATTCCCGTGGATGATCCCTCTATCGTCTAAATTTTTCAGAATTCTAGCTTCCGTCCCGGCTCCGCATTTTATTAGAAACATTATGGCATTTGTCACTTTGGAGCTGTGATATTATTGCATTTATTTAGAGTTTATGTGATTTTTAAGTGGTCCGAGGGCCTTTATGTTGGTTTTGTTTTCTATTTTTTTACCGCACCCACTAAGTACCTATCTAAAACACAAACATTAGTTTGAAATGGCATAACTACCCATTTAATTAACCCTTCCATCCCTGATACTGACTTACACCCGAAAAGCATAATTCCCCTTCTAGAGCAGTCGGGTAAAATTCGGAATGTTTATATTTGACCTGTTTATCATGTACTGTAATAAAAATAAACAGTAGTGATGTTTTTTTTTAAATTGTTATGTGTAATTATTTATTGTATCATATTATGAACCGACACTGTAATTACATCGAATTTTAGAACGCACGTCATAAGTAAGTATATTCAACAGAAAACATCTGATTTCCTTACGTATACTATGCAACTTTCCTTGAGCACACAAACGCCCGTGTTAGCGTTTGCGAGTGTGTGCATAATTACCGTAAAACGCGCAGATGCGGTTGTGTGAGTGCGGTAATAGCGATTAAAATCGTAGTCGGTCCGCGTCTTAAGAGAAAATAATAAATGTCATATAAAAAACAACCAGCATGGACTGTTCAGATTAGAAAAGAGTCCAAACAACATCCTCTCCTTAATCTGTAGTCCATGTATAAACACATACATGACATAGAACTATAATAAATAACAATGCACAACATAAACATAACTCAAACAAAAACATAAACGACAAATCCTTAAAGTACCTAACAGAAGCATAACAGCATAATTTTAGATAACGTAGGCACAACGACAGCTAAAGTTATGTCAAGTATGATAGCATATGCATATCAATAAACAAAACGCGAAGTGCACTTTATATGTTTTGCTTTTGGAAAACCTTTCGTCATAACGTCAGCAATCATTTCACTCGAAGGCTTATATTCTAATTTAACTTTACCATTATCAACTAATTCCCGAATAAAATGATATCTGACGTCGATATGTTTAGTTCGACTATGATGAACAGGATTTTGAGCTAGTTTCTGAGCACTCTGGTTATCGTTGTAGAGCAGCACTGGTTCATATTTACCTGTTAAATCCTGCAACAACCGTTGAAGCGATACAGCTTCCTTAGAGGCAGAGGACAAAGCTATGTATTCCGCCTCTGTAGAGGACAGTGCAACTGTTTGCTGCTTTTTGCATTCCCAGATTCACGATCGTTAGCCCAATCGGCATCAACGTAACCTGACAGACGCTTAGCCGATTTCTTGAAAGTTAATCCATAATCTAATGTTCCTTTAAAGTAGGCTAAAACACGCTTAGCAGCAACCCAGTGTACATGCGTAGGTTTCTTATTAAAACGGCTAAGATAGCTTACGGCGTACGAAATATCTAGCCTAGTACTCACAGCCAAATACAAAGGCTACCTATTAAACTTTGATATGGAGCATCTAAGACCTCATGGTCTTTATTGCTAGACCACAAATCGATACCAGGCTCGATAGAACTGTTTTCCTGGGAATAACGCTAGACTCAAGGCTGCAATGGGGTCCTCATTTAACAACTCTTGCAGGACGGCTAAGTTCAGCAGCATATGCTGTAAGAAAAATCCGTCAATTTACTAATGTAGATACCGCGAGGCTAGTCTATTTCAGCTATTTTCATAGTATCATGTCTTACGGTATTTTATTATGGGGACGGGCTGCCGATATTGAGTCTATTTTTATTCTGCAGAAAAGAGCTATCAGAGCAATATACAGGCTCCGCAGGCGCGATTCTGTTGTAAAACCTACTTGTTATGATATTTTTTGATAGGTTTTAAATGTCTTTTCTAATGTCAAATAAAAAGGATATGTGTTCTAAGTTTGAATAGCAACCATCGTACGTTTTACAAGTTTTTCATTTCGCTATTTCCACTAATTTCATAATTTATTTAGAAACGTGATTCTGCAGACCACAATAATTACAACACGTTATCAGCACGAAGTGTGCTCTTTATTTTATCTACGATCGATTTTAAAAGGAGATTTGTGGTGAAATTCTACAAACATGTCGTCTGCAGTTTCTGGTATGTCACTAAATGGTATTCTGATACTTTGTAATAGAGAAGGATACACTGTGTGGACATTTAAAATGCGTATGTTGTTAATCCATGAAGGATTGTGGGAAACCGTAAGCGGAGTAGTTGTCGAAGGGAATAAGACGCCCGACGATGTACGGAAGGATGAAAAGGCTCTTTCTAAAATATGCCTTACTGTGGATGGCGCTGCTATTTCGATCGTTCGACCAGCTAAGACCGCAAAAGAAGCGTGGGATGCTCTTACGAAATCCTACGAGGATCGAAGTTTGGGTCGTAAACTGACGTTGGAACGTAAGTTGTACAGGTACTCCTTATCTGACTTTTCTGATTTAGAAGCTTACTTAACGGCAATAACTACAACAGCACTAGACCTGGCCGATATTGGCAAAACCATAGAAGATAGTTCTTTAGCAGCTATCATATTGGGAGGTCTAACATCTCGCTACGAGCCCATGATAATGGCGCTTGAGAATGGGAGCGTTGAAGTCACAACAGATTTGGTGAGGACTAAGTTGTTGAGCGAAATGACGAAGGAGACTAAACATGATGTGGCTGCGTTGCATACTAACAAGAAGGTTATTTGCTTTCGATGTAAGAAGCCAGGGCACAAAAGTCCTAATTGTCCTCTCAAAAGGAAGGAGAAAAAGGCAAAGGCGAGTTGCTCTACACAAAGTTGTTCTGAAGATAAGGGACTGACTGCTTCTAGTTCAGGGATTATGGATGCATGTGTCACAGAAGTGGTTTTGGATGATGTCAAGGAACTTGCTTTGTCTGCACCAAGTGTTCAGATGTCTGAGAAGTGGATTATCGACTCTGGTGCGTCTACACACATGACTCCACATGCTGAATGGTTTAATAGGTACCGACCCTGTGATGGGAAGATAACTATAGCTAATGGTAAAAGTTTGCCGGCTGTGGGTTTAGGAGATGTTGCAATTGACACAAAAAACTATTTCAAGAAGATTTCTAATGTTATACATGTTCCTGGCTTAGATTGTAATTTACTATCAGTCAAAAAGGCAGTAGAGAAAGGATTATCTATTGTTTTTGATAAAAAAGGCTGTAATTTTTATAATTCTAATGATGTTTCTTTTAAAAACGATCCTGTTTTACATGGTTCTATTTGTGGTGGATTGTACACTTTAAATTGTACAGTTAAACCGCAAGGTGTTTCAGCTTATAATGTTCACACTAATTTGTCCCAGTTTCAGCTTTGGCATAAGCGTCTAGGACATCTCTGTCGTATTGGTATGGATCTACTCAAAAAAGGTCTAGCTGTTGGTGTGGAGTATACTGAGGTTGACAAAGAACCATGTGTACCTTGTGTAGAGGGTAAGCAGGCCCGGAAGCCTTTCAAAGGGATAAAGTATAAGAAGGCTTCGTCACCATTAGAATTGGTCCATACGGACGTTTGTGGTCCCCTGACCACTGAATCTTTTAAAGGTAATAAATATTTTATTATTTTTGTAGATGATTATACACGTTTTATATCCCTTTATTGTATGTCATCTAAGACAGAAGTTCAGAAGTATTTTTGTGCTCTCCAAGCACTTGTTGAGAGACAGACTGGCACTAAGATTCGAACCCTTCGGTCAGACAATGGTACTGAGTATGTCAACAAGGAGCTGACAGACTATTTGCGGGCTCAAGGGATTCGACATGAAACGTCTGTACCATACAGCCCTCAACAAAATGGGGTAAGTGAACGTTGCAATCGTAGTATTGTGGAGAAGGCCCGTTCCTTGCTGGCACAGAGCTCTTTGTCGAAAGTTTTTTGGCAAGACGCTGTTGAGACTAGTGTTTATCTAAAGAATAGGTCACCTCATCGTGCACTTGATGGTAAGACGCCATATGAAATGTGGTGTGGTAGTAAACCCGACCTGTCTCATCTAAGGGTGTTTGGTTGCCGAGCTTTAGTTCACGTGCCTTCATGCCAGAGAACTAAGCTTAACTTCTGAACATATCTTCGTTGGATATTCAGATCATCGAAGCAATTATTATTTCCGTAGCGCGGAAAACCCTCGGAGGTTGATTAAGTCACGGGATATTACGTTTTTTGAAAATATTTTTTCAGGATTGAAGGATAAGTCTGTTCAGCCTGAAATTGTTGTGAGCCCTAATGTCATTAATCTTTTTTCACAAACTTCGTCAGATACCACATCTCCACAAGAGATTTCTATCTCATCTGCTTCTACTTCTTCACCTACTTCAGAAGGTGTGGACATGGAGGTAGAACAAGTTGACGTTTTTGTGGACGCGACTGATGAAGCTGGTGGGGTTGGCGACACGGAGTCTCTACATTCGGATGAACAACGTGATCTGTCCCTAGTTCCTTCAGATGAACTTAACGATGTATGTCCTGAGAGAAGGTATCCTGAAAGAGTACGTAAACCTCCAGATTATTATTCGTACGGCACTCACGGTGTTGATTGGTTGTATGATGATCCGAAAAGTTATCGTGAAGCTATTAATAGCGATGATAAAGATAACTGGATCTCAGCAATGAAGGATGAGTACAATGCCTTATTGAATAAACAGACTTGGACATTAGTGGATAAACCAAATAAAAAGGTTATTCCATGTAAATGGGTGTTCAAGATAAAGAGGGACGCGAACGGTTCAATAGTCAAGTATAAGGCGCGACTAGTTGCGAAAGGTTTTAGTCAAGTTTGGGGGACTGACTATAACGAGACTTTTGCTCCAGTGGTTCGAAATTCGTGCCCTTATAGCGTTGGCGGCAGAAATGGATTTAAAGATCCAACACATGGATGTTGATACCGCATTCCTCAATGGAGACTTAGAGGAGCAGGTGTACATGCAACAGCCTGAGGGATATGCTGAGCGCGGGGCAGAAGGTAAAGTCTGTTTGCTCAGAAAATCCATTTATGGTTTGAAGCAGGCAGCTCGAGCCTGGAATATCAAATTGCATCAAATTCTATCAAAAATTGGCTTTGCACGAACATGCGCGGAATCATGTGTTTACTTGAAAAAGTTTGGTAATGAAACCTTAATACTTGCAGTCTATGTTGACGATCTAATTGTCTTTTACAAAGAAAAAAGTTCTTTTGACGCTGTCAAAAACGACTTGAAAAATTATTTCTCGCTAAAAGATTTGGGTGAATTGTTGTATTGTTTAGGCTTAAATATTAACCGTGTTGATGATAAAATCATGGTCAGTCAGAAGACCTATATCCAGGCAGTGTTGGAGCGGTTTAATATGCGAAATTGCAAGGAGATGTCTACACCTTTGGAGAATAACAAGTTGGAGAAAGGTAATCCAACATCTCTTGGTGAATATCCTTACCAAAACTTGATAGGATGTCTCATGTACCTAGCTGTGAATACGAGACCCGATATAGCTTATGCCACGAGTTATTTAAGTCCGTTTAATAACTGTTATGATAAGAGGCATTGGTTGGCTGGTAAAAGAGTGTTACAGTATTTGAAAGGTACTATGAATTACTGTATTACTTACAGGAAAGTCGGTAGACGTTTGTGTGGATACACGGATGCTGACTGGGCGAATTGTGTACATGACCGTCGTCGGTCGTACACTGGTTTCTACTTCACGCTAGCAGGTGGACCTATTAGCTGGGAGTGTAAGAAGCAGCCGACGGTAGCCTTATCGTCTACAGAAGCTGAGTATATGTCCTTGACCAGTGCTGCAAAGGAGGCTATTTTCCTCAGACGGTTAGTGTGTGACATTACTGGTTTTGCTGATAGGGTGTTGCTATACAATGTAATGTTTGTATTTTTTACTTACGTTTTGGCTATTAGATCTTATATTATACGTTCTCTCCAATTATCTGCATGGCCATTGACTGTAGTTTAACCATTCCTAGGCCTCTATATTTTAAGTTATTTAGATTTTCTCATGCTCTCCCAATGTTTATTTACCTTTTGTAATGTCAGATAATGACAAGCCTAGGTTTTATTTTTAATGTATTGCTAGAGCTGCCAGTAGGTAAGGTTGTATAGGTATTAGACCTTATTATAACTATTATTCTTCTTTTATGTTCTAGAATCATTGTTAAAAATGTTATATGTCAACCGATCCGAAAAGGAAGGGAGCCGGGACCGTCAGACCAGATTACTCTTGGTGCTCGCCTTAGTAGGAGGTCCTGAAGTTATATAGCGCTCGGTGGGAGGGCTGTGCCCTCTGATAGTGTGAACTGTGCTTGAACAAATAAATCTACGCGTCCTTCTACACCAGACTATGTTGGAAAGTCGCTAGACCGGGGATGGCTACCCTTGGCGTCAGTTCTGGATACTGACGCAAGAAGATTACGTCGTGGTCTACAATATACTAGTGACGCCGACGGCTGGTAGATCTCAGCCCTCTGCCTGCCTCCTCTACCACGGCCTGCCCCTCCGAGGTCGGTGACGTGGTCTGACTCAAGGACCCCTCTTTTTTACAACCTGCGAGCCTCTCTAGAAGAAACGCTTGGACCTCAACTTATACCCGGTTTCCCTGACCTTATATTCTACATAAATTATATCATTTTACAGTTTCTTCTTTTACTTTTACTTTTTCTTTTAAGCCGGGACTCCTCCAGTTCTGGTGATAGTTCCCTCCTTGACCTTACATTTTCCCCCTCCCGGGAAAATATAACGTTACAATCTGGCGCCCAATTTTTACTAACCCCTCCCTCTTTAAACTTTTTCAGCCCTCTCAAAATTCTAAAACAACTTGCTCAAGTGATTTTTATTTGGTAAGCTTTTATTCTCATCACCTCATCCACCTCAACCTTTACCAACACTTCTTTATACTGAAACATATATATACACACACACATACACACGAACTTTTACCCACTGGTAATTGTCATCCATTCTTCGCTTGCAAGTGTTCTTAAAACCATTCGTGGTCACTTACAAGTTGGGGTTTGGCTTACTCTACGACGTACTACAGGAGAATATCCTATAGTCGTTACCACCTAGGTACATTATAACTCTCTACTAATACCTCACTATACTGCATCCCACACACTTGCACACCACTGCGGTTACCCACTGGTAATCGTAACCAGTCTTCGCTAGTGAGTGTTCTTATAACCATTCGTGGTCACTTACTAGTTGGGGGCTGGTACACTTCACGACGGCTGCAGGACAATATCCTGTGGTTGTTTATACAAAACTTAACGTACATCAACACTTTAAACATTACTTCATTTAGTTTGTTTTGTTACCACGGCTAGTGCAACCTGTATGAAAATTACTTGAAAATTTACATACCTAGACTAAAATAATATTTTTTTTTTAATCTGAAACATGAAGAAACTGTCACCACTTGTTATTATTTTAGAGGATCAGAACGGCTTAAGAGGAAAATGGTACGTTAAAGATTTTATAGTGTAGTTTTCTATCTGCTGTGTTTTTGTATAAAATAGTTTTTTTTTCTTAATGTCTTGTAGGTAATATTTTATGTCTAAAAGTTTTTTAATCTTTACGTCTCAACAATTTTTTATTGATTTATAGTGCTTATTTTAATTTTTAAACTTGAATGACTTAAACGGTCGTTTTTTCCTTGATGTCTCTAGAAATAATTTTTACTTATTTTTTTTTAACATTTAACATTAAGTTCATTGTAAATACTTCACAAGTTTTACTTACTACAAAAACCTTTGGCATATTTTTCTCCACCTTTTTTTTTGTAGAGCGGTACACAACTCTTTAAATAAGCCATTGTGTCGAGCGGTCGCATAACTCGTAAAATAAAGCCATAGTGTCGAGCGGTACTTAACTCGTTAAATAAGCCTTCGTGTGTAGATACCTTTCTTTTTTAATACTTGAACTTAGCTACTTGAAAAGGCAATTATGCTTTGAACCTTGACTGCTTTTCTTAAGCTGGAAAGTTTCATTTTTAATACTTGAACTACTTGAAACTTGAAGGTTTTTCTTAAGCAATTATGCTTTCAAACCTTGACTGCTTTTCTTAAGCTGGAAAGCTTTGTAAATATTTCTTTTAGTTTTAACGGGTTTTTTAAAAGGTGCGGATTACGACACCTAATTAAAATAAATAAGCCTTCGTAACTCTAAAAAAAATATTTTTTCCTTGTGGAGTATGAGTCATAGAATGTGAACCATATCCCCTAAGTATGTTGGTGATGTATGATTGAGGGAGTATGAAATGTGGGTTGATGTAAGGTGTATGAAAGGGCAAGGTTTTTTTTTGCAACATCGAAATTTTCTCAGTTGTTAATTTTCTGGGGTTATCGGGTAATGTAATATTATCTTTTGTAAAACTTTCTGTATCACTATAAATAGTCATATAGGTTAATTTTAGCTGGTAAATGCCTTATTTTTCTTAACAACAAAATTTTTTCATTGTAATCAAAAATTTTCCGGGGTTGTCGGGGAAATGTAATGTTTGTATTTTTTACTTACGTTTTGGCTATTAGATCTTATATTATACGTTCTCTCCAATTATCTGCATGGCCATTGACTGTAGTTTAACCATTCCTAGGCCTCTATATTTTAAGTTATTTAGATTTTCTCATGCTCTCCCAATGTTTATTTACCTTTTGTAATGTCAGATAATGACAAGCCTAGGTTTTATTTTTAATGTATTGCTAGAGCTGCCAGTAGGTAAGGTTGTATAGGTATTAGACCTTATTATAACTATTATTCTTCTTTTATGTTCTAGAATCATTGTTAAAAATTTTATATGTCAACCGATCCGAAAAGGAAGGGAGCCGGGACCGTCAGACCAGATTACTCTTGGTGCTCGCCTTAGTAGGAGGTCCTGAAGTTATATAGCGCTCGGTGGGAGGGCTGTGCCCTCTGATAGTGTGAACTGTGCTTGAACAAATAAATCTACGCGTCCTTCTACACCAGACTATGTTGGAAAGTCGCTAGACCGGGGATGGCTACCCTTGGCGTCAGTTCTGGATACTGACGCAAGAAGATTACGTCGTGGTCTACAATATACTAGTGACGCCGACGGCTGGTAGATCTCAGCCCTCTGCCTGCCTCCTCTACCACGGCCTGCCCCTCCGAGGTCGGTGACGTGGTCTGACTCAAGGACCCCTCTTTTTTACAACCTGCGAGCCTCTCTAGAAGAAACGCTTGGACCTCAACTTATACCCGGTTTCCCTGACCTTATATTCTACATAAATTATATCATTTTACAGTTTCTTCTTTTACTTTTACTTTTTCTTTTAAGCCGGGACTCCTCCAGTTCTGGTGATAGTTCCCTCCTTGACCTTACATTTTCCCCCTCCCGGGAAAATGTAACGTTACAACAACGATAGCCAAAGTGCACAGAAACTTGTGCTAAATCCAATCCACCACAATAGAACCAAACACATTGATACGAGATATCATTTTATTCGTGAAAAGGTTACTGAGGGTCTTATAGATATAAAGTTTATACCTACGGTTAAAATGACAGCCGATGTTTTAACCCAGCCCTTAAGGCGCATAGCTCATCTTAGGTGCGTTGTTAATATGGGTTTAGTAATAAATAGGTAGAATGATTTTCTATTTGTTTATTTTTCGTCGATTTATGTTTGGTATTTCTGTTTAGTCTGGTAGTAATGTTTTATTATTTTCTATTGTGTTTAGCATTACTACTTTATCTTTTTATTTCCATTAAGGGCGGATGTTGTAAAACCTACTTGTTATGGGATTTTTTTGATAGGTTTTAAATGTCTTTTCTAATGTCAAATAAAAAGGATATGTGTTGTAAGTTTGAATAGCAACCATCGTACGTTTTACAAGTTTTTCATTTCGCTATTTCCACTAATTTCATAATTTATTTAGAAACGTGATTCTGCAGACCACAATAATTACAACAGATTATCTAAAGGAACTGTTTAAAGACATTAACATCATGACGGTACCTTGTCAATATATTTATGAAAACATCATGTACGTAAGGAAAAATTTAAATCTTTTCAGTAAAAGAGGTGAAAGACACAATTATAGGACTAGAAATAGGGACCAATTAGTTCAACCAGGTTTCAGACTGGCTAAAGTAGACTCATCCTTCATGGGGTACTGTTTAAAATGTTACAATAAAATACCTCCCCACATACTCCAACTGAATGAAACGAAATTTAAATCTTTTATAAAACGCACACTATACAGCCAAGCATATTATAAGTTGGGGGATTATATCGCTGACAAAAATGCTTGGCTCAGGGCTGGTCCTGCTACACAAGGGCGCGTACACTAATTAATTAGCATTCGAAAATAGTGTTGGACCTGGATGAAGATTGTACAACCTATCTTTGCATTGTATAAATTCAATATCTTAGTATTGCATAATTGCATAGCACACGCGTGAGCACTATGTACCCACTATAAGGCTTACTGGGTTCGTCTTTCATTGACTTGAATGTGCCCTGGCGGCTGAGAGTATGTCATGCTCACTCAAATGTGTCGCTGGTGGTGGCGTGTGTATTGGATCATTGAGTTCCCTTCAAAATGGTTGAGCTGAATGGTGCTGATCCATACGTCATGTTCGTGAACGGGCGCCGTCAGGCACTGGTCATTTCTTAGCTGCCACGGCTTATTTTAATTCCATAATTGTTTTTATCTTTTTATTACGGACGCTTTTAACGTGCACGTCTTTCTACATCGTTCTCACATGTATAATTACAACATGAATGATGTAACCACTCTATTGTAACAATATTTTGCTATAAAAGAGTGTCCATGGAGTTTCTTGCCCGTTCTTCTCCATAGGTACCTACTACGCTTTGGAATGGGCAACTAGCTTCATCTTTCTGACTGACCGACCCCTTGACAATTCAAAAGTGCCTGTAATTGGTTTATTTGAAATAAATGCTTTGAGTTTGAGTTTCAGTTTGAGGAGTTCCAACGCTTTTACAGTTTTCCATATTAAATCGCTTAAGAATATCTAGTATGTAACGTCTTTGATTGACTTTAATCTCATCATTAGAAGGCCTATCAATATGTAGACCTAAGCAAAATTTGAGGCTACCTAAGTCTTTCATACCAAAATGTTCCGCAAGACCATCCTTTAAGTAACCTAACTCACAATCTTGGCTATAGAAAAATACAAGATCGTCAACATAAATTGCTAGAATACAAAAAACGTTATTAGCTTGTCTAGTATAAACGCAAGGTTCAGACGTTAAATTTTCATAGCCCAAGGCTATTAGAACTTGGTGTAATCTTTTGTTCCAAGCCCTAGCAGCCTGCTTTAAGCCGTATAGTGACTTTCTCAACCAACATACCTCAGACTCTCTACCTTTAAGAAGAAAGCCTTCTGGTTGAGTCATATAAACCTCCTCCTCCAAATCTCCATGAAGAAAAGCACTATCTATATCTAAGTGGTGCATCTTAAGATTATATTCAGCAGCCAAAGCGATAAGAATTCTAAGAGAATAATACCGAACAACTGGACAAAAAGTCTCTTCATAGTCAACACCATAACTTTGGCGAAATATCGACCAAACGTGCTTTATATTTACAAATGTTGCCGTCAGAATCACGTTTAAGTTTAAATACCCATTTACATGGTATAACTTTCTGGCCAACATTTTTTACGAGTGTCCAGCGGGCCAATTCCCGTAATTAAAAACGTTCAAATTCAAGTCGCAATCTCATCTCAGCGACAGTCCTAATGTCAAAAATGTAGGTAAACGCTATACAATTTTTGACAGATTGACACTGAGATTAGAATGCGAACGTTCTTAAAAATACGGGAATTGCCCCTCAGGTATTGTTTTATAATAATGACTGATACTCCTGTTTCATTGCATCAATCCACTTCACTTTATCCGGCCTACTTAGCACATCAGCATAGGAAGAAGGTTCTTCACTCAATTGGTCACCAACAAAAGCATTAAAAAGATAATTTACCTGCTTACGTTCCCTCAAATTGTACCTCGCTTCGGGCTCCTCAATCATCATGTGAACTCGACTGTTCCGGTTCTACAGTACCAGCAATATCAGTCACTGTTGTTTGACGATCAGCTGACAGTGGGGATCGAGGTGGTACAGGAACAGGAATACAAGATCGACACACAGGAACGGGATCGGAAGACGCATCACAAAAGTCCACCTCCTCCTCCGTAAATGGATCTGGGGCCGTACTATGACGTGTTAATTCCATCATTGTTCCAGCGTGGAAGAGAAGAGACGGAGCTGTTCATGACCGATAGCACTATCTCTTTTACCCAACGGAATCATATTGTGATAATTCAACGCTTCCGAGATATCAGTATTTGAAAAACAGTTTTCTAAAAATACAACATCTCTACCCTTAACTACTTTTCTAATGCAAGCAGGATCCCTAAATCTATAAGATTTATTATCCATACAATAACCAGTAAAAATATACTGCTTAGCTTTAGCATCCAATTTTTTACGCTCGCAATCAGGAACATGAACGTAAGCGCGACAGCCAAAAACTCGCAAATGCGAAAGATCAGGTTTAAACTTAAACCACTGCTCATAAGGTGTAGAATTCTTCAAAGCTCTATGAGGACACCTATTTTTAATGTACGCAGCAGTACGAACTGCTTCCTCCCAAAAAATTTCGGTAGATTAGATTGCTGAATCATACACCGAGTCTTTTCAACAAGAGACCGTATCGTTCTCTCAGCGATACCGTTGGAAGAGGGGCAATAAGGTACAGTAGTCTGATGCTGTATACCCTATGAGGAGAGATAATTAGAGAATTCATGATTTGCATACTCAGTTCCATTATCACTCCTAACAAATTTAATTTTACTACCCGACTCCCTTTCTACTTGAGCTTGAAATTCCTTAAACTTATTTCTGACTTCTGTTTTTGAAGTAATAAAATACACAAAAACCATTCTAGTAAAGTCATCAATAAAAACGAGCAAGTATCTATTGCCTTCAAGAGAAGTAACCTCAAACGGACCACAAAGGTCGGTATGAATAAGCTCCAGAATACTAGTACCTCTATCATACTTAATGGGCTTAAAAGGTTTTCTATTTTGTTT
Organism: Brachylomia viminalis; assembly: GCA_937001585.2. Classification (NCBI taxonomy): domain Eukaryota; kingdom Metazoa; phylum Arthropoda; class Insecta; order Lepidoptera; family Noctuidae; genus Brachylomia; species Brachylomia viminalis. Next base: position 38,090 of record OW443315.2, on the reverse strand, counting down.
ACCTTCTATACAAGCAATACAGGGAGACGTGTCTAATTTAGAGTAGTTAATACCAGTGGCCTTACCTTTGCGAAGATCTCCAAGGCGATCCGACACAAATGCCCAAGTCGGCAATGCCACAGGTCAGAAGTAGGCATGTTCTCAACAATCAGGGCCCGCTCAGGTACAGGACCCTTATCGAACCTGTATAAGCTACCGGTAAAAGTTGCATGACGAAGTTGCAGAGTTATTGTTTTGCCCATAACTTTAACTGTGTTGTGCTTATAAAATGAACAGCCACTTTTATCAAAAACTATTGTTATTCCCTTCTCAACAGCCCTTCTAACAGATATTAAATTCGTACTTAGATCTGGTACATATAAAACATTTTTTATGCTATTTATCTTAGAATTATCGTTAGTGTCCTTCGGTAAAATCACATCCCCAATACCAGCGGATGAAAGTCGTTTGTTGTCTGCTAGTGTGATTGTCTCTCCGGTCAATTGACGAAAATTAGTGAGCCAGTCCTTATTGCCGGTCATGTGTGTTGAAGCACCTCAGTCGATATACCAATCATCAGGATTGAACGAGGATCCTACACCCAAGGCAGACAAGAGAGTCGTATCTGTTCCTGTCTCTTTCTCCTTCTTGGCCTTTCCTCTCAGCGGATAATCTGGACGTTTATGTCCCGGCTCCCTACAGTGATAACAAACGATCCTCCGTGCTCTCTCTTCTCTACTATTCTCGCATATTGTAGATTTTGTCACGAGTGCAGATTCTTTAGAAGCACGTTTCTCACTCTCATTAAGTAACTTTGACTTCACAAGCTCCGACGAACAGCAACATTAGATATTTCGAGCGCCATAACGAGTGAATCAAACTCCGGTGATAGCCCACCAAGCAATATTGCACCAATCGACAGGTCATCAATCTGTCTACCTATTTCTGCAAGGTCTTGGGCGGTATTTAAAACTGCATTAATGTAAGCTTCAATCGTAGAGAAATCGACTAACTGATAGCGATATAATTTTCTGTCTAAAGATAACCTACGGCCCATGCCAGCATCTTCATAAGATTTTGCTAGTGCATCCCAAGCCTGTTTCGATGTGTCACAACTACGAACATGAGTAATAGCTCAGCCTTCTAAAGTAAGACAAATCTTAGTCAAAGCTTTCAGGTCTTTGACCTTCTTAACCGCTTCCGGATATGCGTCACCTTCTGGATATCCAATTATGGAATACCATAGGTCCTCATGTAGGAGGTACATACGCATCTTGAATTTCCATTGCGAATAGCCCTCTTTGCATGTTAAAGCTCTGATACTGGTCAATGAAACGCCTTGCGCGGACGTGGTACTATTATCTCCATAACTCATTATAATATATTCAGTACTCACGAATAAAGTCTCTGGTGCCTCACTAGGTAATACGGGCTGGTGTCCGCAACTCCACGTCAATGCGCGTATTTTGCGTACGGTGTATATTTATTTTTATTATTACGTGCCTCACTAATAAAGGCTCTATCTTCAAATTCTGTGAGTATCTTCTGGGCCCATAACCTGTTGAAATAAAGTGTTCTGCAGGTGGTGCCTACAGAATCCAGAGGATACTATTAAACTGTGCCTACAGAATCCAGAGGATACTATTAAACTATTACTTTATCAAATAAATATTTATTTAGAGACACCATATTTTTTTACATTGATGACAAGATTCAAATTCAAATTCAAATTTATTTATTTGTACACATTGGTATAATGTAGTGGTACACGATGTTATAAAAATAGAAAAATATTGAGTGACTATCTGCTGCCTTGCAAGGCGTACAAATATTACTACACAGTTGGTAATAGGTATACAGGTAATAATAGCCTATATAATTTTATATAATGCTAAGTAACCGTCTTAAATCTTTAGTAATAAAATAAACATAAACAAAATAGTAACAAACAAATTAAGGTAACAAAAATTATTAATTAAACTTAATAACTAAAGTAAGTAGGTAATCAATAAATCTGAGACACTTATTACGGATTTTATTTTTCATCTAAATATTCATTAATAGTGTAATATGCTTTCTGTATCAGAAACCTATGGAGTAAATTTTTGAAAGTATTTAAATCTTTTGAAGCTGTTATCGATTTGGGTAGTTTGTTAAATATTTTTGGAGCCATTCCTAGGAAACTTTTTGAGAATAGGGCGGTTTGATGGATTTTTGACTTAAGCGCACCTGGATGGCGTTTAGTGGATAGGGTTTCAAATTGGTAATGGTTACTTTTGATAAACGTGGCAATTTCATAAATATATAGGGACGGAAGTGTTAATAATTTTAAATGAATAAAAAAAGGTTTGCAACTGTCAGTGTTTTGGATCATGCATACTGTACGAAGACACTTTTTTTGGGCTTTAAATGCCAATTCCCTATCCGTAGAATTACCCCAGAATATTACACCGTACCGTAGTGTAGTGGAGACGTATGCGTGGTATGCGGTAAGAACGGTGCTGCGATTGGCGACCTTGCTTAAATTGTGTAAAACATAGCAATATTGATTTAATTTTTTTTATTAATATGATCAAAGTGTGTTTTCCATGTCAACCTAACCAAAGCCCTAGAAATTTTGTGTTGTCTATTTTAGCAATCTTATTATCTTCATACTTAATATTTGTAATAATAGAGTTTGTTCGTTGGTTAAAATTCATGATGTGGGTTTTTCCAAAATTAATTTTTAGGTTGTTATCGGTTAGCCATTGAATAATTAGGCTTAAACTATTATTTATTTCATTTTCATAACTTTCTAAGTTTTTTCCTATAAATATTGTAGTACAATCATCGGCAAATAGAGTCATGGGGTGTTCTATGGTTTTGGTAATATCGTTTATATAACATAGGAATAACAAAGGACCAAGTACACTCCCCTGTGGTACGCCGTAATTTATTAATCTTTGTTTCGATAAGTAGGTTTGTTCTATTTTAGTTCTGTGACATATTTTCGCTATTTTAGTTATTTGTTTTCTGCTGACTAGGTACGACTCAATTAATTCTAAGACATTGCCCCTAATTCCGAGTTTACTTAATTTTATAAGAAGGGTTTTGTGATCCACTAAATCGAACGCCTTCGTCATGTCCATGAATAACGCTGTAACTGGGACTTTTTTGTCCATATTTGAAATAATTTCATTTATTAATTCATAGATAGCCATATTCATATTTTTATGCTTTCTAAAACCGTACTGTTCCTTAGTTAGGATATTGTTTTTTCTAAGAATGAATAAATAACTTTTCGATGATTTTGGAAAATACTGGGACGAGTGCAATAGGTCTATAATTTTTCATATTTATCGGATCACCCTTTTTATGAAGAGGTTTGATGATAGATAGTTTTAAGTCTTCAGGGAATTTACCGTTATCTATACAAAGGTTTACTATATAACTAAAAACTGGTGATATTTCGGTAACCACGTTTTTTATTGCATGTGTAACAATATCATCATAGCCGGAACTATTTGTATTTTTTAGAGCAATAATAATTTTATGTATGTCATGTGGAATAGTGGGTGCTAAGAACACGGAGTTAGGGTTTGAATCGATTAATGTCTATTTATAATCGGTGTTGTGATTATGATTCTTTAAAGGTTGAACTTGATCAATGAAATAGTTATTAAATAATTCGGCAATCTCATCTGGTTCTGTAGTTGATTTATTATTATTTGTAAGTATTTTAGAAGGGTTGTCTTTTGGGTAATTAGATTTCGTAGAGTTTATGACTCTCCAAGTTGCTTTAACCTTGTTGTCAGCATTATTAATATAGTAGCTGTTTTGCGTTTTTTGAGTCAATTTAATAATTAGTTTTAGCCGTTTAGTGTAAGTTTTATATATATTTTTTATTGGTTTTATTTGGTTGGCGTCTTAATTGCCATAGCATTTCACGCTTACGCTTACAACATAGTTTTAGACCTTTAGTTATCCATTTCGGAGTTTTGGAGCATAGGTTTTTAATTCTTACAATGGGGAAGCAAAGATCGTAGAATAACTTAAACAAGCTGTTAAATTCACGGAATGCATTATCCGGGTCTGCACAGTTGTAAACATTACTGAAACTAAGGCTTTGAAGAGCACATTTTCTTGACAAAAATCTCGACTGAAAGTATACCAATGTGTAATGGTACAAGTTTTTTTAACAGGACATCTTATGGTTTGAGCTGTATGGTCAGATATCGCAAGTTCCATCACCTCGCTAGTGCTGCCTCTAATATTGTGTATTATATTGTCGATACAGGTACCACTATCTAATCGGGTTGGTTGACGAATACTCAGTTTCATACGGTAGTTAAATAAATAAATAAATATCGTCTGACATTGCACACAGCACCATCTAGTTCCAAGTTAAGCACTATACTACTACTAGTAGTTATAAAGAAGATTTTCAAGTTGTTTAGAAAATGTCGTAGTTTTTAAAATATCGATATTAAAGTCTCCACAGATCAAGATTTTCTTTTTGTTATTATAACATATCTTCTTAAGTATACCATCAAATTGGTAGAAAAAGAAGTTTAAGCTATCAATTTTAAATTTGGGCGATCTATAAATACATACAACAGTTAATGTGATGATCAATTAATTCGATAGCACAACATTCTAAAACGTTAGGATAACAGTATTCTTTTAAATTGAGTATTTTATACTTGTGTTTATTGTTTACCAGATTACATGAACCCCCTCTTCGATTACTTCTAGCGCAATGGGTTGCAAGTGTGTAATTTTGAATATGTAAATGTATGTCATCGCCGTCTTTCATATTGTGTTCTGTTACATCGCCGTCTTTCATATTGTGTTCTGTTACACAAAGCACATCTACTAATTTATTATTCCGAGCAAGTTCGTGTAGGTGCAAGCTCAATCGATCTGATTTACTTATTAAGCCATTAGTGTTTTGATGTATTACATTTATGTGTTTATACAAGAAAAAAAATACTATTATTTACAATATTAGGAGTAACAATGTTATCAACATTTGGAGACATATTATTGATAACTGACAAATTTCTGATATCGGGGCTTAAAACAATGTCAGCATATAAAGAAATATCAAGAGAATTTGTATGAACAATATATTGAAGGTTTCTAAACATATTTTTAATACCATTGTTACTTATCTTACCAGTATGCTTTGAAAACATGGTATCGTCGTATTGCAGATCAAAATTGGAGTCAAATAATAATGCATAGTTGTGAGTTTCTATGTCAAGGTACAGTAAATTATTTAACATTTCTATTCTTCCATTGTACATGAGACTAGAACGATAACTGAATTTAAAAGTAGGTAAACAAAGTATTATATTAGTGTTATGCAGAGGCATTAGTGTCTCGTGTATATTAATAATCAAATCGAAATAATTATCGGTTCTACGAAAGTCTTCCTCACCTATGAGAATTATACAGTAATCATTCATCGTGAAGTCAGTAAGTTTTAGGTTGATGTTACTAATGAGTTCATTTACTCCGCCATATGGTGTGAGGTAGTGACACAATTGATAGCTCGGGAAAATTACTTCAGCTACAGACAATATTTTATTTACCTTATCGCTGCTTAAAATGCATATTTTCTTTCTTTGTGCTCGGGGTACCTTGCTTATATTATTTTCGGTAGTCTGTGAAGAGATGTAATTTGGTGCTATTTGGGTGGATGTATTCGTCATTGTTTTATTTGCAGTGTTAGCTAAATTCTGTTTCTTCATGGATGAATGCGATTTTCTGTTAGGTGTAGACTGCTTGCGTATTTCCCTTTCCGTGTTCAACTGGCGACACCGGTCTCGCGAAATCCACACGCTTTAGTTTTACTACGGAAACCTACGATCCCGTGTTCAATTCGCGTCAACTGAGCACGCCTTTGTGATCAAGTGGCGCTTGGTAATGTTTAACAAAATCGTGTGCAGTTGAACTGAACACTTTTTTGAATATTGAATTCCTTCGGGCTTTGGCCTCTAATTTAAAACTGAAATAAGATATTTATGTTATGATTAAATAAATATTGTATAATTTTTTTTTTCTTCACTTTATACCCTATACAGCTGCCACCCTCAACTATTGTTACCAGGAGAAACTGGATGCAATCTGGACTTTAGGGCACCCCGACTCGGATAGGTTAGGTTAGAAGGGTAACTTCACAACACACAACAACACTTGTAATTTGTTAAAAAGTTCTGTTTTTTTGTTACTATTTGAGAATTGAGATGAACACAGAATTAACACTCGCTAGCACTTCTTTAGGAACACCTTGATAATAATGCAGTGTAATTGTTTGCTGGTTTAATTTTAGAGTATTTCACTTTATTATGTAAGTACACGGTTTTGGCACAGTTTGAGATTAGAATTTTTAAAACCCTACAACTTTGTTAAATGCGAAAATTACGTTTTGATAACACTTCCACTTAATCTTTACATCTTACTGTTTATTATAATAAAGAAATATAATAGTTTTTTATAGACTGACTTTTTTATTTTTATTACAAATAAATACGGAACTCAATGTTTACGTGACGGCAGCGCAATATTTTCCTATTATAAAAAAACAGTTCTATATATAAAAAATACATTAAGAGAAAATAATAAATGTCATATAAAAAACAACCAGCATGGACTGTTCAGATTAGAAAAGAGTCCAAACAACATGAACGAGCCACCTATTTTCTTGAGCCTTGTTGTAGGCATACAACGAAGTTGTGTTTGTTCCTAGTATTTATATTATGGATATCACTGTATTTTTTAAACAAGTTTATATTTATAAGGGCATATAAAAGATTTTCAAAAATATACTGTGAAGGCACAGTCATTACATTAATCTCCTTAAATTTCTCTCTGAGAGTGTGTCTCGGGCTTAATTTATAAATTGATCGAACAGCTCATTTCTGCAAAACAAAGATAGTCTGAATGTCGGCGGCATTTCCCCACAACAGAATACCATACGACATTACACTATGAAAATAGCTAAAGTACACTAAACGGGCTGTCTCTATGTCAGTTAAACTACGAATTTTTCTAACAGCGTATGCTGCGGAGCTAAGCTTTTTTGATAATTTATCTGTGTGGGCCCCACTGAAGTTTAGCATCCAAAGTTAAGCCCAAGAATACTGTGCTATCTTCAGGATTCAATTCTCTGCCCTTTATCAATACATTAGTTAACACCTGTCTAACGTGAGGTAGCGTAAACTTAATGCATTTGGTTTTATTTTCATTAAGTAGTAAATTATTAACATTGAACCAGTGAACTACTTTTGAGATCGCGCTATTTACATCGTCAGTAATCAGCTGCTGACGTTTAAGTTTAAACAAAAGTGAAGTATCGTCCGCAAACAACACTATATCATGATTATCCTTTATGAGGTAAGGCACGTCATTAATATAAATAAGAAACTAAAAAGGACCAAGAATTGAGCCCTGTGGGACTCCCATTGTTACTATAGATCCGGGAGATCTTTTACCATTAACGTCAACGCTCTGAACCCTATTATTCAAGTATGAAGTAAGAAGATCCAGAGTGGTGTTCCGGATCCCGTAGTGGCGGAGTTTCCTGATTAGCGTTTCATGAAGAACGCAATCGAACGCCTTGGACAAATCACAAAAAATGCCCGAGGCATCGCATTTATCTTCCCATGCATTATACTGAACAGACAGCAGTGCTGCTGGGGAGTTTGTTCCGCTTCCCAGCTAAAGCACTAGGAAGTGGTGAAGGGTGGGCGTTTTGGGGGGACTGTCTTATGTGATTTTGACGTCCAAAAAGTGCTGATTTCCAGTGCTCAGCCTAATTTGAATAAATGACTTTTGTTTTTTTTTTTTTATATAGATATGTCCTAAAAGTTCAACACCGGCAGTATCAGTAGTTGAACGACCCCTTGTAAAACCGAACTATCGAGAAATTGATGAGCAATTTTTAAAAAAATAATAACGGCTTTGCGATCTACCACTAAATACAAGACATTTTTCTTCTGCGATTTTTCTTCTTTTTCTAATATTTTTCTTTTATTTGTTTGACTTGTATTTTTTTTTTTATAGGTGAACACACTGGACAAGCTCTCTTTACAATCTTGTCATAAAATTTAATCCATTTGTCACGAATCACACATTATAATTATATTACAACTTGATCCAACTGATAACCACTTGGCTTAGGCCCGTGCTAGCAGCTATTTCCGGCTAGCCGAGAATATAAAATACATATATATCCAAATAATAATAATAATGCATTTATTTATTCAGATAACTTTGATGATTTAACATTTTTATGCCTGCAGGCTTTTTTATGTATTAAGTTCTGTTTACGTTTTTTATTATTTATTTCTGCTTAAGTTTAGTTTTCAATGTTTTTGTTGGTAATAATAATTTAATTTAACCGGATACAGCTGAATACCAGTATTTTACATGGAGCGACTGCCTATCTGACCACCAGAACCCAGTTACTGGGTAATACGATACCCCTTGGCTTACAAGGGATATCGTAGTCTGACAACCAGTCTTAACTGGTTGACAGACTTTAGGGCTTCTGACGACCCGTAACAACTGTCAAAGATCCACGAATGACAGCCGGGACCAACGGCTTAACATGCTTTCCGAGGCATGGCACACCCATCCACGGACCAACTGCGGCAAGCGTAGCTTCACCAGATCGATCGACCCGTGCGGCAGTTATTACTTAGCCACAAGCCCCTCTTCTGCCCCATGGGTAACTAGCGTTATAAAAAATTACTGGTCCATTTGAATATTTCAATAGTAGTTATCACACTGCCATCTCACATTGGGCATATTTCAAACTGCCTGGGCATTTTTTATAATGTCCTAATAATCACTTGATCCAAACATAATATACAATGTGTACATAATTAACGCAAGACCAATTAGAGTATTGAGTTAAAAGCATTATACAATGACCAGATTTTTTTTAAAGCTACTTATTTATTATTATTAAGAAAATCGTGTTGACCCTAGCATTGCTTTATGCACTAAAAATTGAGTCTTATTACCTTGCAATACAATAAAATTTTCTTTGGCTCAATTGGCGGTCAGTATTGCAAAATGGTTTTTTTTTTTTTTAATACCATAAATCTCAAATTATTTATTGCAATCCATAATGTACAAACAACTACAAGAAGAATAATAGAAACAATTATGGACCCTGTCAGGCACAGCAAATTTTTAAATAAGTAGAGAGAGGAAGAGCGCTTTATTAAATTTATTTAGTTACAATTATTTTATATCCTATATTACCTATGTATTTATATTTCCATTAATTCACTTATTCTATTAATATTTTATATGCAGGTATATGTATTCATTTATCATTTATTTAATTTTATTTATTATTGCTTATTTCTTTACTCACTTTTTTTTTTATTTTATTCAAACTCAAGCTCAACTCAAACTCAAACTCAAAGCATTTATTTCAAATAAACCAATTACAGGCTCTTTTGAATTGTCAAGGGGTCGGTCAGTCAGAAAGATGAAGCTAGTTGCCCATTCCAAAGCGTAGTAGGTACCTATGGAGAAGAACGGGCAAGAAACTCCATGGACACTCTTTTAAAGCAAAATATTGTTACAATAGAGTGGTTATATCATTCATGTTGTAATTATACATGTGAGAACAATGTAGAAAGACGTGCATGTTAAAAGTGTCCGTAATAAAAAGATAAAAACAATTATGGAATTAAAATAAGCCGTGGCAGCTAAGAAATGACCAGTGCCTACTGATGGCGCCCGTTCACGAACATGACGTATGGATCAGCACCATTCAGCTCAACCATTTTGAAGGGAACTCAATGATCCAATACACACACCACCACCAGCGACACATTTGAGTGAGCATGACATACTCTCAGCCACCAGGGCACATTCAAGTCAATTAAAGGAGGACCCAGTAAGCTTTATAGTGGGTACATAGTGCTCACACATGTGCTATGCAATAATTATACAATACTAAGAGATTGAATTTATACAATGCAAAGATAGGTTGTACAATCTTCATCTTATTATTATTAATGTAGTATATTTATTAGGTATTGTTTTATATTTATTTTGTTATTTTACTTATTAAAATATATCTATTATTCATAGTTATGTATTATTAATATTGAATTTATCCCATATTAAGTAATAATTACTGTAATGGATTCAGTAGTCAATTACGAGCAAAGTACTTTCAGGACTTACGTTTATTCTGTTATGCCTTGTACCTACCTACACATACAAATAATTGAGATTGTCATGTCTGTTTGTAATGTCAAAATAATAGCTTTCTACTCAATGCATACAAAAGTTTATACAGTAGGTATTTATAACAAAATATAAATTTTTATCATTTTTGTCTGTCTGTTTGTTCTGGCTAATCTATGAAACGGCTGGAAATTATTTTAATGGGACTTTCACAGTCTGATGTTATTGTGGAGTAACGTAGGCTACTTTTTGTTCTGGTAGCATGTTCCTGTGGGATAATTTCCAAAACCCACGCAGGTGAAGCCATGTGCAGTAGTTAGTACCTAATCAATCTAGTCTCCTTGTCCTTGAGTGTCGCTGCCTCACACAAGCTACTGAGTAGCGATGCGCGATGGCGAGAGGTTTTATTCGATTGTTTGGATTGTTCGAACATCTCGATGGTTCTCGATTGTTTCGACTTGGACTCGAGTCCGACTCGGTCTGCTATTGCGACTGGTGCATGGCACGTTCATTCGCCAGTTGATCCTCGATAGTTTAGAGTTTCACGAGTTCTTAACTTGCGTTGTGATTGCGAAAAACTCCCACACTATTGATCTTTTTAGAATTCGGGGCATTTTGACGAATTTAAAAAAAGGTAAACTTTCACAAAGGTTCGCTCGACTCGAGTCTGGCACGCTCTCGCCTCTAACTAACTAACATAACATGCACCTCGGCTTGATGCATGCAATCGACTGACCGCGGTGACGTGCGAGCGAGACTCGGTGAGTGAGAGTGACTGATTCGAACAATTGAAAACTAGCGGTCGATTCCGTTGACTCGAAACAATCGAAAAATATCTCGATTGTTTTGTAGAACGGCGAGTCGATGGTTGACTCGATGGTTTATTTTAACGACTCCGATTCTTTCGATTGTTAAAACATCTCGGAATCGCCCATCGCTACTACTGAGTGCTTACTGTACCTTCAGTCACATAAGTCCAGCAAGAAGTCAAAGTCAATACTGTGGTGTACGTGTAACACACTCACTGATGATGGGTAGCTAACAAAATAAATAACACTTCTTGCTGTTGCCATTCTGTATCATCAATAAACATGTAATATTGATTGTCAGTGTGAACTGACAATCAATATTACATGTTTATTGATGATACAGAATGGCAACAGCAAGAAGTGTTATTTATTTATTTACATTTCATACTTTAGCGTACTGCAGAAAAATACACGAAAATTAAATTATACACTACAAAGCTGATACACTGGGTGGCCTTATCGCTGTTAATCTTATTGTTCGTAATCTTTTCTCTATTTTAATGAAATATACTATGGATTCAACCGGCAGGTTTATAAGAAACGGAGGAGTGATCTATCACGTGTAATGCAAGTTGAAAGAACAAATGTTGCCAAAGTGAGTAGATAGTACTTACAGATTGGAATGTGTTCGTTGACCTGCGTGATGACGGTGCACGCTATCACTGCCGGCAGTCTAGTGGCTGCTTGCTATCTAGGCTCGCGTTCGCGACTGGCTTGGTGTAGTGGTGTCATCAGTCGCCCCCTCCGGGCCACTACCGCCGCGCCGCGTCTCCTTATCTCACCAGTTATACTGCGTCGCTTTGTGTGTGTTTATCAAATCAGCCGACCAGCCGCGCATATACTGTATTAAATTGGAATGATAAAGCAAAACAATAACAATTGCCGTGTCGGGGGCTACTAAACTTTACATATGTGGCACCAGATCAATTAACCGAGGAAATAAATCTACGATCTACACATGGTGTTTAGAAAAAGGAAGATAAATAAAATACTATAAATTCACATTATTTTTCGTGAACCAAGACGGACCAAGACCGGAGAGAAAACTAACTAGATTACAAGAAACAAAGAGTATAATAATAACTAAAGAAATATAACCCTGCATTCCGAATTAGACCATGATCGCCACAGATTGCAGATTCCTATCTAAAAAAAGTACTCTGTGTAAAAAAAGTACTCTGTGGCCACAGAACATAATAGCCATGGGCAAAAAATATCAAAATACTCAGAACAATAGCTAAAGCATAGAAGGAAGCTAAATTTAACTAATATAGTCGTCTCTGTTTTCTTACACACCTCAGAACAATAACTAAAGATTGTTCTGAGTTACACACTCATAACAGCATTAGAAAGAGACAGATGTAGGTTGCTCAAAATGCAAATCGTCACAAAGCAAACGTCAATATTTGGCTACTATGATACTAAGTTTAAAAGCTACCTAACGTCTCAGGTTTTTGTCTATGACTTTGTTCATCGCATTTTTTCGTATAATGCTTATGATGGGCGCATGGGAGTTGAAGTACTTCGTTGATTTTACGTGTTTTTGTAAAAATAGTACAAAATGAATAGTGATTTAGTGTAAATCGCAAAGCTTAAAGATTAAATAATGTCCTGCATTATAGTGGGATGTAAATCACATTCATCCCGCAAAGAAAATGATGCGGAAGTCATAAGCTTCCATCGGTAAGTAATCAAATATGGTCATTTTATCGGTTTTGTATTCTCACTGTAGGTGCTTTTGGCATTTTTCAAATTATTTGAGCTTAGTGTACACGGTAGTGTTTTGAAATCAATATTTTATGCAATTAAATAATTCGATGCTAGGGAAAATATAAATTTTAAATCGGCATATAAATATTTTGCAATAGTGCTTGCAAAAATAAACTATCGATAGAACTAGCGTCATCTAAATTATTACATTATTTTCTTTACACGTAGTTTTGGGAAGGATTAAATATTTAAGAGTGAAATAAATAACTAAAAACCTACGGTCTTGCCAGCAAATCGTACGTACGACTAATGAAATGACAGTGGTCAAAAATCCGTGTGGCTCATGGTATAATAATTTAAACTCACGTGTGGCTATGATTTTTTTTGTCATTTTCAGATTTCCCTCCGATATTGATATGAGGCAAAAATGGATCAACGCTATTGCATGTAACTACTGGGAATGGTAAAAACAACATCATATTTGTTCCAAACACTTCAGCGATGACTGCTTTATTAAAATATATTGCTACCAACGTCAATTTTTGATGATTTACTCGAACATTCATTCGATAATGATGTATTGGATGATCATAGTTTGTTGATTAAATTGATAAGCAAAGAATATTTAACAATAAGAATTCATTATATCGCAAAATAATTATCTTCTGTAGAAAAAGTAAGGACATTTATAACAAGCTATAATTTTTAAAAGACAGTGATTTAAATTTTTTGTTACTTGTTCCGTGGCCAATCGCTCTTTAAAAATTATTTAAGCGTTTTCTTGGTAATTTCAATTTGTTAATAATTTATCCTGTGTTTATAAATAAATAAGTTGATCAGCCAGAAGTGAGTTCTTTATTTCACCTTAGCATATTTTAGATTTAAGAGCGTTTATACCTTATGAGTGGCAACGTCGCAATTTAGTGTCATATTTCGTGGTTTTCAATTTTTATCATTTAATCGGAGCTATATTTTAATAATCTGTTTAATTAACTTTTTAGAATTATGTGAAAACTGTGTAAAAGGTAAGAAATCGTTGCGTTTACAGTTCTATTTATATGCAAATAATACATTGGAAACTTACAGGGCGTTATTTTCATTGTAAAATAACTGTAAGCATTACGATTACTTACTTTTTAAACACTTTCACGTAATTCTAAAAAGTTAATTAAACAGATTTTTTAAATATAGCTCCGATTAAATGATAAAAATGAAAACCACGAAGTATGACACTAAATTGCGACGTTGCCACTCTTAAGGTATAAACGCTCTTAAAAAACAAAATCAGGTCAAGCCAAGGGGCGATACCATAAACTAAGAAGTCGATATCGGTATTTATTTTATGCATAGTCACATCACTAGCTAATACTCTTTTGTCTATGACAGCGTACACTTCAAATGTACTAAAGCGCCTTCTATGCTTTAGCATTGACTTATTGCTTTAGTTATTGTTCTGAGTCAAAATATCGATCACAGACTATATCTATGAAATCGATGACTTACCAATATTAGTTTTCTTTTTTAATAGTTCCTGACGGAACAGGCTAAGATCTAAGACCATGCTGCCTAGTCATCAGTTAGCATTTTTCTTGAGTATCAATATTCGATATTTATTTTAGAGTAGTTACGTATCAATTTCGATATATTTTTTAACGCAACTAAGGTTTCATGTTTCATGTTACCAGATACTCCTTGAATGCTCTTCGCGCATCGTTAACTTAAAAAATCCCGCCACAATCTTAATGAAATGCAATATAACAGTAAGACTATTGGCTGCGTGCACGAAAATGCACAACCTCCTTCATCTTTTACACCTTGCTTTGTTTTTAAAATTGCACATACCATTTTTGTTTATAAATGTTTCTTTGTTCTGTTTGTAGTAAAATCTGTGAAAATCTGCGCTCGCATGCAGCATTCGATACTGATAGAGGTACATCACAGAGATTTACTGAAACAAGATATATTCTTGTATTTTAAGTAGGTACCTATTTATTTCCCGGTTGATACATTTTTCAAAAAGTCACCACTGAACAATGAGGTTATACAGGGTGTTCAGCAGAACTCAGAACAATAACTCATGTTCTGAGCAGCAGAACGTTGAACATACGAAAATGGCAGATAGGTGGGGTCGTCTTTTAACTACCCAGCTCAAATGATTTGACCTAGGCCCCATAGATTTTTTTATTTTGTTTTTTTTTTAATAACCGAGTTTCATGAGTTTGAAAACTGTGTCATTGTCACTAATACTCCTACACTTTTTTCACTACACTAACTCAAAAGGTTTTGTTCGTTTTAGTCTTCGCACTATATTTGTCTAATATAACAGCTGAATTGCCTCGATGTTCACATGTCGGTGGAGTCGGTGTTCATAGGCCTCAGCAAATTTTTGGATTATGTTGGTGATGGGTTCCATTTTTAGGTCACGATGGAGGTCATCATTTCTTATATACCAGGGAGCAATTAACAATTAAAAACAGTGTGTTTGGTGAGCAGTGGATAGGTCGTGGTGGCCTGTGGCTTGGCCCGCAAGGAGCCCTGACTTAACACCACTGGATTTTTATTTGTGGTTCAAGATAAAAAGACTAGTTTCTTCCGATTATCGTACAACTCGAGATGACTTAAGAAGTGCGACAGTAGACGCTTTTAAAATTGGGAAAAGTGAAGTGAATAAAAGAGTACCTACAAGTAAGTAAGTACTTACCTACTTAGATACGTAACATGTACTTACTTATTACTGACGCGACGGTCCTAAGCCCGTAGAAATTATGAAGGAAAAATTTACAGTTATTTAACTGATATGTAGATAAACGCAATTTAAATCAAACAATGTGTATGAATGCGGAATCAAACGATTTATTATTGTCGCGGGTACTTAGGTATCTACAGCAACAAAGTGCAAGTAGGTACTGATGACCGTGACTGGTGACTGAACACCACAGTGAAAGGTGGACTTCTTGTTCATTGTGTACCTACCTACATCAAAACAATCTTTTTTGACCGTGGGAGGACAAGGAGGTTCCTCAATAATATCCTTGCTAGCAAATTTCTAGTATTAATGTACCTACTGAAAAAAAAAACTTTATAGTATGTACATTAAAATTCCTGCTTGCCATTTAGACGTACCGCCACTATTTAAGCGGATTTAAACTTATTTATACTCTAAACATATGGCCGTAGTACTATGTCTATTTTATCTATGCGTACCGTCAAATGGGGTTACTTTGATACTACGGGGTTACTTTGATAACAACTTTAGGCTTATGAAAAACTTAATTTTATAATAACTACAACGCTATAATACAAAGAAACTATCAGTAGTGCCAAGTACTGATAGTTTATTTTTTAACTGGTGTTGTAGATATTATAAAATTAAGTTTTTCATAAGCCTAAAGTTGTTATCAAAGTAACCCCGTAGTATCAAAGTAACCCCATTTGACCGTAGGTACCTAGTTCACAGAGGTCGCCGATCGCCGTACCTTTGCCTACGCGCCGACTTCTTTCATCATCATCATCATTTCAGCCGAAATACGTCCACTGCTGGACATAGGCCTCCCCCAAGCACCTCCACTTCGACCGCTTTTGTGCTTCCCGCATCCAACGGGTTCCTGCGGCCTTGACAAGATCGTCTGTCCACCTTGTGGGAGGCCTTCCAACGCTACGTCTTCCGGTACGCGGTCGCCACTCTAGAACTTTCCGGCCCCATCGGCCATCTGTTCTGCGAGCAATGCGACTTCTTTAAACATAAATAAAAAACATACGCAATTTTATTTATTGCTGTTTATTTTAATGTAATTTGTTTTTATTTGATTGAATTTTTTATATAATCTATGGACATGTCTGAAATAATAATAATAGATAAATAGGTACACAAATAAAAATACGAAAAGCGAATTCAGACTTTATTTCTTAACCGTAAACGGTAACAAATAGAAATTTCACCAAACCAAAAAAGGTAGGAAGGTAACGTAGGTACGCAGTTTACTAAAAATATTCTGAGAAGCCACAGAATTGATACACAACCGAATTCAGCGGATTTCTGTTTGAATTGCCTGCCTTTGCACAGCTATTGCATAGCTGCCTGCGTCTCTATAATAAATTACCAAAAATGTTTAAAACATTAAATTGTAAATTATTTAAAATCCAATTATATAAAATGGCTCAATAATAATAATTTCTATAGCATTAATGATTTTTTAATATGAATTCAATGTAAAAAATATATTTCAATGTCATAATGTATCTTTAGTAATTGTAAGTAAGTAATGCTTTAGTATTAAACAAAACATGTCCGATCTAATGTTTTTTTTTATCACCTTGTATACCATGTTTTATGCAAATAAAAATATCTTATCTTATCTTATCTTGTAGAAGCCGCCGCGCCGCACCGCGGCCGCAAGCAAACATTGTAAAAATTGGTTTAGGCAGTATTATTTTTATTCATCATAATTATGGTAGGTAGCTGTATGCTTATTAAGTACCTATTAGCTCGATTGGTCGACACTCGATTCAAGGCCTTAAATACAACTCACAAGCGTACTCGTCATGTCTAGTTGAGGTAATAGACCATACGATTACTAGTGATTTCGAGATGCGAGAGTAGTGAATGAAATTTCAATTAATTTCTCTCGTTTACGAGGAGATGTGATAGTGGTAAACACCTTGCCGTGCTTTCAATTAAGTTCCAATACAAACGAGATATAACGGAGGTAATTGAACTTACACCAACCTAAATCGTACCTACCTGAAATAAAATACCTACTTGCAGGTACATACTTGCAGCAGGTTATTCGTCCGTTGACCCACCACGAGCGCGCTATCGCACAGCTGTTCCGCGCTACGTCATCACCGAGTGGATCACGTACGATCTTGCGTTTATGAATGAAATAGTGGAAGGGCTACTAAGATTTAACTCGAATGACAGAATAAAAGTGATAAATTTCTAACTTCTATATTCGATGTCTTAAAAAAATTATAACAATGCCAATAGTAACTATTAATCGTCTGGAGTTACTGTGTTTCGGCTCCAGAACGATGTAAAATTATTCGTGTATAATAAGATTTTGTTATGTATCGATAGGCAGGAATCCCGTCCAATCAACCAATACATGTTTTTTAAACGCATGTCTAGTCCCTGTCTTTTCTTTTTGATGTGCGCTTTTTAGCGCAGTTTCGCGTCAAGCGCTATGCCAAGGTATTTGATACATCAATGGATAAAATGGATATATACACCATACCACCTTAAGTACAGAAACCCAGTAAATTTATTTTGTATACGCTCCAATAGGAGACTGTATTTAGCTTCATGCGGAAACCATTTTTAGTTTTGCGTTACTATCGAGCTGACTTCTTACCAATGCATTGTACAAACAAGTTAGAGCAGCGATGCTTGTAAAACCCTCGGCTCTTTTTAGGACGAAACCTAGGCTCCTATAGGCTTTTTTTACAAACATTTACGATGTGATTACGAAATGAAATGCTAGGCCCGAGTCAAGGCGTACTCCTAAATCACGCACAGTTTCCGTTCTTTTCAATAATGTGTTGTCCACAAAATAGTCATATTTCTTGAGCATTTTCATCCTACTAAAAGTTATTACCGAACACTTTGACGTATTAAACACCAACTTATTCTTCTTTCCCCATTCAACAACCCTGTCTATATATTCCTGTAAGTGCTCAAAGTCCTTTTGATCTTTCAAAGCTAGTAGTAATTTTAGATCGTCAGCAAACAACAGGCACTTGGCTTTCCTGACGACCTCGGGCAAGTCATTTATCATTATTATGAATTGAAGTGGTCCTAAATTACTGCCCTGACTTACGCCTGACCTCGTAAAATAGGGCTCAGATCTGTACCCAGCATATTCTACATACTGCTTTCTGTTACTCATATGATCAGCAAAGAATTTCAGTAATTTAGGAGTGCATCCGACTGCCGCAAGCTTTGTCAATAAAATGTCACTATCGACCAAATCAAAAGCTTTTTAAAAATCAAAGTATGAAGAATCAACACTCCCAAATCAACGCTAGGAACCACGTAAGCCATAAAATTCAGCAGGTTTGTAGTCGTGCTACGAGCCGGCCCGAACCCATGTTGTGAGTCGGACAACGTGACTGAAACCTGGTTTAAGACCCAATTATGGAATATCGACTCAAATACCTTTGCTGGTACCGACAGTATCGCCACTGGCATATACTAACTTAATTTCGGTACTTACTCGTGTAGTTTTCCAGCGTTCCGGAAAGTATGACCGTTCAAAACATACATTATATACGTATAATAGGGGTTGTGTTAAATAATCCTTGCAGTCTCTAATAATAAATGGTGGGATGCCATCTAGTCCCGCCGAACGCTTAGGTTTAAGTTAAGGTTAAGTTAGCGTAAGGGTAAGTTAGTTAGGGTTAAGTTAGCGCCTCCCTTACCTGGCTCCTATCCATACTCCCTATAAGTACTCGAGAACTACTTGCGTTACTCTCGGCCACGGCGGCGGCTTGCACGTCTAGTTTTGCTTTCAGGGGACTGTATACGGACTTGAAAAAATTAGCAGACTCGTGAACACATTCGGTGTCCGATAACATTTGACCATTTTTTGTGTTTTTTTTACGGTTCACGATACCCTTTTTGCTTCTTACATAATCCCAGAAAGACTTAGGATCCTTTGTGAGATTGTATTGCACATTATCAAGGTGTTTGTCGTGTGCCAATTCTATCATTATTTTAACCCTAGCTCTACACTGAGAAAACATTTCGTAATCACTCGTTAGCCCACTAA
This sequence comes from Brachylomia viminalis, assembly GCA_937001585.2. NCBI lineage: Eukaryota > Metazoa > Arthropoda > Insecta > Lepidoptera > Noctuidae > Brachylomia > Brachylomia viminalis. Next base: position 18,625 of record OW443315.2, on the reverse strand, counting down.
TTTTGTACTTCTTATGAAGCTGTGCTTTTAATTTTATGTCGCGAATAATATCTGCCGTGTACCACAAAGGGTAATGTTACCTAGAATTTACACGGCTGCGTCGCATTTTCCTGATAACATAATCATCATTATACCATTCATTATATCATAAAAATAAGTCATGAGTCATGATACATTATCATATGGGTGAATTGCCCAAGCAAAAAAAAATACACGGCAAACCTGAGATCGGTAGTGCAATGTGCTGATTTTTAATTTTATATATTTTTTCTCAACAACGTAAATACCTACTTCTCTACCTTGACAAAAAATCATTGGTTTCTACCCATTAATATACATACTAACCAAAAAAGAAATACAAAGTGTTATTTTATCATCACGGTGGCCTGTCCCAATACCTTCCCCTGCAAATACATTCGTAATATGGATTTAAATCGATTTTGTTATCATTAAATTATAATATATTCGATCAATTAAAACTATGTTTGTTGGTTTATCTTCTTTCTCATGGATTTGACAGGCAGTCAACTTTTGTCTGAAAAAAAGTTATCATTTCAGGAGACAGTAAGTTTTAGTAGAATAGCCATGTCAACATTGCGTTGTTACGCCCCTCTCACCTTTCCTCACTTCGGATCAGTCCGGCTCAAGCTCTAAAAAAAGTACTCTGTGAAGCTCTCGGCTCGAACGCACCGGTCCCAACGTCTTGCGGTTTCCCGCCAAAAAAGTAAGTTTATCATTTCAGTAATATGGGGACAAAAATTGTTTCATTTCGGTGGCTGTTATAACTCGTGCTAGATTCGTTTAATTTGTTTCAAAATTGTGTATTAAATTCGCCGTAAGTACTGTTTTGTTTGAGTAGTGTTCATATTTTTTTAATAATTTTATTTCGGAGTTAAATGTAGAACTGACCTCTATTTTATCATCTCAGTGTTATCATTTTAGTGGATTCGGTGGACTGTTATACCAATTACAGTCCACCGGAATGAAATGTATCTTCGAAATGATAAAACCATACAGTTTTAGAGATCCTTGTGTCAAATACAAAGTCATAGTTTTGTAATGTACTTTTACCTAGAGTGTAGATTAGATTATTCAGGTGTATTTGTTGTGTAATATTAGTGTATAAGATATATAATATATACATAATATCTATGTAGTTAGTACATGTATATACTCTAGATACACATTTGTTCGGCTCAACGATAATGTGATGAGTGTGTGAGTCACCACAGTGTAGATTATTATACCTACTAATGGTCGATTATTTTTATATAATTTATTATGAGTATATAATATTTGATATAATTACAAGATTTCTAAATTTTACAAGATCTAACAAATACATCTATAATTTTATTTGATTGATCAGTTAATAGTTAATATAATAAATAGTTGATATAATTTTATATTAACTAATTTTTAAGCAAAACATCAAATCAAATCATTTTATTTGTAGATCATAGGTGAAAAAATGCCGGCAGCGGCGTACAAATATTCTAATTTAATTCTAAAGTATTAATATTACTAATTGTATTATTATGTCAATTTATAAATATATATTAATATGTCAATTTCCAATTATATTATTACGTCAATTTCAATTAATTACCTATAATATAATAAAAATAAAGTCAAAAAAATTAAAATATATCTTATAAGTACTCATTGACTGTACCTATAATATATTTTTGCGACTAATTACTAACTTCATAAACTTACAAACTCTATTACATCCACTGACCTCTATTAGAATACGCAACCCAGAACCCAGCACATAAACCAAAGTGATGGCGTCGTGGTCTATAATAATCGATCAAGTGTCATAATAATATGTAAGCGAGCGAAGTGAACATGAAGTGAACGCACCCTATCAATAATGTCAATTTGACATTTAGAATATTTAGATTTGTTTGTCAATAACATCTGTCAAGTCAGTTCATGCTCTGTGATCAAAGAGTATAATAACTATCTGTGATTATGTAGTGATTACAAACAATGACATAGACTTGATTTTCCTAGCTCAATGGTTTAAATACGGCATTGCAGATCTCTGCGCGTATTTCAAAACCAAATACATTTTTTAAATGAAGTGCTTATTGAACGTTCTGGGGTCATTCTTCTTGTGAAACTTATTCTACCTAATATACCTACTTTCCCCGCACATCACCTACTTAATGTGAAATGAGCTAGAAGTAATAATGAAGATTGTAAAGGCGCCAGTGGCGTGGGGCTGGAGCCGAGCGACGGGAGCGCGCGCGTGGCAGGGGGCTCGCCGGCGCTGGCTGGTGGGCGGCGTGCTGGCGGTGGTGGTGGCGGCCGTGCTGGCGCCGCGGCTGGGCGCGTCCGGAGGCAACTACCGCATGCTCAGAGCTCACTAGCTAGACATACACCGCATTGCACCTCATGTAATTACATACATTTTATTATTTATTTAGGATTGTCTGTGATATGCTGTCTGCTTGTATTACTACATTATATTCTCACAGCAGGTTTACTTGAAACGCAATGTTTTGTGACGTAATGTTGATCCCGCATTCGTGAACTCTGGCAGGCAGGCAGCAGTTACCTTGCACCTCTACGCGTTGTGTGGGCAGCGTGAGGCATCTAATGAGATTGTATTAGTGTACACACATTACACACATAATGTAGGTCTGAAGAAGTGCAAGCACATTACAGAACACCTGCTGTGTGGCTCTTACTGAAGAAGTGCAAGCACATGATAGAACACCTGCTGTGTGGCTCTTACTGAAGAAGTGCAAGCACATGATAGAACACCTGCTGTGTGGCTCTTACTGAAGAAGTGCAAGCACATGATAGAACACCTGCTGTGTGGCTCTTACTGAAGAAGTGCAAGCACATGATAGAACACCTGCTGTGTGGCTCTTACTGAAGAAGTGCAAGCACATGATAGAACACCTGCTGTGTGGCTCTTACTTCTGGAAGCTGCCATCTGCAGAGTGGTGGATTATTGTTTATAATAAGTACACCAATTCCTATTTGAGATTTGTAGGTTTTTATTTCCAAACTTTGGGTACTCACATCATTTGTCAGCAGAAAGTATTTGGGCCACAAGCAAATCATAATAGGTCCCGCAGCTCGTGTGCCTCTTGGCATAAGCAAATCATAATATGTCCCGCAGCTCGTGTGCCTCTTGGTATAAGCAATTTTCTAGTCCTGACTTTTGGGTACCACTGGTTTGCTTTGCATCGAAGCATGTGTCCTGTCCAGCCCCATTTTAATATACAAATAGCTACATACAAATATTACATTTAGTTTTGACATGTTAGTATACAGTATCAGTAATAATATTCTGTAGGCTGCACAAATATAGAGTTAGTTCTTATCCCTGAGCAAAGCATGTAACTCTAACTCTTTGCCATATCTGAAATATTCTAATTGAAAGCTAGTTCATTATTTTATTACTTAAAATTAATAGCTTTGTTAGTATTTATTATTCCAGTAGTTGCATCTTGAAACCTGATATTTCAGGACAGAGTCAAAATCATGACACTGCATAAAGCAAACAAATCTAGAGATAGTTCACGGCTTGGTACGGTTCACGGTAGTACTGACTGCAGATGGGCGGGCGGCCACCTGGCACTGAGCACTGTGTCCGCGACACGGGCTTCTGCTAGTCATAGGTATATCTAGTATTATCATTTATTTGGTAGGGGGCCGTTCAAGTAGGTATTACGTAAGCAGATTTTTTGCAATTGTTAACCCCCCCTGCCCCTTGTCAGCAAAAATAGCAACCCCCCTCCCATGCTTACGTAAACATTGGTACCAGTGTTTGATTTTGGTTTTGTGTACGTTACCCCAGCAAGAAAGTGTCTCCTAGAGTTATAGGAGTAGAACGTATAATTGGTGCCTTATCTGCTGTAAATGTGCCCCCACATAAAAAATGTGTGCCCCCTGTCGTTTTGGAAAAAACGGAAAAAACGATTCTTGCTGGAGTAACGATTTTCTAGCAGGAAAATTCTAAACGAATGATCGGAGAGAGAAAAATTGTGCATGGCCAGAGAGCTTATATGTGTGCCAAAATGTGCCCCCAAAAATAAAATCTGTGCCCCTTCAGGTTTTCGAGATATTGCATTTCCTGCTGGAGTAACGTTTTGATGAATCGTATATATCTCTACAACCATTGCATGTGCCCCTGTAGAATAAATATACACGAGTAGCTCTTAGATGAAAAACTGATCTGTGATTTAAATAATAATGACTACACAACGTGCAAATAATTTCTAATATTTATAGGTAGGAACTTTGATCTGTGATTTGATGCAATAATTACTTTAAGAATTAAAATTAAGGGAATAAAAATAATAATTTCCACATCAACAAGCTGTTTCATTTATTATAGTCACCAGGTGCATTTAATATATTTTTTAATTAGCCCCAAAACTGTTGAACGCGACTGTACGGACAACAGCTTAGGTATAATACGTCCAATAAAGAAGGTCATCGATATGTATGAAACCGTCGCTTTTTAGTAGTCATTCAAATTTGGTCGGATAACCAGCCGTTGCTTACATATTTTGGTTTTTTGTTAATATTTACTTAATGCGAAACATTCCAAGCTGAATATTTTCACCATATATTTTTGACTAAAGGCACAAGATTTTGGTTTACACCTACAAATCTGGGATTGAGCCGGTTCCTTGTATTTTGCCGTCGAAGTTATGACACCATCGTTTTGACTTCTAGCGAGATTATTCAAAAACGCATGCATGAACAGTTTTGAAACTTTGTATGGTTATTATTAGCGTCAAGAAGGACCGAATACAGTTTTCAGCGAACTTGTGCCTTGTCTAATTTAGGCGCTACGATGTTTTTTCGGGTTTTCATAAAACCGCGATAACTTGAAAACTATAAATATTTTCTTAAATCTAAATTGGGGCACTAAGGGGCACACATTAAGAGCTACTCGTGTATGTTTATTCTACAGGGGCACATGCAATGGTTGTAGAGATATACGATTCATCAAAACGTTACTCCAGCAGGAAATGCAATATCTCGAAAACCTGAAGGAGCACAGATTTTATTTTAGGGGGCACATTTTGGCACGCATATAAGCTCTCTGGCCATGCACAATTTTTCTCTCTCCGATCATTCGTTTAGAATTTTCCTGCTAGTAAAACGTTACTCCAGCAAGAATCGTTTTTTCCGTTTTTTTCCAAAACGACAGGGGGCATACATTTTTTATGTGGGGGCACATTTACAGCAGATAAGGCACCAATTATACGTTCTACTCCTATAACTCTAGGAGACACTTTCTTGCTGGGGTAACGGTCACTTTGGTTTTGCCCTAAATTCTTTTCAAAATTCCTTTATTTAGGGCGCATGATTATTAAAAGAAAAAACTCCTTTTAGCATATTTTAATAGGAAAATAAATTAAACATAACTGTAAGGTTTGTTCCAATAAAACCACTCGTAGACCCGCAATAGAAATATATTACACTATAAAGTCTTTCGTTTTTCGTTACACAGTCCAGTACAATAATCTTCACACTAATAATAATAAACTATGACGTGAATTAATTGGTTTAGACGAATCTAAGGGCGCGGGTAGCGATGGTATTCCGCCTGTATTTATTAAACGCTGTGCTAAGGCCTTAGTATTGCCCTTACAAATAATCTTCAATACCTAGATCTTTACACGATGGTGTCTTTCCAGACACCTGGAAAGAAGCTCTCGTCATACCCATATTTAAATCGAGGGAAAAGCACAAAGACATTAACAGACTTGTAGACTGGTGTAAAGTAAACAAAATGCTTTTGAATATCAGTAAATGTCACTACATCCAGTTCACTCGCAACAAAAAAGTTCTTGAGAACAAAAGAGGGAGTTGAAGTAAAAAAACTGTGTATAATTTGCGACCTGGGAGTTCAACTTGATCAAGCGCTAAAGTTCGATGTGCATATCCTGAATATTGTCTCAAGATCCTTTAGGGTACTGGGATTTGTTTTGCAAAATAGTAAGGAATTTAAAAGACCCACTACAAAAATAAAGCTTTTCAACACTTTAGTCCGTCCAATCCTAGAATATAGTTCTGTGGTATGGAATCCGCATTATGAGGTTTACTCCAAGCGCCTAGAGAGTGTTCAAAAGCGTTTCTTTTACCATCAGAGCTACGGAGATCACTTGGCTAAACAACTCACTAGCTACGCTGACAGGTTGAAGCACTATCACATAGAGACACTAACCAGTCGTAGGAAGAAACTGGATTGCATCATCCTCCATAAAATATTTAGTGGAACCATAGATTGCAGTGAACTTTTGAGCTCATTAGATATTAAAATTCCGACGCGAATTCCCAGGCCTAACACTTTTGACTTATTTTACATCCATGGCTCAAAAACTAACCTCGGTCATTACGCCGCGCCGCTGTGCCAAGACTTTGTAGGCAATACAACGTGTTATCTAAAAATACGAATTTAGACATCTGCGAGTCCCTGTCTAAATATAAGAAACTCTTAATAGGTTTAGTTTAAGTACCAATATCTAAGATTTATCTTCTTGTAATTTTATTTTTATTTTTTTTGTTTTACGTTTTGTGTCCATTAATTAACTTTTCCAAATTTTAACTTTGTTAGCTTGGTTGTTAACTTTGTGCATGTTGTGGTCTCCTATAAGTGAAGGAGTACACTTACTTATTACCTGATGTAACTCTTTATTTATGTGTCATGTATTGTGTACATCTTTTGTTGGAGATCCTAAATAAATAAATTACGACAGAAGTAGGTACTTGTTAGGTAGTACTTAGTATGACCGCCCGATATCGGTTCCGCGATGGATGCCGACCGTGCAAGCCAGAGAGCGCTCAACTGCCCGAAACCGTTCCGAGGTGGAAGCGTGTCCGTGCGAGCCAAACTGGCGCTCTCTTCGTTGGAAGTCACTGCGCCCCCGCAAGGGGGCGCGGCGAGCGGTGTCGGGGCATCGCCCCCCGGCCGCGGATGCGTCACGGTGACCCGTAAATTCGGGCCCCTCATAGTATTTGCCTTTTGTATTGGCCTGAAGAAGATTGAGCGCGCGCATAGTTACGCGCCCCCATGTGAGTGATTGCTATTTTGTTTCTGTAGGCGCGCCACGACGCTGTTACACAGCGCCGCTATCTTCACGACACCTCGGCGGTCTGTCCCCGCCAGGTGAGACCACCAGTTACCTAGGGGAGGCCCGGCGAGAGACGACCAGCGACGAAGGTGCCGACTCGACGCTCCTACAGATAAGGTGTGTGCCCCCCCCCCCCCCCCGCCGCTTCCAGAGCTAGCCGGTTACGGAACTTTACGTGAACACCGCTCAGTGTCTACGTGAATCGCCGCCCGCGCCGCGCATTCGTGTGTGTTTAGGTGCCTGTATAGAGGTGGGTGTCTGTATTTCGTTTACGTAACGTGCCTATATTAACCTAGCACACGCTACGCAACGGATGTATGTAGTGTTGTGGAGTTCAGTTGTTTCGAGTAAGCCGCGTGTAACCTGGATGCGGCTTACTCGGGAGTCAGTCCGGTGTGATGGGGACTAGCGCTCTACGTTGGGAAGTCGCTGCGTCCCCGTAAGAGGGCGCGGCTAGCGGTTTCAGGGCTTCGCCCCCCGGCCGCGGATGCAGTACGGCGGCCCGTAAATACGGGCCTCTCAGTGTGTCTGCTGCAGTGGCTTGTTAGCCGCGGTCGGGCGCGTGTTTGTTACACGCGCCCGTGTGAGTGGTTGCTATGTGTTTTTCTGTAGGCGCGCCACGGCGCTGTTTCACAGCGCCGCTATCTTCACGACACCTCGGCGGTCTGTCCCCGCCAGGTGAGACCCCCAGTTACCTGGGGGAGGCCCGGCGGGGGACGACCAGCGACGAAGGTGCCGACTCGACGCTCCTACAGAGTAGGGTGTGTGGCTCCCGCCCGTCCCGCTTCCAGAGCTAGCCGGTCACGGTCCGGGCTAAGAAGCCGTCGTGTGCGTGTGAGCGGTATTGTACTGTGTAACACCGCTCAGTGTCTACGTGAATCGCCGCCCGCGCCGCGCATTCACGTGTGTGTTTAGGCGCCTGTATAGAGGTGGGTGTCTGTATTTCGTTTACGTAACGTGCCTATATTAACCTAGCACACGCTACGCAACGGATGTATGTGGTGTTGTGGAGTTCAGTTGTTTCGAGTAAGCCGCGTGTAACCTGGATGCGGCTTACTCGGGAGTCAGTCCGGTGGGATGGGGTCGTCGTCCGCTACCAGGTCGCGGGGTAGGGGTCTCGCGTCAGGGGGGCGCGCATGCCAGGGCGCTATCTGCTTGACATGGGGCCAAGCAGATGCGTCGGCACGCGCGAACATTCCTTTCGCGAGGCGCCGCACAAACTCATCCAGGCCCTCAATCCCGAGGTCCCGCTGGATGACATTGTTCCTCACGAAGCGAGGGGCGTCTACTATTGTCCGCAACGCTTTGTTATGTTGCGTGCGGAGCAGCTTCAAGTTGGACTCGCTCGTGAGGGCGAACCAAGCGGGGGCGGCGTACGTCAAGATTGGGCGCACGTACTGTTTGTACACGCACAACTTGACGCGCGCCGGGAGGCGGGACGAGAGCACTGGTTTAAGGAGGTTGCGGGCTACCCTACCCTGTGCGGCGACCTTGCGGACGTGCAGCCCCATCGTGAGCCGACGGTCGATGGTGACACCCAGGTACTTGACCCGGGGCGACCACTCGATGTCGGCTCCTTGAAGTTTCAAGGGTGGTGGGAGGCGCGCGAAGCCGGTGACCATCGCCTGCGTCTTACCCACGTTCACCGACAGCCGCCACTTCGACAGCCACTCGGGAAGCAGATTCAATGCGCGCTGCATCTTGACCGCCGCGTACTTCGCGTTAAGCGAGGTAGTAATGTACGCGGCGTCATCTGCGTACAGCGCGAGCATCGCGTCCGAGGTAGTGGGGATATCGTCGGTGTAACGTGAGTAACACGCCGGCGACACGCAGCTGCCCTGCGGCACACCCGCTAGCACCGGGCGGGCGCTTGATAGCGCGCCGTCGACCACCACCCTGAAAGTCCTGTGGTAGAGAAAATCAGAGACCACCTTTACAACGCGACGGGGCGCGTCGGACGTGGCCATCTTATATATAAGGCCCTCGTGCCACACACGGTCGAAGGCCTTCTCCATGTCGAGGAATACTGCCACCGAGTACTCCTTCTTATTTGCTGCGGCTGCGAGGTGGTGCAGTACCCTCGACAGCTGGAGCGTCGTGCTGTGCTCCGCCCGGAACCCGAATTGCTCCGGCCGTGGCACAATGTATTTCTGTAGATGTCGCAGCAGGAGTGCTTCGAACACCTTGGAGACTGTCGGCAGCAGCGTGATTGGCCGATAGCTCTCCGGCTTCAGCGTATTTTTCCCCGCCTTGGGCAGCATAATGACGCGCCCTTCCTTCCACGCGGCGGGAAAGGTCCCCGTGCGCAGTATCCCCGTAAACAGGCGCGCCAGCGCCGCCACCATACGGTACGGCAGGCGGCGCAGCACTGTGTTGGTGATACCGTCCGCACCGGGGGCCTTCCTAGGCTTCGTGTTTAGAATGGCGCGTCTAACTGCGCCAGGCGAGAAAAAGATGGCCTCTTCATCGGGAGCTATCGGTGATGCGAAGTAGTCTCCCAGGTGTTTCTCGACTGCTGCGACATGGTCGGTGTCGCTGGTCGGGTTCGGGCGGAACTGACGCTCCAGGTGCTCGGCGAAGACCTCCGCCCGGTCCTCCGCTACATACTTGAGCGCCCCGTCGCTAGCGCTCTGCAGCACTAGCGCTCTGACGGCGCGTGAGGCCTTATATACTCTCCGGCCGCGGAGTGGTGGCGCGTCTTGCGCTGGAGTGGGGCTCGGTGGGAGGAGCGCGGTCACGTAGGCGCGCACGCTGTGATGTCGTGCTACAGTCTCCCCCTCTGTCTTCGAAGACGTCCCGGTGAGGAAGACAGGACTTAGGTAGGCTGCTGCTTCTTTGGCGGCCTCCCACGGGGTCGAGGCTTGGCGGTTGTTGCCAGTGCCTCGAGTGGTGATGGCTTGTTCTTCCGCGGGCGACCTCGCCGGCGTAAGGGCAAGACCGGCTGGGGCAGGTCAGCTCATGCCGGGGTGCATGTTGAAGAGCCTCCTCGTGGCGCACCCTGGGCAACGTCGGCTCCAATTGCCCACCACGTCTTGGTGGACAATTGGGGCTGGCGGCTAATCTTCAACAAACGGAGAAAGGTCATGGTTCCAATCACCGATCATGCTTGATGGTCGGTGAAGGGAACCGGGCTACAGACGGTCAATACGTCCACTCCTCCTCTGCTTACAGAGGTAGTTGAGTGGGCGTAGACTGGGAAGGGCCGCCGCTGCGGTGCAGGCGCACCAAAGCGGCGCGTGTTTCTCTCCTTGAGGAGTAGTCCTCGAGGAGAGAATTTTCGGCGGGTTCGCTGAGTCGGGTTAGCCGGACAGCGAACGGAGGCATGTCTAATGCCGCCGCCGAGGGCTTGGCTTAATTGTCTGGCCCAGAGGAAGGCTACCTCTTAGATAAAAAACCACCCAATCCTAAGCTTTGAAGCGCGGTGAGAGGATGAATGGCTGGAGGGAGTCCAGTCGTTAGCGCTTCCCCTGCAGAGCACCTGCCACACTCTGCAGTATGTAGGCTTACCGGGTATCTAGGCTCTGCCCGGTGGACATTTAGGACCTATATCGACTCGTGGGAATTATATGGAAACAGCAAACAAAAAACAAAAAGCGGAATTGCCGATCGTGTTGGTCGAGCAGATGGGTGTCCTGTCAGGTGCGGTGTCAGACTCTGACACCGCATCTGAGAGGATGAGTGTGGCGAGTGTGGCGAGCGTAAGCTCAAAGCGCTCGCGGACTGAGGAGGAGATGTTTGAGCGTCCTTCAAAATTTTGGAGGAAGTGCTCAAACAAAGAGGACGAGAGGCGCGCGGGGTTGACAGGCCTCTCTTCTAGCGAGGAGAACCTGCCAGCCAAGGCGGGCAGAAGAGGGCGAGGTCGCGCAATCGGTGGAGCGTCAGCTCCTTCGGTTTCGCGCGACTCTCTAGGGCGCTTTCTTAAGCGCCCCGACATGCCGGAACCCAGCGGAGGAAGCGACCCGGGGACCAAGCAGGTGGAGTGCGCTTCTAGCCAAAGCTCCACTTCTTTGGTCACCACAAGGGGGAAGAGTGACCTGGAGCCCCTTGAGTCGGACTTAAGCGGGGGCTCCACTATGTCCCTGCTGGGAGCCAACAAGGCGGAGACGAACGCCGCCAAGCGGGCGCAAAGGAAGGCTGTCGCGGCTGACGAAGTCAGCGAGTTGGCCCGACAGGCCCGAGAGCGGCGATCCACTCGGATGGCTGCCGGGGGGAGCGTATCGGCGGTGGCGCTCAGCCGCCAAGTTATGGACGGCGTGGATGTCGTCCTGAAGGTTGCCACCAAATCGGGCAGCCTGAAGGGCACGTTCACGCGCGCCCTAAAAGAGGCGGCTGAAGATATCAGGGAGGCGGTTGGGGTCCTCGTTACTCGTACGAGCACGGAGGAGACGGCGAAGCTATGGGAGGAGAATGGCCGTCTCCGATCCGAGTTGGAGGACCTCAAGCGGCAGTTCGCTGCCCAGAGGGCAGCTTCCACGGCCTCCTGCTCCTCTTCCTCCGCAGCCTTGCCGTTGGCTTCATCGGTCCCGCTGTCGACACCTGCACTTGCGGATGCGGAGATTGAAAAGATCGCGCGCATCTGCATGATGCAGTGTGGAAAGATGGTGGGTGCCCGAATGGAGGGCATAGAGGCAAGGCTCCTCCCGGCTGAGACCCTCCGCCCACCGCTCGCTGCGGACAAGCGGAGGAAGGAGGGGACCAAGAGGCCTGCCGAGGGGCCCAGAAAGCCCGTGGAGCGCACGTCCGCGCCCACTGCCCGGACGGCCGCGCCACTGGCAGCCGGACCCCCGCCGACCGCACCCACGGCGACCGCGCCCGGGTCTACCAAGGAGACCTGGACTACGGTCGTCAAGAGGGGCCGCCGCAAGGAGAAGACAGCGCCGCTGGCACCCACTAAAGCACCGGGACCGAAGAAGGCCCAGGGACCGCCTAAGGTCAGAGCCCCACGCTCCGCGGCTGTAGTAATTACGCTGCAGCCCGGAGCCGTCGAAAGGGGCATATCATATAAGGCGGTCCTAACGGAGGCGAGGGCCAAGGTCGCGTTCCCCGACCTTGGCATACCGTCCGGCCTCAGAATGAGGCCGGCGATTACGGGGGCGCGACTGCTGGAGGTGTCGGGTGCCTCTAGCGGCGAAAAGGCGGACATCTTGGCCGCCAAACTGCGAGAGGTCCTCAACCCGGAGGACGTCCGGGTGTCCAGGCCTATGAAGACCGCTGAGCTGCGCATCGATAGCCTGGATGACTCGACGACCCCGGCTGAGGTCGTGGCGGCTGTCGCTCGAGTCGGCGGATGTTCGCCCGATGACGTGCGATCGGGCGAGATTCGCTTTGACGCTTCCGGGCTCGGCGCGATCTGGGTGCGGTGTCCGGTGGCGGCGGCGAACAAAGTCGCCGACGCTGGGCGTCTGTTGGTGGGGTGGGTGGCAGCGAGGGTGAAGCGGCTGCAACCCAGGGCCTTGCGGTGCTACCGTTGCTTTGACATTGGGCATGTCAGAGCACGGTGCACCGCCGAAATAGACCGCAGCGAGCAGTGCTATCGCTGCGGTGAGGCCGGCCACAAGGCGGCCCAGTGCTCCGCGGCGCCAAACTGCAGCCTCTGTACAGCTGCGGGGAGGCCCGCTGGGCACAGAGTGGGTGGAAAGGCTTGTGGTGCGCCCGCCAACAAGAAGAAGAAGAGAGGGGCTGCTAAGGCTGCCGGGGGCTCTTTACCCCCCCCTCAGCCTGGCTGCCCTTCGGCCGACTCCCGGCCTCAGAATGGTGCGGAGGGAATGGATTGCGCATAATTGCGCTCTACCATTTCCTCCAAGGCAATATCAACCACTGTGCCAGAGCTCAGGATCTCTTGCTCCAGAGCATGGCAGAGTGGTCGATTCACGTGGCGGTGGTCGCCGAACCGTACTTTGTCCCCCCCAGGGATAACTGGGTGGGAGACCTGGACGGTTTGGTGGCCATCATTGGTGGGGCTCTTGTCAACCCGTCCCGAGGTCACGGCTGGGTAGCCGCCCTCGTGGACGGCATTGGTATGGTTGGGGCGTATTTTTCGCCCAACAAGAGTCTCGCCGACTTCGAGAGGTTCCTTGTCGAGTTGGGTGCCGTCGTGGGCCGACTCCACCCTCGCCCTGTGCTGTTGCTGGGGGATCTCAACGCCAAGTCTGTGGCGTGGGGATCTCCTGTGACCGATGCTAGGGGCGAGGTGCTGGAGGAGTGGGCGGTCACGACTGGCTTGACCGTCCTAAATCGGGGCTCGGTCCACACATGCGTGCGGCAGCGGGGCGGCTCTATAGTGGACGTCTCGTTCGCTAGCCCTGCTGTCGCGATCCGTGTCCGCGACTGGCGTGTCGCCGTGGAGGTGGAGACGTTGTCGGATCACCGATACATCCGTTTCGACGTCTCCGCCCAGACCAGCGGCGGCCGCAGTTCGATGGCCCCGCGAATGGACGGTCCGCGCTGGGCGCGTAAGCGCATCGACAGGGAGCTTCTTGAGGAGGCCGCTATTGTCCAGGCCTGGTTCCGGGAGTCGGCAACAAACGGACCCGTCGACGTCGAACAGGAGGCGCTGTGGTTCCGCGGGGCGATGACGCAAATCTGCGACGCGTCCATGCCCCGGGTCCACGCACAGTCAGCAAGGCGCCAGGTGTACTGGTGGACCGCCGAGATCGCGCAGCTGCGCGTCGCGTGCGTGGCGGTTAGACGCCAGTACACCCGATACCGGAGGAGACGTCGTCGGGTCCCTGACGAAGAAGCCGCGCTGTATGAGGTGTACCGCGCGGCGAAGGAGGCTCTGTGGCTGGCCATCGGCGAGGCGAAAACGCGAGCCAGGGAGGAGATGTTGGAGACTCTAGACGGGGATCCGTGGGGGCGCCCTTATCGCGCGGTCCGAGGGAAACTTCGAGCCGCGGCGCCCCCACTTACGGAGAGTCTCCAACCCGAGCTGCTGGAGGAAGCAGTCGCAGCCCTCTTCCCAGCGAGAGCGGAGCACAGTCCGCCGCCGATGGCTGTGCCCACAGCCGCAGAGCCTACAAGAGAGAACGCCATCAGCGTCCCAGAGGTGACACAGGCAGAGATGGGGGCAGCCGTGATGCGGCTCCGGGCCAAGAACGTGGCCCCGGGGCCCGACGGGATCCACGGCTGCGTGTTAGCCCTCGCTCTGAAGGAGCTTGAGCCCCAACTGAGAGGACTCTACACAGCGTGTCTTGAGCGGGGCCAGTTTCCCGCTTTGTGGAAATCTGGTCGTCTGGTCCTGCTCAGGAAGGCGGGGCGACCTGCCGACTCGCCGTCCGCGTACCGGCCCATAGTGCTGCTAGACGAGGTGGGTAAGCTGTTTGAGCGTATTATCGCAGCCCGCCTCGTCAGCCACTTGTGCAGAGAGGGGCCGGACCTGGACGACAACCAATTTGGTTTTCGGCATGGGCGCTCCACCATCCACGCTGTGTCGCGGGTGAGAGTCCTGGCGGAGGAAGCGGTGTCCCGGGGCGGGGTGATGTTGGCGGTGTCCTTGGACATCTCCAACGCCTTCAACACCCTGCCCTGGAGTTGTATTCGGGAGGCACTGCGCTATCATCGGGTGCCTCCCTACCTCCGCCACATCGTTGGGGCTTATCTGTCGGAGAGGTGTGTCACCTACGTGGGACGTGATGGCGGAAACCAGCGCCGCATGTCGTGCGGTGTTCCGCAGGGTTCGGTCCTAGGGCCGCTCCTGTGGAACATCGGGTACGACTGGGTGCTGAGGGGCGAGCTCCAACCGGGCGTAGACCTGACGTGTTATGCAGATGACACGCTAGTCACTGCCCGGGGGAGCTCGCACAGGGAGGCAGCGTTGCTGGCGACGGCTGCGGTGTCACAGGTGGTGGGCCGCATACGTTGCCTAGGCCTGGAGGTGGCCCTCAGCAAGTCAGAGGCCATGGTTTTTCATGGCCCCCGGCGGGTGCCGCCACCCGGCTCACACATCGTGGTCGGGGGGGCTCGGATCGCTGTCGAGTCCACCATGAAGTATTTAGGATTGGTGCTCGACAGCCGGTGGAACTTCGAGCCCCACTTCCGACGGCTGGCGCCCAAGTTGCTGGGCGCGGCTGGCGCGCTCGCGACGCTGCTTCCCAATCTGGGGGGCCCGAGCGCCGTCTGTAGGCGGCTCTACGTGGGGGTCGTGCGATCCATGGCCCTGTATGGGGCCCCGGTGTGGGCCTCTGACCTGACGGCCGGCAGCATCGCTGTTTTGCGAAAGCCGCAGAGGGCGATGGCCGTCAGAGTCATCAGGGGGTATCGCACGAACTCCTACGAGGCGGCTTGCGTACTGGCCGGATCCCCGCCCTGGGACCTCGAGGCGAAAGTACTCGCGTCATTGTATCGGTGGCGCGAGGAAGCGAGGGCGCGGGGCGAGGGACCGATGCAGCGACACATAGACCTGCGTCGGTCTCAGCTTCGCGAGGTCCTGGTGGCGGAATGGCGGGACAGGCTTTCACGCCCTACCGCCGGCCTCGTCACCATCGAGGCGGTCCGGCCGGTGCTCGAGCGCTGGCTCGGGAGGAGGCACGGCTCCCTGTCGTTTCGGGTGACGCAGGTGCTCTCGGGGCATGGTTGCTTCGGGAAGTACCTGTGTCGCATAAACAGGGAGCCGGACGCCCGGTGTCACCACTGCGTCGACTGCCGGGAGGACACGGCGCGGCATACGCTGGCAGAGTGTGCCGCTTGGGAGGAGCCGCGCCGTGCCCTCCTCTCAGAAGTAGGCAGTGACTTGTCGCTGCCGGCCGTAGTCGAGTCGATGGTCGGCAGCGACGAGTCCTGGGACGCGGTGGTTTCCTTCTGTGAGACAGTCGTCTCGCAGAAGGAGGCTGCGGAAAGGGAGAGGGAGATCTCGTCCTCTCACCCGGCCCGCAGAAGGCGCACCGGGCGTCGGCGGAGGGCGGACAACGCCCTCTTCCAGCCCCCCTAAATGGGTCCAGGGGCGACGGACTCGGGGACGTCTGTCGCCCCCCACACACCAGGACCCGAGGTGGCGGCGCGTAGTGTTCCACGCGCGCCCCTCTTAGACGTCGCGGGGGGAGTCAAACACCTCACTCCCCCCCCAGACCCGAAGAGGCCCGCAGTTGCGGGCCGGCACCAGTCGGGGGTTGTGGAAGGATCGTATGTTCCCGCGACCCCCGGCGTAGGTGTGAGATGGAACACCGGGGTGGTTTTTAGTCAGTAAGAGTCCTCCCCGTCGCCCGCCCCAGGGCGGCGGACATCCATGAGGATTTTCCACCCCGGAAACAAAAAAAAAAAAAAAAAAAAAAGGTCAGCTCATGCCAACCCTTGGTACGGACGCAGGGCTGAGGAATGATACAACCCTGCAGTCTAGTTTGGAGTGGCGGCATCAGCAATCTGAAAAGAAGATGGTCCATGAATGTCTTTGATAAGGTATGAGCCATCTCGGCGAGGTGCTAGTTTAGCACTGAAACCTTGTGAAGATTTGCTTAAGGCATGAACATCAACCATAACTTGGTCGCCAGGCTGATAGTTAGGACATGATTGACGTCTCTTATCAGCGTATTCTTTTCGCTGCTCCTCTTTCATCTCCTGTATTTCATGGGCTCTTTTTAATGTAGAGGCCATCATCAATAACTTCGGTGTTATCTCGGGAACAAAATTTTCATTTTGTACTATGTGTCGTAGATCATGATTTATGTCGTCGATCGTGCGAAGATCTCGGCCAAAAGTTAAGTAGGCTGGCGTGTACCCAGTAGATGAACAGACAGCCGTATTCATAGCAAAACGTATGCTTGGAAAATGTTCTGACCATGTGTTATGGTTATCTCCTACTAGTATTGCCAGCTGTTTTTAAATCTCGGTTGTGCCTTTCGACGGGGTTGGTTTCAGGATGATAAACAGGAGTAAAACCGTGTTCGTGTGTTCGGTATATTCGTGTGTTCGTGTTCGACAGTATGTCAATTGTTGCATCACATTACTAACAAATTGAGGCCCGTTATCACTAATTGTTGAAATAAAGTGTTCTGCAGGTGGTGCCTACAGAATCCAGAGGATACTATTATACTATTACTTTATCAAATAAATATTTATTTAGAGACACCATATTTTTTACATTGATGACAAGATAAAAAGACAGTTCTATATATATAAAAAATACATTCAAGAGAAAATAATAAATGTCATATAAAAAACAACCAGCATGGACTGTTCAGATTAGAAAAGAGTCCAAACAACACTAATGAACCGTCTTGGTGTGCCATATCGTAAAATGATCTCATCCATTATTACTCTAGCGCATTCCTCTGCGGTAGCTTGCTTTAATGCGAATAACTCAACCCATCTACTAGCCAGATCTTCTACAATGAAGATCCATGTTTCATCTTTAGCCGTTTTAGGTAAAGGTCCGAACAAATCGAAGGATACGACTTCAAATCTTTGGTTAAGAGCCGTAGTTTGGAGCAGACCCGCTGGTTTGAGATTGCTTGGTTTGTATTGCTGACATTGGATACAGTTCTGGATTTAACTTTCTATTTTGGTTCTCATCCCCTTCCAAAATTATCGCTTAGCAATGCGTTCAATAGTTTTCTCCACTCCATAATGACCAGCGGAAGCGACATCATGATACAACACTGATAACTTTTGCTTGCTCATGCTTGGGAACCATTAGTTGAGCATTTTCGTTATCATTTTCTGATTTGTACCTGTAGAGTAGCCCTTGATTCATAAGATATCCTTTTGTACTCCAATATCTTCCGTTTTCATATTGGTTTCCTTCTAACTCCTTAATTATTTTCTCTATGTCTTTGTCTTTTAATTGTTCCTCTCTTATTTCTTTTGATTTCTTCCTTGGCATATCAATTACCATACTGCATACTCCACAGTCTTTTTCCACTGAACGATCGCAATTAGGACGTGACAAGGTGTCGGCGGCAACATTCGTTCTTCCGTTGATGTATTTAATCGTCAGATTATAGGGTTGCAGTTGCAGGGCCCATCTTGCTAGTCATCTGGTTGGGGACTTCAATGACATAAGCCACTTCAGGGCTTGATGATCGGTTAGTACTGTGAAGTTAGTACCCTCGATGAAACCACGAAATTTGTTCACCGCCCAGATTACAGCTAGTGCTTCTCGTTCTGTGGTTGAATAATTTATTTCAGCTGGAGTGAGGAGGCGGCTAGCATATTCAACTGGATGCTCAATTTCTTCCTCCCCCTGTACCAAAACAGCACCGATCGCGTAGTTACTTGCGTCTGATTTGATTGTGAAAGGTTTGGTGTGGTCTGCCTGGACAAACACCGGCGCCGTATATAAAAGTTTCCGCAGCTCGCCAAATGCCGTTATCTGTTCGTCGTTCCAGGTCCAAACAGCATTCTTCTTCATCAACCGCGAGAGTGGTTCGGTGATCTTTGCAAAGTTAGGAATAAATCGCCTATACCACGAACACATCTGCAGGAATGATATCAAATGCTTCAAGTTTGCTGGCGCAGCCATATCCATTATGGAAGCAACTTTGTCTGGATCCACTTGAAGACCATCAGGTGTTATACAGGGT